>CM049418.1:11910000-12250000 GCA_026929865.2 Hyperoplus lanceolatus | reverse complement strand
CTGGGGTTGGCAAGTTCCTTCATTTAGAACAAAAAGCAGAATGTTGAGGTTTTGAAGTCAGGTAGGTAAATTGTTTTACTCTGTACAGTAGCTCTGCCTTAGGCTAATTACCTCCATTTTTATCGTGACAATGTAATTTCAAAAAGTAACATGTCGAAAATACCATAATGCAGCTTCCCAGCTCCTGCTCCAAGGCGGAAAAAAGGTGTTATTTATTGCTTCCGCTCATGCCCAGAAAAGTTCCGCCATTACTCTCTGACTGATTTTTTTTTTCTCTGGTTGCTGGCAGCGCTGCCCACTTAAGTTTCGTAAATCTGGGACTGTTGCCCAAACAAGAAGCCCCTCAGCCCCCTTGCCATCACACATCATTGGTCCTTAGGCTGCTAATCACACTAGAGTTAGTCCCCACTTAAGCACATGACTCGAGGAGTGGTTTTTCATAAATCTACTATTTCTACTATGCTGAAAATGACCTGTCCTGGTTGTAAAAAATTGTGTTTGTTTGTAATTGCAGTGTGTGTGCGTGTGTGCGTGTGTGTGTGTGTGTGTGTGTGTGTGTGTGTGTGTGTGTGTGTGTGTGTGTGTGTGTGTGTGTGTGTGAGAAAGAGAGAGTGTGTTTATTTGGCAGTCAGACTAGGCTTTGCTAGAAAGATGTGGCATGCGAGAGAGAGAAAAAAAAAACATCTCGTCAGCATTCAAGCTCAGTGAGTGTGTGTGTGTAATTAAATGTCAAGCCCTGCTTGAAGAATAGCTAATAGCATTTGATCAATTCCTTCAGTCTGCTTATGGGTTTTTCCATCCCTGCATTGCGATGTGTGCACTCAATGGCATGACGGAAGTATGTGCATGGCTTGCAACCAGTGAGGGCATATACTCCAGAGTAAGATGTTATTGTGTGTGCTTAAAGCTCAAAAGCACACAAGGCAGTGGCAGCCAGCAGCTATAGCTAATACACTGTGAGGTGACAAATGGCTCCTGTCGTTTCCCACTCTTCCTTATCTCCTAAGTGTCGCCCGACAAACTCTGTTATTTGTGAGGGGCGTTTAGCAGGCTGACAGAGAGGCTAAAAACAAAGAGGAGCATGAGCCAACATTCAGATTTGTTTGAACCCATGTGGAGCATTCACACGGGTGAAATGCGTCCGGAAAAAAAAACTGCTTTGTTTGCTGCCAGGTGCAGCAGCGCAGAAAGAAAAAAAGAGTCCACTTCTACTGGGAGCCCTTGAGACAAACCTTTGATTTCAAATAGGGATTGTCTTGGGCCGGTGGAAAAGTTTTAGGGGAGATTATCATGAGTAGCATCAAACAGGGCCTCAAATGCGTATCATTTGTTGGGGGGAAATAAATGAATTGTCTCTATCCGTTCCTTGTTGGCATGCACTGCACGGTTTAATACTCCCAGTCTGCGTGCCTGTTTATTTTGAAGTCAACTGAAAGATCTGATGGTATAGTGGATCAGATACTATCCGCAGACAAAGTCTTTTTTCATTAATGTGTTGGTGCATGGCTGCCTTTATTTGATAGTTGTGGAGATAGTTGAGAGCTGACAGGATACAAGGATTGAGGTGGGGTAGACAATTCACCACAGGTCCCCGGTTGGAGTTGAACCAAGAAAGTTTAAATAAAAGCATTTATAAAGTATGCATCTTAACTGCTAGGCCAGCACAACCCATATATATTAATCAGCTTCCGTGAAATAGTTTATTTTTATGTCTTAATGAAACCATACTTAAATTTACAAGGATGGGAACTCACTAGAGGAACTGTGTTTGAATTAATTATCCTTGAACAATACATTGTGTCTTCATACCTTGTCAACATAACTCTAAAGAAAGCCCCCCCACTTGTTTTTGAATAGCATTACATTTTATATAAAGTATAGGCCCGCTTTGGTTTTCGCCAGTCACCGCTTTTTGCATATTGTGTTTCATTCAATCTCCTTCTCTTGCAATTAATCAACTCTGACATCACTCCTTTGTCCTCCCACCCACCCATCTTTCTCTTCCTCAACCATCCATCCTCTCTCTATCTCTCTCTCTCATCCCTCGTTCCCTATTGCTGTATCACTCTAGTCCACTTCTCCTCTTTCTCACACCCTCCCTCCAACTATACTCCAGTCGTCTGCCCCCGTGAGATTAGTCCTGTGTCATAAGGAGGAAAAGGGGAGGAAGAGCCAGATTGGCAGCTGGATTAAAGGAGGAGGGAATGAAATTCTATGATCTCATTGTTTAGACGAGTCACATAAAGTTGCGTGTGTGTGTGTGTGTGTGTGTGTGTGTGTGTGTGTGTGTGTGTGTGTGTGTGTGTGTGTGTGTGTGTGTGTGTGTGTGTGTGTGTGTGTGTGTGTGTGTGTGTGTGTGTGTGTGTGTGTGTGTGTGTGTGTGTCTGCATGTGAAGGATGGCATCCGCTTTATCCCCTCTCTAATGCCAGGGCTGTGCTGTTGCATAGTGGGAAAGTGTGTGTGTGGGTGTGTGGTGACAGAAAGAGAGTTTAGTGAATGACTGATTTGCATTATATTTCAATCCATCGTGATGAGGGAGTGTAGATCTGACAGCATATTTAAATCACTGTATGATGATGGATTTGCCTGCAGAAAAACTGGCTGTTACAGAGCAATCAGGTATACATTCTAATCAAGCAAAAACTATAGAATAAAGGACAGGGTGAGGCAATATTATGGTTGAATACCTCACATGGTGCTGTGACCCAATAACACTGACTGACATGATTGATTTATGTATTACATATTTTTATACATAAATGTGCAAATTAGGATAAGTATTATAACAATATTTTGTCTGCAATATTCTCAGCAAAAGGCTGAATGTCCATTTAAGACTACATATTTATATTTTTGTAATTCCGTAAAGCTCTATGCTTTGTGTAGCCTTATTCCACTTATTTTTCTATGATCCAGTATTTTAGTTGCCTTAACCTAAACATACAATGCTGACCTATTGGCTGTGATGCCAATTAACACAATCCATGTGGAGATAGTGTTCTAATTCAAATGAAAAAGGCATGCACGAGTAAAGCTTTGTATTTATTTGCTTGTGGCCTGCATATAGTATACTGAACAAGTAAGATGTTTGTGTCCCTCACTATAGGATACTATTATGATGATGATTGAGTTCGACATGCTACATCCTGCTCTTTTAAAGGAGACAGATGAGATGCCTAGATACGGATATACACACACACACGCACACTCAGACAGGCTAATGATTAATTCTACGTGCATGTCAACCATCATAGACCACAAGGTGAAACAGTGTTGAATGCCAATGTGGTGTGGAATAATGCAGCACACACACAACCTGGTTTGCTCTGTTTTCTCTCTCACACACACACACACACACACACACACACACACACACACACACACACACACACACATCCACTCACACACACAGACACCCACACCCACTCACACATTCAATTACACTTGAGTGGTGACCTTGGGCTATATTGTTATTCATTAGTGGACAGAGGCGAGCGGACTATACCCGCTCTCCTCTTATCTCTATGGGACACAAACCATCAGTGCGATGCTCGTGGCGAATTCCTATCTAACCTCACTGTTATAAGAATCGCTGTTTCAAATCAGGCCCAATGAATAGATCACACGGCAGCCTTGAAAGATAGCTGGAAAGCTCTTGTAGTCCTGTCCATTCAGGCTTGAAACATTTTCAAATTTCTAAAGATTATTCCTTTTATGTTAAAGAAAACAGATAAGGTCAATGTATTGCTTCTGAATTGAGGAAAGATGAAGATGCGCACACGCAAACACACACACACACACACACACACACAGCAATAACTGGCAGGCACAATAATTGGCTTTCAACCAAATAGGTGCCTATTTTTCAATTGGCACTGAAAATGTCCAAAGCAGGAAAGATATGTTAATGAAAATGCAGCCTCTAATTGGAGAAGTGCAATGTCAGAGCGATGTGCCATTACGCACAGCTGTCCACTGAGCGGACAACACCATGATGCTGCTACAAAATAAACCACACAGTCCTCTACACACACACATAGTACACACACACACACACACACACACACACACACACACAGCAGGCTGGTCAGCAGTCTGCCCCTGTATGCACGAGATGTTGGATTACCAGAGCTCATTAGACCCGTGAGTCACAGCCAGCTTCCCCCCCCAAAAAATAGTGTTAGTAAGCAAACGCTGCTGTCACATTTTTAGATATTATGTAACCATTTGCAACATGAAATTAGCTAAAGTCAAATTAGGATTTAAAATCATGCTGGATTGATGCGATCATATTAGCTGCTTTAACACCCAATCATATCATTGCAGTAATTAACTGTTAAGATAAAATGACACCCTCTGCCTCTTGCTGCAAATAAGTCCTGATGTGTACTGACCAACACGCAAGTCATATGTCTCATTCAAACTTTAAGAGCATCTAAAAGATGCAGTTGCAGAAACAACATACTTTTTATGTGTTTCTTTTGCTAGTAGTCTGTATAGTATTTCCAAGTAGAGAACTTGTGTTTTATTTTGCAATCTTTAGAGTTGGCACTATATGAGGCTTTTTGGCCAGCCACTGCAAGTGAAGCTTAGAACGTGATGTGTGGCAATACATCACGAGCCTAGAAGGCGGTTTAAAGGTCCTGCATGTCCTTCACACATCCCGCTCAGAGAGTCAGTTAACAATGCTTTAAAAAAAAAATAAACGTATATTTTCGTCTTTTATGAAAATTTGCATTATGTTTTGCTGCTTCAGTGTGGGTTTCAGTTAACAGAATTGCCCTTTTTTTTCTAGCAAAGACGAATGATGCCTGAGAAACTCACAAGATTAGATTCAAGGAAGAAAAATGGCTTTTTGCCAGCGGTCTGAACCAAAAATCTTTACAAAAGTTATCGGGTTTTGCACAAAGGCACACATATAGTTCAAAAGGGGTTTTGTGGAAAACAGCATGGCACATCAACACACTCCTTCTCCTGTTATATCCGCTTGTGAAAGTCAAACTAATAAAATGGCAATTTGTGGACCGTGGCGAAAAAGTTCCTTCACGCTCCCCCACGTCTTCATTCATTAATGCCCTCTCCGTCTTATGCCTTTTGGCTCCCATCCATTCTCATAGATTTCCCCTTTATTATCCTGTCAATTTAAAATTAGGCAACTCCTTTCCTCAATCACTTTATCCGACATCTCAAGCCTAAAGGTACTGCTATTCCTCTCACTTAGCTACACAAGAACCAATCATTTGTCACACTATCATTTGCCATTCCAATCAGCTACTTATGTGGTGCATTGCCTTCAGTTTTCTGATGCCAAAACAAGCCACCATTTTACACACCCATCTAGAATTGCTTCTTTTTTTTACATTTTTTATCTATAGTCCGCCATATTGTCTCATGAAAGATGTTTTGAACAGAGGGCCCAATTATTTCTAGGGCTTCCGTCGATGTGCGTTGTTCTTTAGTCTTCTGCCAATGTGTGTCATGGGAAACATATGAATGGAGAATAAAAAATTAAAATCCAGATTAACGTAGTTTCGTGCAGAGGTGGCTGCCATTTTGGATTGTTTCTGTTGTTGTTCTCGTGACTTAAATGTATCCACCTATCTAAGGGTCCCCCACATGGAGACCCCCTGTCTAACAAAAACAAGTCTTCATTTCAAAGCTTAAGGATTGATTCCTGAAAAACGATTATCCAAAAAGATCCAAGTGATGCGCAAACGCTATAGACATCCTAAAATAGCTCCCAGCTGTAATAAATCCTCACAGGAAATTGAAAGTGCTAACAGATAAAAGGTTTTTTCATACACTTCTTGTCTGAGATGGGATGGGACCAAAGCACTGTGAAATTATGAAAGGGCAATGAGGTCTTTCATACTGTGTACTGCATTTGATGTGTGCGGATGCATTTGCTTTCTCGTGTGCCTAAGGGCAAGACTAAGGTCATCAAAGAGTCTTTGCATCAAAGCTGCGTTCTTCCATTTCTGCTTTGCACTCAGAGGAAGTGCATGTTACTACAGTAATACACTGAACAGTGCATACAGGATTCAGTTTAACCAATGAATTGTGTTTCTGCATGTTTGACACTGTTTTCTAGTGAATCACTGCTGCTGGCCTTGTGCCAAGATTTATACAATATAAGTTTGATTTGAATTGCTACCGTTTGAGATGCCAATTATTAACAATGATTTCTGTGAAAATCAAGGCTGCCATTTTTGTCCGTAGCAAAATATCCCAACAGCTACAGCCTCGGTTGCCATGACATTTTGTGCAAGCAACGATGGTCCTTCCTTGTAATGCCATCATGCGCTAGACATTTGTTTTTGTTTTTCAGTACTTTGGTTTATGACCATGATACCTGCAAAATAAATGACGTCAGAATGATTCTCATCAGTCCAGATGAAACGATTTCTAAAAGTTAACGAAAGACTCTGAGGATAGACAGTAATCCACAGGGACATGAAAAGACCAAGTGAATCTTACAGCTTCTTGTTAAAGAGAAAAACTTGAAAATAATGAGTTCCCCAAAGTTTGCAGCAATTTAGACAAAACACAGCCACGACACCATTTTTGACAGTATTGTTACATGTTAGACTTGACACTGTGTCACTGTACAGTGGAGGAAATAAGTATTTGATCCCTCACCAATTTGGTAAGTTTGCCCACTTACAAAGAAATGAGCGGTCTATCATTTTAAAGCTAGGCTTATTTTAACAGTGATAGACAGAATATCAAAAAGAAAATCCAGAAAATCACATTAAAAAAATATATAAATAATTTAGCATTTCATTGAGTGAAAAAAGTATTTGATCCCCTATCAATTATAAATAATTCTGGCTCCCACAGACCTCGTGCTTTAAAAAATTATTCCTAATCTCAACTAGTTTCCTCTATAAAGGCCAGGACACACCAGTCCAACTACCCGAAAATGGAGACTGCCGATTCAGGGAGCTTCAGTCTTCCCGTCGCGGGCCGAAAAAGTGCAAAGAACACACCAAACCGACTGCTGACTTTCCGTACGCTCTGCGCTTGCGCGGGACGTAATGTCTACATAACAGCAGGCGCGCTGATCTGTATTGTGGCCCGAAAAAATACGGAAGCCGGAAATGATAGGACGAGACCATAAACATAGATAGAAATACGTATTTATATTTATGGACCATAAAGAGCACCATTTTTAGCAGAGAGTGTCGAGCATGGTGTCGAGCAGTCAACAAGGGTTGATGCATGTGAGTACTCGCTGAACGAAACAAACAAACACATTAAAACGATGGCTAACTGTTGTTAGCTGTTTGTGCTACCCGCCTCACTTCCGGGCTTCACTGATTCGCTAGCCCTCCACAAATCAAATTGCTCCAAGACTGCCCGCCGCCGATTGAACATGTTCAATCGGCTCAAAAGCAGCCCGATGACCGATTTCACGGCACACACCAAACAGATTCGTGTCCCCGCCCCCTCCCGACTCTACGACAGCGATTATCGGGCCGGTGTGTCCTGGCCTTTAAACACACCTGTCTCAACTTGTTACCTGTATAAAAGACTCCTGTCCACAGAGTCAATAAACCAAACTCCAACATCTCCATCATGGGCAAGACCGAAGAGCTGTCTAAGGACATCAGGGAGAAGATTTTAAACCTGCACAAGTCCGGAATAGACTATAAGACCATTGGCGAGAAGCTGGGTGAAAAGGAGACAACTGTTGGTGTGATTATTCAAAAATTAAAGAAACACAAAATGACCATCAATCTCCCTTGGTCTGGGGCTCCATGCAAGATCTCACCTTGTGGGGTATTAATGATCATGAGAAAGGTGAGGGATCAGCCCAGATCTACACGGGAGGAGCTTGTTTATGATCCCAAGGCAGCTGGGACCACAGTCACAGAGAAAACCATCGGTAACACACTATGCCGTAATGGATTGAAATCCTGTAGTGCCCGTAAGGTCCCCCTGCTCAAAAAGGGACGTACAGAACCGTCTGAAGTTTGCCAATGAACACCTTAACGACTCAGAGCATGCTTGGGAGAAGAAGGTGATGTGGTCAGATTAAAACAAAATCAAGTTCTTTGGTATCATAGTGACCTGCCATGCTTGGAGGAAGAGGAATTCTGACTATAACCCCAAGAACACCATCCCCACAGTCAAGCATGGAGGTTGAAGCATTATGCTTTGGAGGTGTTTCTCTTATAAGTGGACTTCACTGCATCGAGGGAACTATGGATGGGGCCATGTACCATGAAATACTAGGTGACAACCTCTTTCTCCCAGCCAGGTCCGTAAAAATGGGTCGTGGATGGGTCTTCCAGCACGTCAATGACCCTAAAAATATTGCAAAGGCAACAAAGGAGTGGATCAAGAAGAAGCACATTAAGGTCATGGAGTGGCCTAGCCAGTCTCCGGACCTTAATCCATTAGATCTGTGGAGGGAACTGAAGCTCAAGTGACAGCCTCAAAACCTTAAAGATTAGGAGAGGATCTGCAAAGAGGAGTGGTCCAAATGTCCTCCTGAGATGTGTGCAAACCTGGTCATCAACTACAAGACATGTTTGATCTCTGTACTTGCCAACAAGGTTTCTCCACCAAGTACTAAGCAATGTTTTGATAGGGGATCAAATACTTATTTCACTCAATGAAATGCAAAATTATTTCTATCTTTTTTTTGTGTGATTTTCTGGATTTTCTTTTTGATATTCTGTCTATCACTGTTAAAATAAACCTAGCATTAAAAATATAGACCGTTCATTTCATTGTAAGTGGGCAAACTTACAAAATCAGTGAGGGATCAAATACTTATTTCCTCCACTGTAGTATAATTTTTAAGAGGGTACATTGTGTTACGCCATTCTACTCTCCAAGGACATTCTGAAAACGTTTATCCTTCAAAAAATAAAATCCCCAAACTCCGACTCAAACTTTTGATGGGATCCAGTGTGCGGTCTTGCGTTTCTCCCGGAGAAATATCCACACTCGTAAAAGCCCTGATGGTTTTTGGACTGTCTAATCACTATTTATGAGTTCTTAAATCTTGTGCTGTTCATCTTGAGGATATCTGCCTCCATCTCTCACTTCACCATCGAGTTGACATAATGTCTCCACTCTGCTGTCCCCATCTGACAGCTGTGTAACTACAAATATAAGAAAAAAATGCCAGCATCCAATCTAGTGATTACTGTCACCTATCGCTGTTAATTGACATTGGTGACAGTCAGGGGCATAAAATAACCCACTCGCTAGCTTGTTTAGGATGCCCATCACCTTGTATTGTAACAGTAGCATCTGAAATCGCAAAGAGTAAGGAAATGTGCTTATTACCATCTGTGCCCGTGCACAAGGCTCTGACTTGTTGTGGCTTGGTTTGATGGCAGCCTGTGTGTGTATGTGTGTACAAGCACGACAAAAAAAAAATAGTCCTCGTCAGACACAAAGGGTAGACTGTCAAAGTGTTTGTCAAATTTGAATTCAAGTTACTTTTATTAAAGCTACAGTGCGCAACTTCTGTCATCCCCATGAGGATTTCCGAGTAATCACAACAACACTGTCTGTGTCTCTATAGTACATGAGGTAAGCCTTCGGTGCACTTCTTTTGCCAGTGTCTGGAGGCGACACCGGCTTGTAAATGCTGACATACTGAAATACAAAGAGAGCTTTGTCGAGCTGATAGGCTTAATCAAGTTTGTGCCAACTCGTTTGGCGATGAGTTGAATGTAACCAACATTAATGTTGAAAAAGGTACGCACTGTAGCTTTACGTCTACCATAACACATTGGTTTTCTCTGCTAAGAAATGTAAAAAAAAAATTGTGCTTTGAAAATAATCCAATTACCATAATCAGTATCACGGTGTATTGACTTTAAGTCATTACAGAAAATGCATGCACATTTCCAAGCTGAAGAATGTATGCGAAGCCAAATGAACTTGTGGTCTACACTACTAATGCATGCTTGCATCACGGTGATGTTGGAGTGTGCAGCACACGTACATGCTCACTTAGTAAAACCAATGGAGTGGGCTGGGTAAAGAAACCTGAGAAACGGGGTCTTGCTCCCGTCAGAGTGCCATTGTGCAGAGTCAGCTCTTCTCCTCTGCCCATCAGCCCCCCCTCCTTCCTTCTCTGTTCATCTCTGTTGCTTTCTCTTTACAACCAAAGCACTTCTTTACTCCTCTCCTTTTTTGTCCCACCTCCATCTGTCATCTTGATGTGGTCCTCCGGTAACCCCACCCCCGTCCCTCCCTCTCCCCCCCTCTTCCTCTGCCCGGCAAAGGGATTCGCAGACCCCATGAATGGACCGTAAAGCCAGAGAGCATCCATCATCCATTGGCTTTGTCCTTCCCACCTCCCTCCCTCCCTCCCTATCCCATCCTTCTTCAATTCTCTCTCTCTCTCCTCTCTCCTCTGCTATATGCCGCGGCTGGGATCACTGCACTACTCCATGCGATGAGATGGAGAGCGCACACCACAGGCTTATTGCAGCTCCACTAAGCCAGGTGGAGAGCACTGTCCCTGCCATCACTTCAGAAAACGCAATATTGTGGAAAGACATATTTGGACTGTATGCACACCACATGGGACGTTCAACAAGGGTGCTACTTGCTGCCATTTGAGTTTATCATCTTGAAAAAACTTTGTACTGGAAAAGGCTTTGGTTGACTTTCGATATGGATCCCGGATGAAACTGGATTTGTCAGCGTTTTTTTTTTTCAATGTGCAGGGATTTCGGATGTGGCTTGGAATGCTGATGTGGAAGCCCATGAGCTTTGCGACGTATAGCGCTGTGTAGCGGGAGCGCATGGACATGTTTGGTTTCTCCAAGATGCCAAAGCTGTCCGGGTGTGTGTGTGTGTGTGTGTGTGTGTGTGTGTGTGTGTGTGTGTGTGTGTGTGTGTGTGTGTGTGTGTGTGTGTGTGTTTTTAGTGTGTGGCTTCTTCTAATGCTGATCACCGGAGGCTCTACATATCACATGTTTAATTTATTTTGCCAGTTTCTTGACAAATGTCACTTCATTTGAGACGAGGTAAAGTTAATCCAGTATACAAGTCAGTATGCAAGTCATTCCTCCCCACATTTGTTATGTTCACTTTGTCCATTGTTTGGTTGCTTGCTGCAGGAAAAGCAATAAAGGAAGATGTGTTTGATGTGTACTTACCAAACAAAACTAATTGTTTAATGCAATGTGACATTGTCAAATAAGCTATCTGATTAGGTTAATTTACCCATTGAATGGATCATCTGAGCCATCATGGCAACAATTGAGCTGCCACTGGTGTAATTTATTTTTATTTATTTTTTCAAAACAGACAGGTATAATTGCAATATAATATTCATAACTATGTTTTAATTAGTGTAGTATCACTTGAAATTAAAGGTTGTTTTTTTATTACCTTGGAATGAGCGTTTTATATCTACTTAGGAGCAGGGCGTACCACCATGTTGCATCGCCATGTTTTTACAGTCGCACAGCATGGACTAACTAAATGGCCTTACGCATGTTCATGTATATTTTATAAATAGGGGAGAGTGGCCTAAGTTGTGCCACTTTTTACTCAAAGTGACTTTAAAGTGAGGCCTTGACAGTAAAGTCTCCAACTCAAATATATACATATATTTCAGGGTGTTGTGCATCCCTGGCAATAAAAACCTTGGATCTGGAATAAACTGTTGAAGAAATATAGCTTGGCACAACTTGCCCCCGGTGTGGTGTAAGTTGTGCCATTGGAGAAAATACAATGGGGTAAATTGTGCCATTGATATATATCCCATAAACTGTAATGCAAGACAAATCCATTAGACAATCACTTATTTAAGGTTTATTTAAAGTAAATTAAGTAAATATTTTACAAAGATTGAAGGTCAATTTTCTTAAACAAGGCCTAGCAGATCTAGGTGGTTTTGCCTGCAAAGCTAACAATGACAAAGTCACCATCATCATCTTTCTGGCCATCTGAACTCTTGTCAGTGGTGTCGTTAAGTGGAATTGAGATGTCAGTCTCTTTTGAGCTACTGTAGACAATCACTTTCTTTTGGTGACCAGCGTATACAGCCATGCCAATGGCAAAACTCTCAGAAATGTACTTTGCACTAGCTGCTCCGCCCTTGTAGAACCAACTGCCACCTGGCATATGCAATTCCCTCTCCATTTCTGCCTTTAAATCATGGCTCAAAACCCATCTGTACACCCTGGTTTTTCCTCCCCATTAACTATCTTACCTCTGCACTACTATCTTTGTTCATATGTGGATGTCTGGGCTTTATGTCTTTTATTTTGGTTATTGTTATTTTACCTCAATTTTATACCTACTGAATGCAGTAAAGCACTTTGGACAGTGCAAACGGTTATAAATGTACTTTTATAAATACATTTTACTTACTTACTTACTTATAACTCACCTAGGCCCTCTGGCACAAATCACCCTATCCCCAGAATTTTGGATAATAAGCATGATGCAGCAGTTTAGGGCTGACATCGTGCTAACTATATAGACACAAAGTGTAGCATACTAAAGCACTAAAACATGTGTCAAATGTTTTCAAACGTGTCTATAATTGTTCAGACACAGTAATCAAAAAACCTTGATCATTGAAATTTTACTTTGAAAGGCAAAAAACTTTTGTTTTTTTAGCTTAAATGTGATTATATCTTATTCCATGTTTCTCCCTTCTTTACAGGATGAGTTTAATGGATGGCTCTTCTTAAATATGTGGTCACATTTCCAATTTCTTCTATGGTTTTCTAGAAACAAGAGGTGGCACAACTTGCCCACCGGCACAACTTAGGCCACTCTCCCCTAGTTATATAATAGATAACAAAATGAATCTTTACCTCATCACTTGATATTGTGGAAAGACTTGAGGCGAACACCATGGTTGCGTTCCGAATCGCATACTTTCTACTATATATAGTATGTAGAAAAAAGATTTAGGATGTCCCGATTCTTATGGCCAGATTTAGGATGGTTAGAAGTACCCGAATGTCCTACTTCATGCGGCCAAGATAGTTAGTGTTGAAAAGTGCATCCTATTTGGGTGATTCTGACCCACAGTCCAGTGCGCACGTGAAGTGGCGTCACATCGACGAAGTCTCCATATGAAAACAAACAGGGATGCGATGGATATAAAAGCAAGAGGCAAGATCAAGGCGCAATGTTATGATGAAATAAGAGAGTAAAGTATGTCCCTATAGTATGCCTACTGCATCCTAACTAGATTATTTTTATCGTTGGATGTAGTATGTAGAATAGAAAAAAGAAAGAGAATGCGATTCGGAACGCAACCCATCTTTAGTAACTAGCTACTTGTCCTTGAAGGCCACCGTAGCTTCTGCAAATGATCCAAATGGGAGGGGTAGTGTTGCAATATAGAACTTTCACCACTAGATGATGCCAAAATACACATTTCTTACACACTGCACCTTTAATATAGGCGGCAATCATTGACAGGTTCATGTGCAGGGTTAATATTGGTGTATTCTACTCTGTGGTGTTGTCCTGTTATTTGATGTGTCTAAGATATGGGCATGTTGGGATATGCACGGTTATTGCTAGTATGTGCATGGTGACAACAAGAGGTGCAACGGATGTGAGAATTGAAAGGAGGAACACATTCGGAGAGGCCGCAGAGCAGAAGCAGCCACACAGTTGGAGGGATTAAAAAAGAGATAAAAAACAGCAGAGGATGGACAGTGGTTACTGAAAAGGATGGAGCCAAAGGAAGAGACAGGACAAGACTACCAATGGGATAGCTTGGTTTAAAACTATCTTCCACAACACAATGTGTTTTGAGACAATAGTTTTCCTGTACTTTGATATACATTATAATCACCTTACATTCCTAACAAGTTGAATTGGACGGACATCAGGCCCAGAATGTGAAGAAACATTAAGAAGTCTTAAAGCTGGGGTGGAGGATTTGGGGAGAAAATGGCAGTTGGGATAGAGATTTGAATCCAAATGCCTCAACTGCTCCACTTTTTCTCTTTGGTCCCTCCCCTATGGTCCCTCCGTGACACGCTCTACACCAACAAAGTCGTGCCAAAGTGTATGGACATTCCCAACAGCCAATAAGAACAGAAAATCGGAGCCTCGCTCTGATTGGTCAAAGTGTACAGCTCATGTTAATTTTGACCAATCAGAAATCACATACCCCAGCTTTAAGACGGAGGAGAAATAGAAGTAAGAGCTCAGCACACAATCCCTGCTCACAAGTGATTTGACATGCCATTTCTTACACACGTGCATTCAACATGGCTCATGACAAATCGTTTGAACCTAACCATGAACACACACAGAGGTTAGTATCTGCAGTGCATCTTCTACTCATCTCGGAGACATATAGAATGAGAATAATGAGCATTGATATAGATTACTAGTAGTGAGCACAAATGTTCTCCACTTGACTTTTGTATGTAGTTTCTTAGCTGTGTTCTTTTTGAAACTTTTGAGTTGTGCTGAAAAATGATTCCCAAGCTCTAAGCAAAGATGTAATAGATGTGCTGCACCATATTAACATCGCTAATCTTTTGGGACTATCCCTGTCATGTTGAGGACAGAGACAAACGATCAAGTATTCCTTAAATTAATTTTACTTCATTTCAATGCAAAACACATACAATGGAGCACATGCATATTTCCCACATTTTTGTAGATGATTTTGTCTCACAGCACTGTCTTATTGCATATATTTTTTATTATCTTTATTTCACTTCAAATTTAAATATATAGCGTCCATTTCACATCAGAAGTGCTTCCCCCTCCCCTTGTATTTCAAGAGTTTCACCCTCCAACTTGCACTTTTTCCTATGCTTTTATCAGCCTGGTGACAATGTTGGCCACACTTTCTCTGATACATTTGGCTGCATCCGTTGTCGACAGACTGTCTAATTAGGGAAACTTATTAAAGTTGTTATTCTATATTCAAGTTATAGCTGTACTTTGCCTTTACCCAGATGGCTATATTGCATCCATGATCCGCCATGATTCAATTCCTGAGCCTTCTTGTAGGGGACGTAAAAGTCATATTTGCTTTATAAACCTTCAGGAGAAGTTGTGGATCATTTGAATGCTGGCACTAAATCATTTATGTTAAGATGTTAAACAGAACCGCTGCAGCAGGTGGGAGGGATCTGTGTGTGTGTGTGTGTGTGTGTGTGTGTGTGTGTGTGTGTGTGTGTGTGTGTGTGTGTGTGTGTGTGTGTGTGTGTGTGTGTGTGTGTGTGTGTGTGTGTGTGTGTGTGTGTGTGTGTGTGTGTGTGTGTGTGTGTGTGTGTGTGTGTGTGTGTGTGTGTGAGTGAGCCGACCTATCCAACAGGGAACCTGAGATCGTAACACATCCACTAACAGTGGACTCCAAAACTAACAGGGGACATTTTTCAAGTCCCCTCTTGGACATGCTTTAAATCATCTTAAAAACATGTATAATACCTTCTGGTAAATTTTCATAACTTTTGCCAACAGTGGACTTGGAAGTGTGTGAGTGTTAATTTCATATCTGGGACAGCCTCTGCCTGCCCTGGCCTGGCCCATTCACACACGTCGTTTAAACACTCCTCTATTGTCTGAATGGTCTCAGCCCCAGGGAGTCTTTCAGGCTGTGACGAGCTGTTGACAGGCTTACTGAAGACACCAGTCTCTTGAAAATAGATTTGTATTTTGTTTTTGAAACTAAATATATATGTTGAGTTGAAGTGTTAATAAAAGTTTTAAAAAGGACGAAAGATAGATATAAACAAACATGGGAAAAAAGATCAGCAGTAAGATCCTTTATTTTCTTGCCAATGTGATTCTCTGTCTACTCTCCACTGTCAGACTTCTCATGTGTGGCAGATTAAAAGAGAAAGGTATGTTCTTTGTATTTGAATTCATTGCAAAAAAAAATTATCAGACTATTATTTATTATCAGAACATTTTATAGGTCAAGACCTTTAGAATAGTCCAGTCCCTCAAAATTCCCTTTACCACTAATCTTTATAGGAAGAGGTTTTCAATCAATTTGACAGTGTTCTTGTGTCTTCAATCTACATTTATTTTGTTTATTTCACAATCACAGAGAAAGGTCCACACTTCCACTGTATCTAATGACTGGAGTCCACTCTTGGTCGGGATGGTGCGACTTTCACACTCCATCGTGGATAAATTTAAAAGGAATAAACCAAACTGGATTATTTCTTTATTTTCAAAATTCCCTTTATTAATCTTTATAAGAAGAGGTTTTCCAATCAATTTGACAGTGTACTTGTGTCTTCAATCTATATTTATTTTGTTTATTTCACAATCACATAGAAAGGTCCACACTTCCACTGTATTTAATGACTGGAGTCCACTCTTGGTTGGGATGATGCGACTTTCACACTCCATCATGGATGAATTTAAAAGGAATAAGCCAAACTGGATCATTCTCAAGGGGAAAATAATAATATCAATGTGGTCTAAAATGTCTTATGGGTGTCATACTAATTGACCCTACCTGCAGTACTACATTCTCCAAATGTAACGGAGAGTTAAGGAGATTGTCTCTGGACCATCTCAGACCTGGCTGAACAGCTACCCAAAGCCTGCAGTATGTGAAGACAGTTCAGCTGCCAATTTGGTTCTCTGTCTACTCTCTCCTGTCAGACTATGTGTGACAAGTTAAAAGAGAAAGATACGTTATTTGTATTTTAATTAATTGCAAAAACAGATTGATCATCAGACTATAATTTTACAATCAGAACATTTTAGAGGCCTAGACCTTTAGAGTAATTCAGTCCCTCAAGATTCCCTTTAATAATCTTTATAAGAAGAGGTTTTCAATCAATTTGACAGTGTACTTGTGTCTTCAATCTATATTTATTTTGTTTATTTCACAATCACATAGAAAGGTCCACACTTCCACTGTATCTAATGACTGGAGTCCACTCTTGGTTGGGATGATGCGACTTTCACACTCCATCATGGATGAATTTAAAAGGAATAAGCCAAACTGGATCATTCTCAAGGGGAAAATAATAATATCAATGTGGTCTAAAATGTCTTATGGGTGTCATACTAATTGACCCTACCTGCAGTACTACATTCTCCAAATGTAACGGAGAGTTAAGGAGATTGTCTCTGGACCATCTCAGACCTGGCTGAACAGCTACCCAAAGCCTGCAGTATGTGAAGACAGTTCAGCTGCCAATTTGGTTCTCTGTCTACTCTCTCCTGTCAGACTATGTGTGACAAGTTAAAAGAGAAAGATACGTTATTTGTATTTTAATTAATTGCAAAAACAGATTGATCATCAGACTATAATTTTACAATCAGAACATTTTAGAGGCCTAGACCTTTAGAGTAATTCAGTCCCTCAAGATTCCCTTTAATAATCTTTATAAGAAGAGGTTTTCAATCAATTTGACAGTGTACTTGTGTCTTCAATCTATATTTATTTTGTTTATTTCACAATCACATAGAAAGGTCCACACTTCCACTGTATCTAATGACTGGAGTCCACTCTTGGTTGGGATGATGCGACTTTCACACTCCATCATGGATGAATTTAAAAGGAATAAGCCAAACTGGATCATTCTCAAGGGGAAAATAATAATATCAATGTGGTCTAAAATGTCTTATGGGTGTCATACTAATTGACCCTACCTGCAGTACTACATTCTCCAAATGTAACGGAGAGTTAAGGAGATTGTCTCTGGACCATCTCAGACCTGGCTGAACAGCTACCCAAAGCCTGCAGTATGTGAAGACAGTTCAGCTGCCAATTTGGTTCTCTGTCTACTCTCTCCTGTCAGACTATGTGTGACAAGTTAAAAGAGAAAGATACGTTATTTGTATTTTAATTAATTGCAAAAACAGATTGATCATCAGACTATAATTTTACAATCAGAACATTTTAGAGGCCTAGACCTTTAGAGTAATTCAGTCCCTCAAGATTCCCTTTAATAATCTTTATAAGAAGAGGTTTTCAATCAATTTGACAGTGTACTTGTGTCTTCAATCTATATTTATTTTGTTTATTTCACAATCACATAGAAAGGTCCACACTTCCACTGTATCTAATGACTGGAGTCCACTCTTGGTTGGGATGATGCGACTTTCACACTCCATCATGGATGAATTTAAAAGGAATAAGCCAAACTGGATCATTCTCAAGGGGAAAATAATAATATCAATATGGTCTAAAATGTCTTATGGGTGTCATACTAATTGACCCTACCTGCAGTACTACATTCTCCAAATGTAACGGAGAGTTAAGGAGATTGTCTCTGGACCATCTCAGACCTGGCTGAACAGCTACCCAAAGCCTGCAGTATGTGAAGACAGTTCAGCTGCCAATTTGGTTCTCTGTCTACTCTCTCCTGTCAGACTATGTGTGACAAGTTAAAAGAGAAAGATACGTTATTTGTATTTTAATTAATTGCAAAAACAGATTGATCATCAGACTATAATTTTACAATCAGAACATTTTAGAGGCCTAGACCTTTAGAGTAATTCAGTCCCTCAAGATTCCCTTTAATAATCTTTATAAGAAGAGGTTTTCAATCAATTTGACAGTGTTCTTGTGTCTTCAATCTATATTTATTTTGTTTATTTCACAATCACAGAGAAAGGTCCACACTTCCACTGTATCTAATGACTGAAGTCCACTGTTGGTTGGGATGGTGTGACTTTCACACTCCATCGTGGATGAATTTAAGAGGAATAAACCAAACTGGATTATTTATTTTTTTCAAGATATTTTTTTGGCATTGTTATGCTTTACTGATAGTGCAGAGACATAGTTGAAATGGGGCAGAGATGCTAGGGCGTATTCACACCTGCCGTGTTAGTACACCTGAACAAACTCAGTGTGCATCTCTCAGGCTGCTGCAGTTTGTTTGTGGTGTGAATTTGGCCGGACCCGAGTTGGGTCCGGCCAAATTCACCAGAATGCACAAAATGGTATGTTTGAAGCACATTTTTTTATGGGGGACTACCCCCAGACCCCCACTTATGTTGAAGTGAAACCGAAGCCCTTGTGCTTGCCACCCAAAAATTATCACTGGCCCCATCCTGGCCACCCCAATGAAAATGTCCTTGCTCTGCCACTGGACCCGACCCTAATGCAGGAAGCACTGTGTATTTTCCTTCTTTTCTTTTTTAATAAATCGCCATCAACTTAACATCACGGGAAAGTGTTGTTGTTGCCATCATTAAGAAAATTAGTTTTGGTTTGACCGGGAGCCCTGAGCCAATAGGCTTCAGGCCTATTACATTTGATAGAGAGGATGAGTAAAAACGCTGTGTTCAATGATCAGATGAAAGAGAGGGGAGTGTCTAAACGGAGTGTTTTGCTTCTGATGGTAACAAGTTTGACCGATAATGGGCCAACTGTCCCTTGTCGGTTTGGCGCGACACACATCTGACAGTGTGTCAGCTCCAGCCTATTCTTCTCGTGAGCTGTGCATCTAGCAGCAAAAATACAGTGAAAATAATGTTTCACATTGTAGGCTACAAGCCACAAAACGTGACATTGACATACATATTTAGACAATATAAAACAACAATAATGTGATGTTTTTCTTTTTAATGTATAGTTCTAGATGTATTTATTTATTATTTTGAACCCTATATAATCAGGCAGTAGTTTTACTCTCTCTCTCTCGCTATCTCTCTCTCTCTCTGTGTCTCTCTCGCTATCTCTCTCTCTCTCTGTCTCTCTCTCTCCCTCTTTCTCTTTCTCTCTCTCTCTCTCAAAAATTTAAATGACTCACAGTTTATAGCCTAAAGATGTAAATGACACAGTTTTTTGTTGATGGCACCAAATCACTAAACAGATCGCAGTATGGAATATTTCCATTATTGTTTACAGTTTGGCAGTTCACTGTGTGCTTCCTGCGGCCTATTGCACAAAACCAAGATAAGATTTACCTAGGATATTTCTGTTATCCTGGCTTGCTTAAGCCATGATTCAGTTGCACAAAAGTTTATCTTATTCAGTTGCATCCTTGGTTCAGTCAGCTGTCACTCTGAATTCATGCTGTTTCAACAGTTATTCTATGATCATGTACCACATCAAGGACTACAATTTCATTCAGTTAAATATTCCTGCTTGTATTATCTTTATTTAACCTGAACCATTTCTAATTAAATTAAATACATTATATTTTTATGGTGGAGAAGAGACGAACCGATGGAATATGCTGCCCCCACGATTCACTGTCAGCCCTTCCCTGATGTATTTACATTCACTATTCCGCAAAAACTCTTTCAAACATCACAACATTTCCATCAAACTGGTGCTTAGAACTGGTGCTTAGAACCTGTACTTTTCCAGCTGAAGGCCTATTTGTTTATTTCCAACAGTCCAATCATGTTGCATTTCAGTAGGCTACATTTGTATTATGTAGCCATCTCTAAATGACTGATCTGTAAGCATTGGCACTAAAAGATTTACCGAAAAACAAAATTGTTTTGTGCAGATCACTTTGAGATCCCTACATTACAGCGCATTGTATTTGATTTGCGTCGAGATACTGGATTTTTTTAATCCATGTTTGTTCCATCCAAATTAAAACAAAATAAATGCCTCACATTTTTTACTTTGTGTCATGAATCTAGAATATATGAAAGTTTAACTTTTTCAGTGGACTTTTATTGCTTAAAAGAGCTTTCAAGGAAGAGTTGCATATTTTAATTTTTTTCAAGTTTACTACCTTGTTAAGATCCTTTTTTGAGCATATTGTATTAAAGGATTTGATTTCCAACAAAAGTTAAATGTTGATTGTACTCAACCTATTTTAAATGTAATTTGTATCAAAGTATCTTCTCCAATACAGCGGAAGGAGAATGACCCATGTCACAGTCACTCTGAATTCAACATAACATCTTGGCTATTGAAGTTAGCTGTTGTTGTTGAAGGCCTAACGACCGTCGTCAGACACAGGTACCCATCCCCCACACTGCATACGATCAGAGAGTGACACAGGCTGTCACAGATAGAAACAGCACTCGCCTGCTCTGAGTCACTGAGGCACAATCCCTAAAGCCTCAAGCCCCAAATGTTAAAATGGCACTTTTTTCTTTACCTTTGCAATGCAATTTCTATTACATTTAAAGGGGCTTGTTTGGCATGGAAAATAAGTGTTAACTTTACCAAAGCAATAGTAAGGGAATAAGATAAAAAGCCTAAATGAATTCTAGTTAACAAATGAATAAATAAAAGTACTTACCAGAGAATATATTAAAAAATATGCACAAACGTTATAGTTGGCTTGTGACTTTATTTTTTACATTAACTGTAGGCTATTCTTCCCTACCGAGGCTCTTTAGAGATTGACTGCCTGATGTGAACGTGTTGCAGGCTCTTGCCTTAGTGAGTGGAGGGCAGGTAAATATCAAGAAATACATTTATTTATTTTCAAAACTGCATCACAAAGCAAAAGTCTGACACGTCTCATATCTCAAGACAACCTGTCACAAGTCTCTTATATTTTACTCTCAGACTAGAAGTTTTTACAGAGACAGGAGATCTCATATTTGCAAGACCACATCTTGATTCCTTTTAAGATCATGATAATTTCACATACTGCAAACAGGATCTTTATTAAAGGGACACCTTTTAAAGTCATACTGTAGAGTAGGGCTGGGCAATCATTTGATTACAATTATTAATTGCGATAAAACTTGCGTTGATTATGACGATATGCTTTTGACATAAATGCTTGATATACAAAAAAACAGTCCTGATATGGATTTACCAAACAGCCAATCACAAAGCAGAAATAAACTCAACAGCCAGTCAGATTGCACTTTTTGCTGTTCCTGTCTAAGTACACGCCCATTTCCTGGTGTGACGTGCATGTTTGAGCTTCCAGCGGCAAGGAAAGAGGAGAGCCATGTGTAGTCACCTCGGCAAGAGTGAAGAGAGTCTAGCGAGAAATTTCTAGTAAAACCAGTAATTTGTATTTTACATCTTTAAGTTTAGAAGTCAAAGCTTTTTTTGTAATTGCCATTATGTTCTATAAGTTACAAGGCAAGCTATCTTATATTGTTAGGTGAAGTTAAAACATGTTTGTGAAGTTCAATGTTTATAATAAAATGTTATTAAATTCTATCATCACATATCAAAACAATATTATTTTGAGGAACCTGGAACCAACTAGAATATGTTTGTAAACCAAACTCTGGGCCCTGCTGCTGTAAACAACAGTGAAACAGTAACTTTTCAGGAAGCTTTCTAACTTCAAACAGTGTTCCAGGGATCACATTTTCCTGTGAGGAAAGTTTATTTATTCAGTTAGGAGAATATACCTTAGAAAATGTTCACTTCTCTGACACACACATGTATACACTGCAGCTTATTTCTGACCACAGACAGAATTTAAAGATCTATTCCCATTTTTGTGAGTCTTTTTTAGAAGAGCCTTTCACTGTTGTTTATTTTTTTCTAATTTAAGGAAAAACATATCGTCCTTAAGCCTGATAGAAGTAAATGGGGGTTAAGGAGATTTTCACATAAGTAAACTATGACGTCTTGCCAGAAGGGAAGTGAAGGCTAGTATTTCTGATTGCAACTAGTAAATGTGGAGTTGTTGCCCGCCAAAAGCATAAAAAGGCAGTCCAGAATTTATGTAGTCTGAGACAATAAAAAAACGTATGACTAAATGTACATGAGGAGGGGTGGCATCTGTCACACTGGTCCACAACATTTGGATAGATTTTAGATTTGCTGAAATGGACTCTATCTAACACTTTAACTATATAAGCTGCAGCCTGGCACAAGGAGAAGATGAGCGCATACTATGTACCACCTTATCCCATCATTGATCTGTCAAATTTACCCCAGGCTCACGCTACCAAGCATTTTTAGTTTTGACAGCCAAATTGTTTTCCAGAGCCATGAGTTTGTCATAAATCTTAGAAATGAGCAATTTCTGGTGAGGTTTATAGGTGTTGCTGTAAAAAAGGTGTGAAGTGTCTACTTTGAATGGAGACAATGCAGGCCGGGGGTTGGGTAGAGGGGCAGTCAGCAAGAGCATGGTTTTGCAGGTATGCATGTTGAGGACAAGGGTGACCTTTAACATCAATGGAAAGTTAGTCTGTATAAGTAATATGTCTTTATTAAATGAATGATCCCAATAAAACAAATCCAGAACAATATTAATCACAGACTCAAAAGATGGAAAATCAGCAAACTATTTTTTTTTTTTAGATTTTATACAGTTTGAACAACAAAAATCTTACTATTTCCTTTGAGGAGAGTGAAATTATTTCACGTGAAATTGTTTATTTTATAACATGTTTTTAGGTAAACAAAAATAAATTAAATCAGAAGTTTGCCTCAATAATTCAAAAATGTTATTATATTTTATTTCATATTTTATTGATATGTAACATTTTCAAATGTAGTATTTATCTTTGTAAACTATAATTGTAATACAAAAACAATTCCTGCAATTTTGCATTTACTGTAAGAGTGCAACTCTCACTGATGGAGTGAATAGCTTCTTATTTCCTAAACAACCACGTCAGAAAACATATGCTGTGGTTTGGGAAAAGATGTAACTCTGTTTCAGAGGAGTGAAATTATGACTAAATTTACATGAGGAGGCGTGGCATCCGTCACACTGGTCCACACCATTTGGATACATTTCAGATTTGCTGAAATGGACTCTATGTAACACTTTAACACTGTATAAGATGCAGCCTGACACAAGGAGAAGATGAGCTCATATTATGTACCACCTTATTGATCTGTCAAATTTACCACAGGCTCACGCTCCCAAGCATTTTTAGTTTCGACAGCCAAATTGTTTTCCAGAGCCATGAGTTTGTCATACATCTTAGAAATTAGCAATTTCTGATGAGGTTTAACCCATTGATGACGGCTGCTGCGCGATGCCACATTGGCTCTCCTGCCTGATGCTGCGTCGCGCAGCATTGTTACTTTATCTAATTGTCATGGCATTCCCAGCATAGAATGCACTGTCATTGGTTCAAATACACATGAGGTGGGTTTTGTTGATTTTTTTAAGACCACGTGATCACCCAAAAGTTGTGTGGTTTGCCAAAAATCATGTCAATCAAAAAAATTAAAAATTAAAAATTAAAACAAAATAATTTAAAAAATACGCCGGCTATGTCGGCGACAGAACAGTTAGTGGCGTTTGGTGCGCAGAATCAAGGTCTACTATAGACTACTGACGAAAATCACACAACACATTGCATCTATTTATTAACAATATTTAATAATTTTCTAATTCATCTCATTTTGACGATTTTTAGAAATATTTGTTGGTTTGTAAGCGCTAAGGGAGCATGTTTAAATAAAACCTGTGAACCTTAACTTTTAAATGTATTTTATTTCATGTTTCTATGTGCTACACAGGCTTAGATATTAAGGTTTTGGTAGACTTGACAATTCGTACTATTTTTTCAGAAAACCCTCAGGCATTAAGGACATGCATCCTAGATTGCCATAGTCATCAATGGGTTAAAGGTCAGAAGGTCTTCCCATGGTTGGTTTATAGAGAGAGAAGGATAACACGAAAAAAGAGAAGAGGCACAATGTCTAATTTGAACGTACATAAATAAATGGGATGTCGGTAAATTAAAACCTTTTGGGAAGTCTGAAAAAGTAGCAAAGTGCCCATCCTTATGAAGGTCTGAATACCTAAATGCCCTTATTTTGCCATAACATGTAGGATATATTCCCAACAGATGGGGGGAATAGATGATTGTTCACTATGGGCATCAGAGTGGATGCAGAGGAAAACATAAAATGGCGCCTAAACTGGAACCAAATCTTCAGAGTGGATAGCACAATAGGATTCCTTGTGAAACTAGAAGGGTTAATGGGCTTCAAAGTGAATTCGAAAGGTAAATTCCACATTTGTACATGTTTCTCTTGTAAGGATCCATCAATTGATTATGTTGGTAAATAAATGATTTCCTACATGGCTGGATATTTTTAGGGAGCTACTCTAGGCTTAAAATAAAGTTACTAAAGGAACCAGATATCCAACTAGGTTTAGCTTAAAAATATTGGTGCATATAACTGTTACCATACCTCTTTTAATAAATCCACTATATTTATGTTTGCAAGGAGATGTATGCAGCCTCTGGGAGAGACACAGCATCACAGTCTTATAACATAAGTCCAACTCACTGTCAGTGTTGCTGTAGAAAATGTGTGAAGTGCCTACTTTGAATAGAGACAATGCAGGCCAGGGGTGGGGGTTGAAGGGCTGCCAGCAAGGGCATGGTTTGGCAGGTATGTATGTGGGGGACAAGAGAGTGACCTTTCACATCAATGGAAAGTTAGTCTGTATAAGTAATATGTCTTTATTAAATGAATGATCCCAATAAAGGAAATCCAGAAAAATTTTAATCAAAGACTCAAAAGATGGAAAATTATTTAAATAATTATTTCAGTGAACTCTGGGAACCTATGTACACTGTCTGCACAATTATTAGGCAAGTTGTATTTTTGAGGATGTATTTATTATTGAACAACTACAGTGTTCTCGGTCAATCCTAAATGTAAATTAACCTAAACCTCAATGTTTTAAGAAATTAAAAGTGAGGTTTTGTCTTTTTTAAGTGAATACATATATTTGCAGAATTATTAGGCAACTATTAGTGTGCAGAATTATTAAGCAACTAAATGAAAAAATAAACATTTTCCCATTTCACTTATTTATTTGCATCTGTTAAAGTGAGAATGATAAAACCACTCAACATTTACAAATTAACATTTCTGACATGTAAAAAAAAATCAGTGACCAATATAGCCACCCTTCTTTTCGATAACTGTCACACTGTCATTCATGGAGTTTGTCAGTTTCTTGATCTGTTGACGATCAACTTTTTGTGCAGCAGCCACCACAGCCTCCCAGACACTGTTCCGAGAGGTGTACTGATTTCCTTCACTGTAAATATCTTGTTTAAGCAGGGCCCACAGGTTCTCAATAGGGTTTAGGTCAGGTGAGGAAGGGGGCCATGTCATAATTTTTCATCCTTAAGGCCTTTACGGGCTAGCCATGCAGTTGAGTACTTCGATGTATGCGATGGAGCATTGTCCTGCATACAAATCATGGTCTTCTTGAAATATGCAGACTTTTTCCTGTACCACTGCTTGAAGAAAGTGTCTTCTAAAAACTGTCTGTAGGTTTGGGAGGTGATTTTAATGCCATTTTCAACCCAAAAAGGTCCAACTAGCTCATCTTTAATAATACCAGCCCATACCAGTACCCCACCTCAACCTTGCTGCCGTCTGAGTCAAAGTGGAGCTCTGTGTACGTTACTGATCCAGCCACGGGCCTCCAAATCTTTGGCAGTTAATTTGCGTATTTTTTTCTCAATATGTTTCTTGCGACCCTGTTGGCTATTTGCAACTAAATGTTTCATGGTTCTGTGGTCACGCCCCAATATCTTAGCAATTTCAAGAGTGTTCCATCCCTCTAAAAGACTTTATGCAATTTTTGATTTTTCAGAGTCCGTTAAATCTCTTTTTTGTCCCATTTTGCCTGAGAAAGAGAAACTGCCTAATAACTATGCACACCTTGATATAGAGTGTTGAACTCCTTTGACCACACCTTAACTCATTACGCAAATACACATCACCTGGTATGCTTAAATTGAATAAGCACTCAATTGTATACAGCTTAAAGTTGGAAAATATGCATACAAATTATGATATGGCCAAAATACTCACTTGCCTAATAATTGTGCACACAGTGTAGTATAAATATGCAAAGATTTTAGAAATCTGTTCACCCTAGCCTGAGAAAAGGGAAACAAATATTGTTTATTGTCTCTCAGGCTCTGTGGCTCAAAAGGAAGAAATCCTCCTACTACCAAAATGAAACAAAACACCAGCACATTTTTTTAGAGGGAACTTCAATTCTTTCACATGAAATTATTTTATAACATACCAGTTTTATTAGGTAAACAAAAGTAAATTAAATCAGAAGTTTGCCTTAATAGATAATATTTTTATTTATTAACTATCATATTTTTCTATTTTTTATTTTATTGACACGTAACATTTTGATTTTTTTGTAGTATTTATTTGTGTAAATATTCTATAATTATAATACAGAAATCAATTCCTGTAATTTTGTCATCTGCTATAAGGATGACATATGCTGTGGTTTGGGAAAAGATGTAACTTTGTTTCAGTGAAGTGAAATTATTGGCCTGCATTAAACAAAGAAAACTACTCAGGAAAAGATGAAACTACTAAAATCTTGTTAAGAACTGTCCAACGCATTATGAAAAGCCTGGAGAGATAGTAGTGAACTTTCATCTTTGAAGAAATGTGGTCGGGAAAAAAAAAATAATGTTCATGATGGAATATCACTTAAAATAAATACAATTATTTGGTTGTATCAACATTTTAAATATCAACAATAGAACTCTTGGCTATGTTCAATATTGAACTTGAGAGCATATCATCAGAGGGGTGTTTCAGGTAGCTGGTTTTGAGGCAACGCAGAGTTTGTTCGCTCTGAGTTAGTGGAAACTCTGGGTCAGTTTCAGCGCAACCGAGAGTCAGTTACTGCGGCAACATACGCCATGGGTCTAACCTGCTCGGGAGGTGGTTAGACCTACCCTGAGTTTGTTTTCACTTTACGCTGCAGCTCCGACTGAAGAAAGAGTGTCACTGTCACACGCGTGACTGTACAGTTTGAAGCAAAATCACTCCATAGAAATCTCCATCGGGATGTTTTGATCATTTCCTGATGATTTTACGTTTGACCGATCATTTATCTGATCAGTAGCCTTGTTCTCAGCCCTTGGTCCGTTCATATAGGCGGCCCCCTTACACATCGTGACATGCTCTACATTCAGATTAATAAACCTATTAGTATTGTATGCTTTTTAAGGTGTGTGCCACTGAACAGATTTATGTCAGGTGGATTCATGTAACGCTGCGGCTGCACGCGATCGTTACTGTTCACTTGTGCGATCCTAAAGTCGCAGACGAGCCTCGTTAAATAGCCTAATATGAATATAAAAATTATACAATCATTTAAACTGTGATCACTTGAGGAAAATGGATCTGGTAATAAATCAATCAGGCTCTTCAATGGAAACTGTCACCTAATGTGTCTGACGCAATGTATTTCACTCCCCATTTAAAAGAAGCGACAGTCTGTTACTGCACAGTATTAGGCTATAGCTTGCCAACATATTATACAGCAAATATAAAACACTGTCAGCAATGCTGTGCCGCGCCAGCTTAATACTTTACTGCTGATATGCGTAACTTTTTAAAATAGACTATGGCTTATCAAACGGAAGCGAAATTATTCTCTTGACAAAAATTTTTTTCTCTGTTTTTTTCTGAATTGCAGAGGAGATTAGATCAGAGTTACTAGACAATATCCCCGTTAATTCTTCTCCATACCATAAACTCATTCGTTAATATTTCTAACTCTAGTGGGAGGAGCGGAGATTTTTTTTCTTTTCTTTTTTGAGAAGTGGAGAAGTGGGAGGATCAATCATTTGTTTCTTCTGTTTCCATGGTGAATCATGTTATCAGCGATCCATTGACGATGGCTTTTACGCACACGCTCCACCCAGAGTGAACACGCTCAGAGTTGATTAATCCAACGCTGATCCACAGTTCTGAAACCGAAAACCCAGGGTTGATAAGCAACTCTGGATTTTCGATTAAACTCAAAGTATGTAAAACCAGCTACCTGAAACACCCTTCTGGGGTTGTTTCAATTGGTCAGGCCTAGGTTCTAAGCAACTTTATGTGCCAAATAAAGCGTATCAAAATGTGTTACAGCGAATATGTGCTGTAATCAAAGCTAAAGATGGTCCAACAAGATATTTGAGTGTGTGAAGTTTTATTAGGCCGGGCAGTGATCCTATTGAAGCAAACTGTTGGTTTTCATTCAAGTCACTCACATTATTCAAACTGTAATGAGTAAAAGTTTGTAATCTGTTTATTGGTGTTTGATGCTGGTGTTTTTACTCTGTTTGCTCTGATAGACAGTGTAAGTTTGTGTTTTGAGATGTGTGTGACAGTGTGTTGCTTGGAATGAGTTTTGCAGGTGTTGTGAACTGTTCAGCTCAGGTGACTATTGGTAAAGCAGACAGTGTTGCACATGTCGCTCCACTTGTGCCCACTGTCGTTCAGCTATCGTAAAAAAATAAATCTTTAAAACAATATATGTATTAAAACATTTTTAAACTCTACAAATCATTTACAAATTATATGTTGTGTTATAACTATTCTCAAATGCAGTTAATATTATTTTCATAGGTATTATTGATCTAGCTAGGTATTTATCATCCATGATGGAGTGTGAATATCATTCCATCCTAACCAACAGGGAACTTCTGTCAATTAGTGCCAACTAAATGGGGACTCCTGTCATTCCATACAATTTAGGACTGCAGGTAGGGTAAATATGTATAACATAGCACCATGCTGCTACAATCACAGACTGGTTTTCTGCCCTAAACTACCTCCATACAGTGAACTTAAAGTACATGTTGGGAGGGAATTTTCAGTCTTTAGTATGGTTAATATTTATGGTAGAGATGTATAGTTAATTTATGCCTGTCTTGTGTATTTGTCTATATCTCAGACACTAGGTCAGCCTGATAGACTGTTAGGAGACACTTAAGTCAGTTGTATAGATACAGTCTCATCTCTTTAGACTCCAGAATGTTATGGTTCACCGTGTTCAGCTCTGAACCAAAACATTTGTACGCTTGGTGCCCGAGCCGGGGAGGTGTTAGAGATAGCACAAGGTTAATACACAGCTCTCAGGAAGTGTCTGTCAGAATTGAAGTGCAAGTCACGAGAGTTGCAGTCCGGTTCTCCTTGGCCAAGCCTGTAATAAATATTGCTTCATAATTCATCCAAGTCTCCTGAAATATTCTTCCACCTGAGTTGACCTCCAACCTTGAAAGAACTTCCATCACAAATAATTTGTGATGGAAGTTCTTCCTAATTTTGATGTTTCTAAACCCATGTTAGTAGGGTGTAAAATGTTTTACCTTTGCTGCGCCAACTGCAATAACAACAGCATTGTAAACAACCACAGTGTAAGCCATATGTTTAGAGATGTATACAAAATGCTATGTTGCATATTCAGGAAGAGGCGAGGTGGGAATCATCACAGTATACCCACTACACAAAACTAGACTACACCTCTAATGTATTCCATAGTGTGTATTACATATTGTTAAAAATCACAGCAACCAGCAACAGATACTTGCTGTCAGCAGACTAAATATAACATGTTAATCTCTACGAATCATGTTCAAATTATATGTTGTGTTATAACTATTCTCAAATTCAGTTGAGATTATTTTCATAGGTATTAATGATCTGCCAACGTTTTTTACATCCATGATGGAGTGTGAATATCATTCCATCCTAACCAACAGGGAACGTGTGTCAATTAGTGCCAACTAAACGGGGACTCCTGTCATTCCATACAATTTAGGACTGCAGGTATAGTCAATATGTATAACATACAGACATTTAAGACTACATTTATAATATGTTATTTCTCTTAAGAATGATTCAGTTTGCCTAATTAAAATGCATATTTTTACCATTTTAAAAGTAATAGCAGTGTTTGATTTATTCCATAATGTGCATTACATATTGTTAAAAATCACAGCAAACTGCAACAGATACTTGCTCTCAGCAGACCAGTCATCCATGTGTCAGCCCTCTGTTCATCTAGTCAGCACCGCTAAATACTTTTTATAATAGACAATTAAGATTTCACTAGAAAGTCCCCTCTCGTACTGTTAAAACTGAAAGAAGAAAATTATAACAGCAAATTAAACTGTTGTGGTTTAATACATCTTTAAAATGTAAGATTGAGAACACATTTGCTTGGGTAAGGAAAATGGTGTTGCTAAGTCACTGATATTAGTGCATCCAATAAGTTACTTCTTATTTGATATTTATTTGCAACTAGTGGCCATGACTTTCTTTGGACGGGCAGTGTATCTACTGAAGCAAACTGTTGGTTTTCATTCAAGTCACTCACATTATTCAAACTGTAATGAGTAAATGTTTGTAATTTGTTTATTGGTGTTTGATGCTGGTGTTTTTACTCTGTGTGTTCTGATTGACAGTGTGTGTTTGTGTTTTGAGATGTATGTGACAGTGTGTTGCTTGGGATGGGTTTTGCAGGTGTTGTGAACTGTTCAGCTCAGGTGACTATTGGTAAAGCAGACTGTAGTTAGAGTGTTGCACATGTCGCTCCGCTTGTGCCCACTGTCGTTCAGCTATCGTAATAAAATCTTTAAAAAAATATATGTATTAAAACATTGTTAAACTCTACAATCATTTTCAAATGATATGTTATGTTATAACTATTCTCAAATGCAGTTCAGATTATTTTCATAGGCATTATTGATCTGGCTAGGTCTGTTTCATACATGATGGAGTGTGAATATCATTCCATCCTAACCAACAGGGAACTTGTGTCAATTAGTACCAACTAAAAGAGGACTCATGTCATTTGAAACAGTAGAAGAGAGGACCTTTTTCTAATTAGAATTGCAAAATAAACTGTAGTGGTTTAATAAATCTTTAGAATGTAACATTGTGAACACATTCCTTTAAATAAAGATAAGGCTTGGATAAGGAAAATGTTGTTGCTATGTCCCTGATATTAGTGCATCCAACAAGTTACTTCTTATTTGATATTTATTTGCAACATGTGGCCATGATTATATTCATAGTATTTGTATCATATGTTTAGTTAGTGTTAAAGTTAAAGGTATATAATCTATCTTAAAAAGAAACAAAGGGAGGTAACTGCAGCAAGCAAACACTCATTGAGTGAAACAATAGGCACAGACAGCTCCATTGATGCAGTGAATGGAGTCCACTCTTAGATGTCACCCAATGATTCAAGTCCACTGTTAGCAAATTCTTCAAAAAAATTAAAAAAACACATTTAAAGTAATATTATGACAGAAGACATTAAAACTAAATATTCTGTTGTGTTTTTTTATTTTTTAAATGACCAGAAATAGGTTGCCACACTTGACTGGTACCTGCGATAGTCCCCTGTTAGTAATGTCGGTGTGGCTGTGTGTGTTTTTTTGTGTGTTTTGTGTCTTCATCCTAATATCCAAATCCTTAGTTTGTCTTCCAACAAACATCTTGATTTATCAACAAGAGGACCAAACCCTCTCCCACCCACCAAAACACTTCCCCCAAAAAAACCACGGATTTGTTTGTAAAACTTTTTGGGGGGGGGGGAAAAATTTCTTTTTTTGTGTGTGTGGTTTTGGGGGAGAAACAACCCAGCAGGGCTTGTTTGTGTTCTGAATATCAGATTACGATAATGTGTGCCAAAGTGCCCTCTGCTTTATGCCAGTGCATGCTGCTACTTCAGAGGGCAGAGTTCCACTGTACTGAGATCCCATATGACCAAAACATGACATCCTAAAGGGTATTCAGAGTGGTTTTCAATTGAGGAGAAAGTCACGCCACCCATTAGTTAAACCTGCAGTGTGTAGAATTTTGGGATTTTTTTTCACAGCAGACTTGGTAGAAAATAAATGATAATATCCATAAGTACGTTTAATTTAGTGCACAATAGCTGATTTGTTTTTTTGAATTATTATTTTTTCCCTTTGAAAGGGTCTCCTATTTCTCCATATTTCTCCAGACCGTGGACCAAGGCATGGGCGCCGTCATTTTAGAAGCGTCATAGTTGGAATGTCATCAGTTCTACAGAAGCACAGAATGGAACAGTTGGTCACACTGTGTCCATCAGAACTTCCAGCTGGAATGTTCTCGAAGAATTTCTGTTGCTTCTCTGAACGGTAGCCATAGAGACCAATTGTTGTGATCTAGAATTGTACCATTTGATAATGTCATATTACACACTGCACCTTTAAAATAAGTACCCAAAAGTGTTTGCTGGTCACTCCACAATGTGATTAAAAAAATATATATTAATTTGAAAATGTTGAATTCCTCCCTCAGTTTGACTATTCTACCAAACATTGTTGACAGTGGTTTAACCCGGCCACTAAAACAACCATTGTTATTAATTCACCTCAATGCTATAAACAACAGTTACATGCTAAAGGTTCGGCAAGCAAGACGCTAAGACAGTTTGGACATCTACTAGCTCCATGCAGCAGCTTTTTATTAGTGGATCGCTGTTTTATTTGTAACTATTTTTTCTTAGTTTACAGAAACCTCAAGGCACATATACAAGTCGTGTGAGACTGATTTTATTGTTAATAAAATAAAAGACAGGAGACACAAATAAAAGGAAAATAAATGGTAACTATATCTTAGACAATGACCATTTAAGGCAATGTCAGCAGAACAAGAGGATCAATTCACCAAAGCACAGTTTATATTACGACTTAAAGATTGATTATGTCCCACTTAAAATCGCCACACGCTCCTAGCCTACACAATTAAAGAGTCAATGGTTGATTATCATCCCTCCAATCCTCTGGACTACTTGAGCGTAATATTCCATTCTTGCAAAAAATATTTTCACTTGTTAACTTGTAATGTCTCTGCATGTTTAGGGTACAGACAGGACACTGACATTGATCTATACGTCTGTGCAAGAAAGGTCATTTAACGTTTAGCAAAAGTATGAGATGAGTTGCCAAAACCAAGTATGCATTTTCCATAGTATACTACATTTTTTGGTACGAAATTCCCTTTAAAGCGAACACTAACTCTTTCAGTGTACATATGAGCACTGAGTCTTGAAATGGGGCAGAGAGGGGAGTGACATGCAGAGAACGACCGCGGGCTGGAATCAAACCCGGGTCCGCTGCTGGCCGAGGCCCATGGGGGGGACGCCTTACCAACTAAAGGCCAGAGTCTTGTTTTAAGAGAGACCAAACAATCCAACCATATCCTTTATGGCACATTGGAAATCTTTACAGCTCGAGGCACATACATGTCAACACAGACAGATCGAAAGGCTAACCCTTAACCTCCCCACCCCCACTCCATTTCTCTATTTCTCACCCTCTGCCTGTAACCCTTAAAGTTGCACGATTTTCCTTGATTTGAATCTGGATAATCCTCCTAAGGGATTTGGTGGGGCTGGCAGGGTGGAATACACTGTTGGCTGTTTCATTCACTATATGAAATCACATCACACCTCTGTCTCTCTCTCTCTCTCTCTCTCTCTCTCTCTCTCTCTCTCTCTCTCTCTCTCTCTCTCTCTCTCTCTCTCTCTCCCCTCTCCCTTACCTATCTGTCTACTTTATATGGCAGCTCATCCATCCACCTATCGGCGTATCTATCCCTGCCTGCAATTTAAAGCAGGGAGAGTCGGCTTCATAGATATATGCTCCATTTTCTAAATTTACCAAGAGAGAATGATGGATTTTAGGTGTGTTTGTGAAATATATGTAATGGCATGTTTTGCTTGGAACATCTGTTTAAAGCCACAGTGGCGACTTTAATTACAACCCGGCAGTATAACACATTTGTTATCTCTCCCTGCGCTTATTTGACAAAACATAACAGCTCTGAAAGGCACTGCTTTAATCAATTCTTCATTTTTGCTCCGCAGGGATTCATTTCCTGGTGAGCACTGATATTCTGTTGTGTTATGATTACCACGTTTTTTTCGCTTGCCATAACTCCAGTCATCTCTCACGCAGATAATACTGTGAGACCGGAGCGATACGCTTCACTCTTCCGCTCCCCTCTGTGACGAGGAACCACGCAAACTTGATCAATTATGCAAACGAAGCAAAAGCCCATTTTGTTTTCTTGCTCCGTCTGCGCATCCGAACTTCCTTCCTCTCGAATAGCTGCCTGGCAAAAAAAAAAAACTTTTAGTGCGCGACTCATCTCCCAATAACGCTATCATTCTCAAACCCCAAATGCACACTATAATTCTAACACAATATGCCGGCTGGTGATGAGTGATGAAAAAAAAAAAGTGCCGTCTCTTATTAGATCGGTGCCCCACCGTTCTGTAAACGTTAAGAGAATGAGACATACTGCTTGTGTTTCTCGTTTGGCACTTTCATGTCTCATGTATTCTGCATGGGACCGCAGGTTTTGGAGTCAACTCTCCTCATGTGCATTATTTAGTAACACGTTGCTGCTTTTGCTGCTACGACGGATAACGTGCATGCAAACCGTCACTGACTGTGGAAGTCCAATTTGCTGCATTTTTTTTTTGTTATGGTGAGGCAAGCCACTGTATCCCTTTCAACAAGGCGTGTAATGGTGTTTGTCCCTACGATGAACCCCATAGCAAACCCTGAGAACAAAGGCACTAATACCACCCATGTGTCTCAAGATCATTCCCCTATGTGTGCAATCCTCCAATAGTTTAAACTTCATTCTAACACTACCGGGGACCCTTAGTTGAGTCAGCAGCTAGCTACAATACTAAATATTTTACCTGAATATTATGGGGCTGATTCAGGTCCCTTTTTTGTAATTCAGGTGGAATGCTCCAAATACTGCTAGCATGAAAACACCAAATATATTGTCATTTCAAAGCTATTTCCCACAGACTATGTGACATCGCTTTATTGCAGCCATGTACAGTCCATTCCACTCTCTGCCCTTGTGGTCAGCTTGGATATAATACGATATATATAAATAAACTTGGGTTGCCTTGAATGCGAGGCGCTATAAAACAATAACTTCTCAATTTCACAACTCCTTAGAATGGATTTAACTCGCCCAGCTATAAGTAAGCATAGTAATGAGTAAGCTTTAAAGGTGCTTCTATTTGGAAGGATGTGCATGTATTCAATAAAGTTAGAATCATAAGGTTGTGAGTGCTGTAAAATCTTCATAAAAACAAGCTCTTTTCAAACATGAATGCCTAAAAAGTTTGTGTCCCAGTGTACTGTGCCCATGCCTTCAACTTTCCGTGCCATTTGCCCTTACAGCTGCCGTTGTTCCCTTTCATGACACTGTTCATGGATGCATTCACTAACACAGTGTAAGCTAAAGTGTTAGCATGAGGACGTTTTGGCATCTGTGTCACTGTTTGCATTACATAACAAGTAACATCAACTGCAAAACTGTGTGATTCTTTTAGTGATCACCCAGCTCGAAATACACAGAGGTCTCCACAGATTGTCCACTCGCCTACTGTCGAGCAGAGTGATAAAACATATTTCTGCGCATGCCTTAGAGAGTGCATACTGAATAATTGAGCACTCTGACTTTAGTTTACTACATACAGTAAGTAATTATTCGGTTGGAGGAAGGGGGAAACAAATCTTCTAGAACTTACAATGTACATTTTCACTCACAAATGTACAGGGGTATTCTGGGAAGGGGACGGTGCTGTGGAACGAATGAATGAAATATGACGCACAAAACGTGTCATAAATGGAACCTTGCCATCTATCTTTAATGTCACTTTGTCAAGCGGTTAAAATTGATTTAGTTGCATACGTGTGTTTTGTACTCAGCCGGTGGTTTCATGGATTTCCCATAGCTGTGTGTCAAATCTGTTATAATGGGGTGGACTCAATCGACTTTCAATTGTGTAGACGCCAGCAATGTGTTCTTCTTTTAACTCTTTCTTAGCCTTACAAACTTCATTTTCTGGAATGCATGGACTGACACAGAGACTCAACTTAATTTCTTAAAAAAGCGGTTGAAAGACGCCCTGAGTGACAGGGCATTATGATGGATGGACCAGCGCTGAATTCTGCCAGATTGCTCTTTGCATCTGTTTGCAAAAGAGGCTAGAAGAGTGATTAGTTCTGCTCCAAATACTATCACATAATACTTAAGTGCCACGGAGCGTCTCAAGAGCCACGCTGTGTCACACGCACGCACGCACGCACACACACACACACACACATATCCAAACACACACACTGTAAACCGTCATTCAATATAGTATGCAAGCATATACATACACTTGCACTGGCACACATTGTGAAGCCTGGCATGGATGTATGGAAACATGAGCACTCGTGTTCTAGTCCCATGGGTCCACTGATTGAGCATGGCTATTACTTCCACAGATTGGACTGAAACAAATGTACTAATCTAGTTTAAAGTGAAACAGTTGTGTCCTGACCGTAGCAAAGTTAGGCTGAGGGTGTTTCCGGAAATACTCGCTAGAGATTTTTCCTTCCTATGTTATGACAGGAAAGAAGGCGGGCTTGGAATGCAGATGTCATCGGCTGTGGTGTTTTTTTAGTGTGTGTGTGTGTGTGTGTGTGTGTGTGTGTGTGTGTGTGTGTGTGTGTGTGTGTGTGTGTGTGTGTGTGTGTGTGTGTGTGTGTGTGTGTGTGTGTGTGTGTGTGTGTGCGTGTGCGTGCGTGCGTTTTTTGACATGGGTTGAATGCACCCATCTGACAAATGAAGTCACTCGGGTGCACTTATTGTATATTGGCACACTCAATACACACCGGGTTCTTTCTTTTAACCGTTACACGAATTGACTAAATGGATAGAGGTAGTCCATGCTTGTTCGTCATCACATCAATGCGAGTACAGCCCAACCAACCAGAAAATGACTGGTAGTGTAACTCCCCATAGGCATGACCTCAGCTGAAGCACAGTACTAAACTCCCTGGGCCACATATGAACGAAAATGAATGGATTTAATTTAAGTCGAAAATCTAAGGCCTGTTTTTTTTTCTCCACTTGTTTGCTTTATTAGCGATTCGAAATGTCAGGTGACTGCTGGCCGGGTAATTGCCTTTAGTCGTCTCTGGGGCTCCATCAATTTCCTCCTGTTGTTTGAGTGGCGTCTCGGAGTTTATTTTTGGATCCATGGGCAGGTTTCTATGGACATTTTTTAGCCATACAACTGAATTATATTCGCCTTTTAGTCTCGGTGTATTTGCTGAATGAATGCACTGTAGATACTGTACATTGACTAGTATGTGTTTTGGTCTCAACAGTTCAAGTGCTTTGGAGCTTTAGGCCAGATAATAAAAAGTAATTGAGTCGACAACTGTATAAACATAATTGAAACAGCCAGTCATCAGATTTCTTTATTGCTCTGGTGGTGCACTTTGTATTTCCCACCGGACTTTATGTGACATTTCCAGATAATCAATGTGCTGTTGTGCCTATGTGTGACTGTGTTGCCCAACAGAGATGTACCACTGTGCTGCAAAAGGTTGAACAGCGACATTGTAAAAGTGTTGAAGGCTCTGCTGCTGATACAAAAGGTTGAATCAATGTGTTTTTTTTCTATCAAACCGTCTGTACTTTATTAATGCAGATATCGATCATAGTAATAGTCTTTACATGTTAGTACTCTATGCCCATATATAGATATGACGCCAACCCAGTTGGCAGCATACGTACATATGATATACCCCATTTGATTGATTTTGAATTTTGATGGTATCTGGCAAATATTCTGTTGAGCTTATATTCTCAGCCAGAGCCCATATATCTAGGTCTGCTGTCTACATGTAGTGGTCTGATCTTATATTATCCTGTCAAGTAAATGAACACACACTTGTAACTGCACCTGCTGCCCTCCAGCCAAATGCTGCTGTCCCCTTAGCAGAAAATGTTCATACACGAGTGTGACCTTCCGACACACTCGCACAGCGCTTGTCTCGAGCTGTTAAATGCCCTTTGCAGTGCACTTGAGGACAGTCATTGAGAGGGTGTGTGTGTGTGTGTGTGTGTGTGTGTGTGTGTGTGTGTGTGTGTGTGTGTGTGTGTGTGTGTGTGTGTGTGTGTGTGTGTGTGTGTGTGTGTGTGTGTGTGTGTGTGTGTGTGTGTGTGCGTTTACTATGGTCAAGAGTCTGGCCAACAGCCAGTCGGGAATTGTCCAAATGTTCTCCTGTGTGTGTGTGCGTGTGAATAGATTTAAGGATTATACATTATTGTCTGCACTGCATTGGCTTGAAAGACATCACTATCCCCGTCTTAAACAGTACTGTTTAATAGAGAGGAGAGCTGTCCGTGGTCCTGAAATCAGCCCAACCAAAGCCTTTAAGGAAGCGGCTCCCTTTAGCGTTCCATGGTCAGCCCTTTAATTGATTGAATCATCACACACTGTTGGCACGTCTCCAGATCAGGGAGAACAGCCAGTGATTTTTGTTGTTCTCTCTAAGGGGACATAAAGATCCAAATCCCCACTAATCAGCTCAAGTACTGTCCGGCCCTTATCATGATCTCGAGGGACAGTTCATTTGTAAGGGGGGGGGGAGACATCTTTATAGCGTGCAGTGCAGCAACATGACAAATGCAACATTTACCTGCAATCATAAAACAGCAGAATAGCGGTGACTCACTGCCTTTACCGTAGTTAGTGATGATAGGCTATGAGTTCAGCAGCTTGGGGGCTGACGAGGAGAAGTGAAAATGATTGGCTTTGGTGGAGTAAGTCATTTGCATGTGGTTGTCTGATCAAGATAAGAGAGGATGGAGTTCAGATATTGGTTTAAGATAAGCGGGGTTGTTTTGCTTTCCATTTCATAGTAATGGCATGCTGACTGTGTATGCTAGACTTTTCTGTTTCTGCAATTCAAATAGTTGTGGTGTTCTCATTGACAAAAAGGTTGAAAAAGCAACCAACAACAGCTTTACTTTACTACTTTAAGTGTTGTGCAAATTTTTTTTTATTCCATTATTAAAAATATTCACTCTGCAAGATGTCCGGGATGCATGCAGAATGTAGTTTAATGTTTCAAGGGGGTTACATAAAATAGAACCAGCCCGTTCTTGCATGTTTGAAGTACACTGAGAGCCAAAGCATGTCGTCCTCTTCACATTGTAGAGCTCTATAAAGTGAGAGCACTTCCAGGGCAACTTCTTACACTGGCGCTAATGTTTCATTTATGAACGGCACATAGTCATGGAGGGAGACTGAGTGAGTTAGAGAGCAAGTGAAAAACTGAAAGTGGGATGTGGATTTGGACAAGAGGATGGGTTTGTCTTGCTAGGAGCTTAGCTTGTGTTAAGCTGGAACACCAATTAGTATAATGAGGAATGGATGGAAGAAAAAAAGGACATTTGTAGTGACATATTAATGCCAAATAGGACATTGTCATACTCTACTGACAACAGATCCAAATGCAAATCCACAAAGTCCTTCTCGCTATGTAATTTGGGGAGTTGGTTGCATGATAGTAAAAGTTTGAAAAGATATTGTCATTTATGTTTGATCAACTATACAGAAAGTCAGTTTAGATGAGACGGGCTATGCTCTAGTTCATATGACACATCAAGTATTTTGAACCAATCACAGCAGTTCTCTTCCCAAATATTCTATAAAAACAACGACTGTTTGCCATGGAGACTGTTTGATACGACCACGCACACACAGCCCTTGTTAAGACACCCAACTTTGATATCATATAGATTTTTACTATTTCAGTCCAGTTTTCCAGAGACGTTAATGGTCAAGGGCTTGCGTTTATATAATGCACTGAGAGCTAAAGCATGTTGTCCTTAGATGGTAAAGCTATAAAAAGTGAAAGAACGTGCGCCCATGTTTCATTTATGACCAGCGCAAAGTGAATACGACAGAGAGAGAGAGTGGGGAAGAGAGACAGCCAAACCCAAAGTGGCATGTGGATTGGATAAGAAGGGAAGGTCATGCGATGGCTGCAGTGGTCTTGCCAGGAGCTCAGTGTGTTAAATTGGAACATTAACGAGCATAATAAGGAAGACTTTGAGGAAAGGACGCTCCATTAGCAAGCAATTAGGGAATTCCTAGTGACAAATCAATGGCCGAATGGGATGATCCTATCCTGCTACTGACAGCAGCAACAGTCCATTGGATTCAGCTTTAAGGTGTGTCAACTGTGTGATCTTCAAAAAAGTGCCACATTACATAATCAATCAGTCGTGCATTGCTGCAACTAATTCATTATTGATCAATGTAGTGATCTATTTTTGTCAGAAAATTGCTGATCTTGCCTCAAACTTAATATTGCCCATCTGACACAGTATGCAGCTGACATTTTGTAAGAGCCATAGTTGGACGTGCATTGAAGCAGAAAGCTGTTATCTCACATTCCATAAGGGGTTTAAGTAAGTCCAAGCATGTATGATGTGATCTTTCTATGGTGCCTTTCAAACAGGCGGCCAGAGGGGGCGAAAAACTTACTAAGTTACTTACTAAGTGAGCCTACTGCTGAGTTTAATCATGATGCATTCTTGAAACATGCACGCTACACAAACGTTGCTTCAGGCTAATTGTGAAGTTGTATACAGCGTTCATTTACCTTTTACTTGTATGTATTTCTTGCAATTTGGGTGTTCAAAAGGTGTGAAATCGCAGCAAGTTAGACGGTGGTTTCTGTGCATTTTATCTCAAGTCGCTAGAGCGGAAAACACCTTTGATTATAATCATGTATATATAATCATAGTCATTAGCTCAGTTAATGCTGAGAATACATTATGAGAATGACTATACTACAAAGAAATGGACCCTAAACGCTGATTTACATTTCCTGTATTATATTTCAAACTTCTCCACCCCCACCACTTAACCTAGATGGTAATGGTAAATGGACTTGTATAGCGCTATATCTCCGTTCATCACAGACCCAAAGCGCTTTACATTGTTTTTGTACACATTCACCCAGTCACACACACATTCATACACCGATAGCAGCAGCTACCACGCAGGGTAGGGTGCTAAGCTAACTAAGCTAACTATCGGGAGCAATTCGGGGTTCAGTGTCTTGCCCAGGGACACTGCCGTCCAAATGATGACCTTCTATGATGAAAGGGGACCTTGGTTCTATTGGCATGCAAGACTCTTAAAAGCAGAGTTTTCTAAAAAGAAGCAAAGAAGTCACAGAATAGTTGCTGAGCTTAAATGACCCTAGTTGTTCTGTAGAGTGATGAGTGGCACAGATTGACAGCGGGAGGCGTGCTAATGCCACCGGCTGTACTAAGCATTGTCATTATGTAGGCTAATACATCTTGGGAGAGCTCTCCGCCTTTTGTGCAAATGCAGTCAGTCTGAATAAAGATTTTGAGGGTTTTTCATAAGATTTCGTGTGTGTGCGCGTGTGTGTGCGTGTGTGTGGTCTATTTAGAGAAGGAAGGTCAGACGAAATGATTTCCACTCTCAGCAGTGATAAGTAACCAGGCCACGGGGCAATAAAAAACAGTCCTTCAAATGGCCACGCTCCTCAGGCTGGAATGCTACAGTGTCTTGTTAGAATCTCAATTCAATTTCTTAATTTTTTTATTAAGTCTTTGGAAAAAAGATCAAAGCAAAGAAAATCAATTGTCACTTGTCTAAAGCAGCTCACATTTTAGAAGCAGGAACCATTCAATTCAAATGCAATTTAGCTTGACAATTGACTTAAAGGACTAATCAATAAGGACCGTTGTTGTTTGTTATATTGACAGATGAAATGCTTGTAATGTATTTTACACTATAGATATCTTTCAACCCATCCCCCTGACACTTACCCTGCTCTGTGAAGAAGACTGTTGTTGTCATTGTTGGCCATAGAGACCTAATTCTAGCATTGTGTCAGTTGCAGAATTCTTTATGGAAGCCACATAACAATCATATTTACTGATGAAATGTAATAAATGTCAGTGAAACGGGGAATTATAATATCCTCTGATGTACTATAATATGAAGGGGTTTATGTGTATATGCCACTATAGATATTACCTTGGCTGAACCCTGTGATTATGGATTGCTTTTAATGGGACAGTTAACAATCCAAATCAAGGCTGAAAGGCGGAAATATGAAACGAAGCATTTGTTCGGATGCAATGCTGCTGTGCGTTCTTGCTGACTGGTGAATGTGGTTGCCGGGCAGCTAGGTTACCACGCCAGCTGGCTTCTATACTGCTCTCTGTGATAGGGAGCATGACATATGATGCAGCAAAAAAAACAAAAAAACAGACAAGCTTCACTGGACACCATTTTTGTGGCCAAATAAGGACGGGCATTTATTTGTGATGCGGTGAAACAATATTCAGGTTGATGTGTCTCACTTGACTGGGATTGACAGTGTGAGAGAGGTTCTGCCTTCTCGTGCAATACATCCCCGTGATCCAATCTTTGTTCTTGGTGCTTCAAACAGCCTAATGGGAAGACTGAGAGGATCTATCAATATCTGTAATGGCAGCATATGAAGGACTAGAGTTATGATTTATGGCGGACACCAGCCACAGGACTGTGAATCAGTCAAAAACTCTAAAATGAAATAAAATATAATGCTTGTTGATTCCTTAAAGCTACAAACTATTGATTGTAATCTCCCATAAAAACAGGGCTTCTTAGTAGTTATTCTTTGGTAATTTATTTTGCCAAAGGCACTAAAACCTCCTGTCTTGCTAGTTGGAGGTAATTTGTCTGTCCAGGCCATATAGGGAACACATTAATGATCCCCAAAATGTCTAGATTCTTTTTACATTTAGATGATGTCCAATGCGTTATGAAGTTTAGCCGTGGAGCATTAGTGTGAATGACCTTGAGAAATGGCCGCCACTTTTCAAGAAACAAGCACTTTTTGTATTCGATATGGTGGCCTTTAATGCAAAGGCACCCTCCTGCTTCTTTTTTCCTGGTATTTTTTTAAAGGAAACTCATCAGAAAATGGGAGAAGGCCTTTTTCTCCACAGTGATCTTTTCACCTTTTAACTCTTTTGCATCATGAAAAGTAAAATACCGAGCGAGAGAAAGTAGCCTGAGCCATCCCAGCTAAGGATAGGCAAGGAGCTTTTCAGTTCTACTCGTACGGATTCCTGTCAAACATGCAACCGTAGAATAAGTCACTGTTATGCATGGTCAACACGATTGTCTGATTTGAGGCTCAAATGTAGCTCAATTTGAGAGTGCTTGAACTTGAACCCATGTATATTTATACCTGCTTACTTTGGCACCCTCCTCAAACAAATTGACAGAGCCATCAATTTAATACTCCCTGGCAGAAGCATTTTGCACTTTTCTGTCTCGTTCTGATGTACAAAAAGGAACAACTTGTTTTATATGCTGGAGGAGCACCAAAAGAGTGAAATATTAATGGCATCCCGGTGAACTTTTAAGAGTAATTTCCTCTTCTGCCCTGTTTCTTGCTATGAGGCTCTGAGACGGTGCAGTATTTTTTATCCATACATGTTGCTGCTCTCCCAAAATCCTCTTACTCCACATACACACTCATCCACACACAGACATGCACAGCTGCACACACTGCTATCTCTGCCTCTCATACAGTATTGTCTCTCTTACAAACACACACACACACACACACATACTTATAAACACACACACACAGCGTGGATTTGTTTTCTCTGTGATGAGAGGGATTATGGGATAAAGGAGGCGAGGCCACGCCAGTTTAGTTCAGTTTGGACCCAAGCTGCTCTCAGCAGCAGTAGCTTCACAATGACAAACACAGATGAATGTCTGGCTACACAACTTGATATCTGCACCAGCGTGGCCTCTGTATATTTTATTTTGAGCTCAGCGGGAGGCTCTTATTGGGAATCTGGAGTAGTGGCGGTGGATCTGTGTTATACTTTCGGATGACAGATCAGCTTGAAAACGAGGGGATGCCGACGGAATCTAGCTGGAGCTCTTAAGAGTCAAAAACCCAAGAGGGGAATGGATCCATCAAATTCGAAGGATGGCGTATTTTCTTGAAGTATCACTCGTGAAGAAATCTTTCCTCTTCTTATGTGAAGATGAGCTGAGGGACTGAAAGTGTCTGACACATTTTTTACCGAGCTCCAAGGACAATTTTTTTCTTCCCATTTCACCCCTGTCACTGCAAGCTATGACCTGACTTTACGTTGACTGATGTATTCCGCCCATCAGCAGCAGCACACTATGGCAATCGATGGGCTGGATTCTTTCGGAGACGACATCCTCATCTAGTAGGCACTGCCATCCACTTTAAGAGTTTTTTTTTTTTACTCTCAAAGGCCAAAGAGTTGAAAGTATGATGATGTGTGGCGTCTTTTCTGGAGTGAATGTGCTGCATAGGATAGTATTAGACAAAGGGTTTGGCACTGGAATGTTATTAATCTACGCATTGTTGCTGTATAGCTGTGCATGGGCTTGCTATGGTAGATTTCAGCTCAGGACAATAAACTGGTCCTCGTGCTTTTAATGCCTGCGGAAATTCAGAAAAATGAAGTGCCTAGGATGCTTGAATGCAATCGGTGGCATTTTGTGATGTTTGTGATGCCTTTGTGAGTGTTTCTCTACAAAGAGTAATGGGATGGGCACCTTATGGTCTGTGCATGATTAGTCCCCGCAGTATGACTTTGGGGAGAGTTTTTAACAGAGCATGGTTGATTCGAGAGGACGATCTACTCCATTCTCATTATGGGGTGAACTCTTGTGTATGATTTCCTCCGAGGAGACATATTAAAGCCACTCTGTTCCCCCATATACCTTCCCCCTATATCTGTCCATCCCCCCCTCCCTCCCTCCCTCCCTGGAAATCGTCAATGACAGTGTAATCTGCGATTAACGAATCAACCGTCACATCAGTGCTTTTTGAGAACAATTTTGCAGAGCAACTCACACAGCGCTTGCCTGTGCATGCAGCGGTGGCCATCGATCGCCTATCTGCACACCCAATGAGCTGTTATTTGACTGTGGTCGATTGCACTAAGCAGTGCTGTCTCAAACAGGCAAGCCTCCCACCGAGAGGGATGAAGTCATACTAATTGGAGTGTGTGTGTGTGTGTGTGTGTGTGTGTGTGTGTGTGTGTGTGTGTGTGTGTGTGTGTGTGTGTGTGTGTGTGTGTGTGTGCGCGTGTGTGCGTGCATGTTTTATCCAGAGAAGTAAAGAAAGGAAAAAGGGATTCATTCATTCTTTCCTTAAATGATTTACCTCTGTGCTGCCATGTTTTATTTATGGGTTGGCTTCTCTTTGGACCATCTCCCCGTTTCAAAAACCTTAAATCAATATGGAGAATTTTGTGGTTCCATTTTAATGTTTAATACTCCAGACAATCTCCGAGTGGAGTGAGGTAGTTTCTGTGTGTTGCTAAAAATGTTGCAAAGCACATTTGAACAATCTAACCTGCTTTAACTTTGCTGTGAGTCAACATTGTCCTTGTGTGTGTGTGTGTGTGTGTGTGTGTGTGTGTGTGTGTGTGTGTGTGTGTGTGTGTGTGTGTGTGTGTGTGTGTGTGTGTGTGTGTGTGTGTGTGTGTGTGTGTGTGTGTGTGTGTGTGTGTGTGTGTGTGTGTGTGTTTGTGTATTTCATTACGCTAAAGTTAAACTACATAACAAACATATGACAAAAAGTTAGTATTTCCCTGTCCCTTTGTGTTTCAGCCATAAGAACAAAATGTCGGGCTGGCCTCCCCCTGGCTCTGGGTCCTGGGGTGGACTGCAGGGGCCTCCATACAGCTGGGAGAGCATGAGCATGAGCAGGGACGGACGTGACTGCCTCACCACGTATGTACTCTCTCTTCTTAACACACTAGCATGCATGATAACACACAGTTACATATGGTCGCACCATTAAAATCCTTACAGTTCACTCTGGTTTTGGTATCCTTAAAAAACAAAAACAAAAACATATGAAAAAGGATAAAATATTAATCTAATATTAATTATATTCCTTAACTGGTTCAGTTAACATTTATTAATCTCTCTCTCTCTCTCTCTGTCTCTGTCTCTCTCTCTCTCTCTCTCTCTCTCAAATGTGTATGTTGTAACAAAGAACATTAGTATATGAAGGAGTCAGAACCAATTTGTAGTCCGACTGCACCACGCTTGTTTGGTTTGGAATTGGTTGTCTGCAGGAGGGCATACATAACGTCTTCCACCGACCTTGGTTCTACTTTGCAATCACTGCACAGAGGAAGGACCAGAACAATGAAATGCAGTTCAGTAAAATAACATAGCATAACACATTTGTGTTAGTGCTAAATACAGATCAGACATTGAGTATTTTTTTTTAATTAAACCTGCCTATTCCCGAAACCATTCCCCTGGCCGATACTTTAATGAACCAGTGGTGTGGGTGGTGTTTTCATCCGGCCCATCCTTCCCACATTCAGGTCATTTGCCTTTGTCCTGTTTGTGCTAGGGCTTGTTTCTCTGTGTAAATGTGTCCTGCGTGAAGGAACTTTCTGCAAAGGTTTAACAGGCAAATCGTAAAGTTGGACTTAGCATTGGGACTGTGCAGGAGGAATCCAGCTGTACGTGCAAACACTGCGGAATAGGCTTTGTGCAGGGTCATACAGTAATGATTTTTCTTGTGTGTTGGGAATCAAAAATGCACTTAAAAAGTGTATTGATATAAATATATTGAGGCTGGGACTGGGAGCCCCAATTCATTGGCAATACTTATTAATGCATGTTGTTGATTCCTGCTGTTACTTCCCTTTCTGCCTTGGAATACAAAATTAACTTTATGCAAATTGTTAACGGTTGGTTTTAGGGCATTCTGATAAGCTGTGATCCAATTAACCTGTGTTGACGTATGCTTTGTGCAATGGTTAAAACTATACTGTGAATTGATTGACCAAGAACGCACATGCACACCTCTCCGTTGTCGGCTACCTTCTCCAATTTTCTTCTTAACTTAAATATGGCAAGGGAGACAGCTCTGGTAATGTGTATTGTTCCCGGAGAAAAGCTGTTGGCTTCGGAGGATGTGACACGAATCGAGTATAACTATTGGGTTTCGGTGAGTTAAAGAAGAAACGTGGAGGAAAGCCTAATCAATCTGTATAAAAAGGAATGTAAGTGTTTTAAAAGTTGCATATGTCAATGTATGACAAAATCAAAAATGTGAAATAGTTATTGATATCTGATATTGAAAAATGTACACCGATATTTTTTTGGGCATTTTTATGCTTTATTGATAGTGTAGAGACAGAGTTGAAATGGGGCAGAGAGGGGAGTGACATGCAGAGAACAACCGCGGGCTGGAATCGAACCCGGGTCCGCTGCTGGCCGAGACCCATGGGGGGGGGATGCCCTACCAACTGAGCTAAGGACGCCCCTGGTCCCCTTTTTCCTTTGACAATTTCACTGGTGATATATGGTTTTGGATGGACGGGTAGGTGAAACAAATACAATTCTCACATAAGTTATGATATTGATATATTAAGAAGTGAACTGTCATTGGATATTTCACCAAATCAAGAGACAACTAAAGAACATCATTTCAAATCAAAAGACAAAAGAAGGATCTCGCAAAAAGTCTCACAGTGCATATTATCATATCACTCAGCCCTTGTTATAGGCCTTGTTAAAGTTGATGGTGCCACGTAGACAAGGTTTGCTTGGTCTATTAAGTTTAATGTAACTCTAAAGGTACTACATTTTGTCCTGGATGGTATTACATTTTAATTTTTTTTGACATACAGTAGTTAACCTTAAAAATAAAACTCCTTAAACTTAGGTTAAACCACTATATTGATCATGTAACAAACGCGATCATGGTTAAATGATACAAACTTCAACTGTTATTAGTATTGGTGTGTTCGCTTTCATGACTTGTAGCGACGCCAGCCTTTGACCCTCTGCTTTGAGCTTTCCCCCTGACTTTGACCCCTTCTCTGCCCTCACTAAGGGATTTACAGCCCCAGTGACCCCTGCAATCGCTTATGGGAACATGCTTCATCACAGGCAGATTTAGCGGGAGATTTCTGCTCCATATGTACACAATGCAGATCACTGTGATAATGAGAGGGAGAATGAGGACACGCGGGAAGGGAGAGGAGGTAATAGGGCACAGGGATCCAGACTGATCCGGATTGGTTCGAGATCAAGTTGTATACCGGATAGTTGCAACATGTTACTTCATCAGGGAAGGTTTAGGGAAAGCTGCAAATTTATATATATATATATATTAATTTTAACTGCTAGATAACTATGCACAACCATGCAAAAGCCCAACTGGTCATGTAAAATCTGAAGAAAAATGTCCTTATGAATTAAAAGTACAGTGCGTAACTTCTGTCGCCCCCCATGAGTAATTCTGAGTAATTACAACAACCCTGTCTGCGCATCAACTTTGGATAAGCCTTCAGTGATTGCAGATGGATTTTATTCCTTCTCCTGTACGTCCAGGTATTTTCTTAGTTGTAGAATCAACAACTGAAACAACTGGGCACTTCTCCTGCGCCAGTGTCGGGGGGGGCAACACCATTTTTTTTATTACCACTGCCATACTGAGAAAGGCACAAAGAGTTTTGTGGAGCTGATAGGCCTAATCAGTTTGTGTCGACTCATTAATTGGCAATGGTTTGAATGTAACCAACATTCATTTGTATGAAAAAGTTACGCACTGTAGCTTTAAACGAGAATAAAGTTTAAAGGGCAATGCCAAAATGTACGGATGACGCAGGAAATTCCTATTCTTCTGCAGTATGGACAGTCGAGACAGACAGCGATGGAATGGATGTTGTGCCAGTTAATTGTAGACAGCCAGTGCAGGATGTAATGTGCAGAGAGGAAGCAATGGCTGCCAAGGGAGCTTTTTTAAAGCTGTGGGAGAAATGGAGACAGAGAGTGAATGAGTTAACCCCTACTGAAAGCGTATTACCTCTTAATTAACCGGCACTCTGCATTCCCAGTGTACTCAGTTGAGACGGACGTCTGAGATTTGGCAGGCGGGAAGGTTTCATTTGATATTGGCCGGTTACATTTTAGCGGTGCTCTCAAGAGTGACTTGCATTAAGGAATGGGAAAAAGGCAAAGTGGAAGTTCACCAATGATAACCCACATTGAAGTTCAATCAGAAATCATTAATCAGGAAAATTGCCACCATGGTTAAACAAAGAGACTTTCACTTCAAAGAGACTTTCTAGACTCAACATTTTTTAGTCATATACTTGCTCATACTCTGGCTCAAATCAAAATTAGATACTGCTGTAAGAACAAAATAAAAATGTGTCACCTCTAAAGAGCAATATACAATGCAGTCACTTTTGCTCAACTTGAAACTCGCTTCAGTGCTGATATCACTTTATATCGTTGCATAAAAACTGACGGAAAAAAACTAAATACGAGGTCTTTGGGGGTTTGCTAATCAACATAAATAAAAATGGCTGCTGTGATAAAACTATGGAAACGACACACGCTCAGAGTATCAAACTCAAACGTCTGCATGAAAATACATCATACCCGTGATGATTTCTCATCAGGTGCCTTTGATGAACCTCTAAGGTACATTGAACTTTAACTATTTGAAGGTACTAACAGTTTTTACTTGCTATAAACGGAGGATGAAACTGAAAGTCTTCCTGGGTTACACAAGGGTAGGTACTAAAGGGTCATTCTAAATATGCTGCTAACCCTTAAGCAGAAACCGATTTAAAGATAGATGTGCATATAGAAGTCCTTTACACATTAAAAAATAATAATTGTCACTTGAATAATTGACTAGTACACTATTATGTAGAATAGTCAGCACACTTTTTATACAGATGTAAAGGGGCAAGCGGGTTCAATATTGCAAGGAGGTGTGAGGCATGTTATGAATGCAGGACCTGTGCTCTCTTTTATAAATGGCTCTCAGGGATTAATTGTGGCGCTAATGACCAAACCTGAGCCCACGGCCTCTGATTTATGAACAGCTTATTGGGATGGCTCAAAACATTCATTCAAGTTTAATGTTATCATTTAGACCTCAAAGAAATTTCTCCTGTAGGAGGGAACGTATTGATTGAATTTTAATGTGCACTGTGTCCCATCCATTAAGAGACCCTCCTTTGACACGCTTTGACAGGCTTGACCCCCTGTAACAGTCATTGTGCCCATTAACGGCAACATGTCATCTCCAAGTGAAACTGTTTGCTGACTCATTCTATGCCGCTGTAGATGAGTGGGTTAGCAAATTGGCTGAGGTGGAAGTGAGTCAAAGTCATAGTGAGACAGAGTATTTTACTACGTGTAAGATCTTAGACCATTACCATGTACTCTCTCTCTCTCTCTCTCCTCTATCTTCCAGCCAAGTGTCCCAGAGTAGCTCCCTAGAGGAGGTTCATCTCGACATGGTCCCCCCAACCCCTCGTCTGGTGGAGATGAGACGGGACCCGGTCCTGGGCTTTGGCTTTGTGGCAGGCAGTGAGAAACCAGTGGTGGTCCGCTCTGTCACACCAGGTAGGAGTTTTTTTATTATTTGGGAATAAGAACGCTTGGTGTCAGAATCCCTTTTTTTCAAAATCAGCGAGTATCTCCTCGTGATCTGCTACCTTTACGTATTGTGTGCGTGCTGAAAAAAATCGAGAGGTAAAATAATGATAATAATAATGGATTGGATTTATATAGCGCTTTTCAAGGCACTCAAAGACGCTTTACAGGGTTCCAGGTTCCATTCATTCACACACAGTCATACTGGTGGTGGTAAACTACCATAGTAGCCACAGCTGCCCTGGGGCAGACTGACGGAAGCGTGGCTGCCATTCAGCGCCTACGGCCCCTCCGACCACCACCTCAAACATACAGCAGTCATACACAGGTGCTAGATATAATTAGCCCCTTTACCAGTTTACAGAGCCTAAGGTTTAGCCTGGCACCGCCCGCCTTCATACTTCCGCACAATTTTCATTTCCCTTCTGTACAAATGAAATTAAGTACGATTGTCTGGTAGGACCAGGCTACCTCAGGTTTGTATCAGAACCAGATTTGTTTCAGCGCACACAGTACGGACAGGTAGCTGACTATGAGGAGATATCATTGATTTCGACAAAAAGTCCTTTTTGACAAGACTTTATATTAAATATTGCATGGTATATATCACAAAAACTGGAACATAACTTCATACAATCCGTATTTAGAGTTTGCATGTGGAAAGACATGCACTGAGCCAATTCATTACATCCTTCTCCCTGTTTGAAGAGTGCTAAGCAGTGCAAACAGTTGCTGGGATGATTGTTTAGAAGGTATCCTTGCAGACTGTTGGCTTATCCAGCCTATGATTGCACAAGAAAGTAGCATTGAAGGAAAATAAACTCAAATGAATATTCTTTTTAATTTTTTTCTTTTGCCATGAAAATAATATTTATTTTCCTTGGTTTGCTGATCACATTACTGCCAAACCACTGCTTACCGACGGCTATCAACTGTCAGCTCCAGTGGCTACACAGACACCAACAGTGATTAGGCATCTCAGTAATCAACCGGGGCTGAATTCCAAGCAGACTAATGAATATGCTATTGAGAGTTATCGGCCAAGGAAAGGGCTACATGTGCTATAGGACATTGTAGCTTATTAATGGTCATAACTCATAACCTATATGCATTTACACAGATATATTTACAAATGACCAGCACGCCAACACATTTATATACACACGTTTGCAGTGTCCAATCAGCTGTTCATGCACTGAATCGTTCATTGACAATCTATTGATGACTGTGTGTGTGTGTGTGTGTGTGTGTGTGTGTGTGTGTGTGTGTGTGTGTGTGTGTGTGTGTGTGTGTGTGTGTGTGTGTGTGTGTGTGTGTGTGTGTGTGTGTGTGTGTGTGTGTGTGTGTGTGTGTGTGTGTGTGTGTGTGTGTGTGTGTGTGTGTGTGTGTGTGTCCAGGTGGTCCGTCAGAGGGGAAGATGTTGCCAGGCGATGAGATCATCATGATCAACGATGAACCCGTCAGTTCGGCTCCTCGCGAACGAGTCATCGACCTTGTCAGGTGGAGACACTCGACTCTCCTTCTCTGTCCCAATCAAAGCTGATTTCCCAACAAAAAAAAATTACATACTACCTTACAAAAAACTGTGACCTTACTTTGAAGGGCCTAACTTTCCCATCCATAGTTTTTAATACAGATTCTTGGTCATTATATTTTTTTTTTAAATTTGCAGTTTAAAGGATTTGTTTCACCAATGTCATTAATGTGCTTTTAGGAGCTTTTAAAATGTCATCTTCAAGCCTGTTGAACGATGATGAAACTCTAATGAAGTGCTCGCCAAGTATTAGTCATGCCCTACACCCAACTGCAATACTGCTTTGTTAAATACAGTTCTGCTTGTCATCATCTCATAGCATTATGAAAAATTAATATTTAGATTTAATAAGGAAAAACAACTTCAATCTTCTGCACACACTTCAATGACTGACTGAAGGCATGTTTGTATAAGGGGCCAACTACTAAGTGTGTGTGTGTGTGTGTGTGTGTGTGTGTGTGTGTGTGTGTGTGTGTGTGTGTGTGTGTGTGTGTGTGTGTGTGTGTGTGTGTGTGTGTGTGTGTGTGCGTGTGCGTGTGTGTGTGTGTGTATGCTCCTACTTCGAACTGTGTCCGCTTGTAAGAGTCAAACGCCAGAGACATCCCATTCCGTTTCAGCTGAGCTAATCATGTTGCTGTTGCTTATCTGCCATCGTTGTTTTGCTGTGATTGTTGTTTTCTGGGTTTTTTTTTTTTCTTTCTGTTGACTCTGTGATTCTGCTGTCTTCTCGCTTCAGGAGCTGCAAAGAATCCATCATGTTGACTGTTGTCCAACCGTATCCCGTGAGTAGAACGCCAGCTCTTACAAAATTACTTTTTTACACATACAAGGATTGTATGTATCAGATATACAGTCCCCTCCATAAGTATCGGAACAGTGAGGCCAATTCCTTTATTTTTGCTGTAGACTGGAAACATTTGGGTTTGACACCAAAATATGAATATGAGACAATAAATCAACATTTAAGCTTTCATTTCCAGGTATTCACATCTGGATCTGATACACAACTGAGAAGATAGCATTTTTTGAAAAGGAACACCACATTTTTAGGCAAGCAAAAGTATTGGAACAGATGGACTTTAAATAAATTAAAGTGAATAAACTGTAATATTTTGTCGCAATTACTTTGCTTGCAATAACCGCATCAAGCCTGTGACCCATTGACGTCACAAAACTTTTGCATTCTTCTCTTGTGATGCTTTTCCAGGCTTTCACCGCAGCCTCATTCAGTTGCTGTTTGTTTTGGGGGGTTACTCCCTTCGGTCTCCTCTGTAGCAGGTAAAATGCATGCTCTATAGCGTTTAAGTCTGGAGATTGACTTGGCCAGTCTAAAACTTTCCATTTCTTGCCCCTGATGAACTCCTTTGTTGTTTTTGCAGTTTCTTTGGGTCATTATCTTGCTGCATGATGGAGCATCTTCCAATCAGTTTGGTTGCATCTTTCTTTAAATTGGCAGACCGAATGTTTCTGTAGACTTCTAAGTTAATTTTGCTGTTGCCATCATGTGTTACTGTGTTGTTGTCAAGATGAACCTTTACCAATGTGATGGAAAGGCTAAAGTTTGTAGAAAGAAAGGATCTACTCATGATCCCAAACATACAGGCTAATCTGTGAAACACGGTGGAGGCAATGTCATGGCTTGGGCTTGCATGGCTTCTTCCCGGATGGGCTCATTATTCTTCATTGATGATGTAACACATGATGGCAACAGCAAAATGAACTCAGAAGTTTACAGAAACATGTTGTCTGCCAATAAGGAAAGATGCAACCAAACTGATTGGAAGATCCTCCATCATGCAACAAGATAATGACCCAAAGCACAACAAAGGAGTTCATCAGGGGCAAAAAGTGGAAGGTTTTAGACTGGCTAAGTCAATCTCCAGACTTAAACGCTATAGAGCATGCATTTTACCTGCTAAAGAGGAGAGTGAAGAGAGTAACCCCCTAACACAAACAGCAACTGAATGAGGCTGCGGTGAAAGCCTGGAAAAGCATCACAAAAGAAGAATGCAAAAGTTTGGTGATGTCACTGGGTCACAGGCTTGATGCGGCAAAGTATTTGCGAGAAAATATTACATTTTATTCACTTTAATTTATTTAAAGTCTATCTATTCTAATACTTCTGCTCGCCTAAAAATGTGGTGTTCCTCTACAAATAATGATATCTTCTCAGTTGTGTATCGGATCCAGATGTGAATACCTGGAAATGAAAGCTTAAATGTTGATCTATTGTCTCATATTCATCTTTTGGTGTCAAACCCAAATGTTTCCAGTCTACAGCAAAAATAAAGGAATTGGCCTCACTGTTCCGATACTTATGGAGGGGACGAGCTCGAATGACAGTTGAAATCCAAGAAAAAGGGCTAGATTGTATATTTTACATGTTGTTTCTGAAATTAGACAGTTTTGTTTCTATTTGCCTTATTTCCCTGCCATATCCAGGCCTGGTGAACCACTAAACACTGAAGTCAAAATTAAAAATATATTCGCGTCCATCATGGGAGGTATAGATTTTTGCATTGCACCTTTTAATCTTGCTCTCAGCGGAAGCATTTGCGTTTTATATTAATGGATATACTATATTTGTCTTAGTTTCCGCAAATCCTGTGAAAAGACCAAGGCCTCAAACATGTGCTGTCTGTGTAGAGCGACTATTAAAGCAGAAATAAGGGGGCTGCCTCATTGCACTGGGAACATGCCCATTGATTACCATGGACCCTGCAGCTTTCCACCACATTGAATCATCCTCATCAGCAGAAGGCATGACACCCAGTTGTCGGCAGTTGTAGCTATCGTTGAGTCGAGTTCTCTTTCCAAGGTCAAGAATCAAATTCAACATGGCCACTGTTTGATCAATCCTGTGTACACTGTCCTGCTTCTGTAAATACACACTGCATAACCAAATGTTTGCTATGAGTGCTCCTACCAGCTATTTTTAGGAAATAACTGACCGTTATTATTCGAGCTCCAGGCTCTTCTTACGTTTGTGTTGTTACGTTTGCTTTCCCAATTTCAGGAATATTTCTTTGCTGTGTTTTTTCCAATGTTACATGTAGAGCCAATGTGCTTATCTATGCATGTGTGTATGCTTCTCTTTATCTCTCCCTGTCCATCTGTCTATCTCTTTCTTCCTCTCTCTCTCTCTCTCTCACTGTCTCTCTCTCTTCTTGGACGGCTGCCTCTTAGTCCCCTAAGTCAGCGTTCATCAGTGCAGCCAAAAAAGCCATGCTCAAGTCCAATCCGGTCAAAGTGCGCTTTGCAGAGGAGGTCATTATAAACGGCCAGGTTCCCGTGAGTTCTGCAGCACAGACACACACACACACACACACTCGCTCACACACACGCTTATTTATGACCCACAAAGCGAACGGCAGATGGTTGTCACTTAAGACACAAGACAGACAGACAGTTCAGTGAATGCCAGACAATGCTAAGACATTCACAAAAATGTATTACGACATGACGCTTTCGTGATATTCATTTCATTTCAAAAGGACTGATTATATTCCTCCTTTGCAGAACCCGGTGAAGGACAACGCTCTACTGTTCATGCCAAATGTCCTAAAGGTCTATCTGGAGAATGGGCAGACAAAGTCTTTTCGCTTCGACTGCACCACCTCTATCAAGGTGTGTGTGTGTGTGTGTGTGTGTGTGCGTGTGTGTGTGCGTGTGTGTGTGTGTGTGCGTGTGCGTGTGTGTGTGTGTGTGTGTGTGTTTGTGCGTGTGTGTGTTTGTGTTCCACCCTTTAGGGTAAGTTAGCAGTCTCTGCAGCACCTATAATTACAAAGGAAATGCAAAGCACAGTTTGTGTGATGTGTTCGCATATTGCATCAGCACCTTATGATAATGCACCGGTACATATTACACTGCATGAGTCCTAACTGTTGAGCAACTCTTCAGATGAAATATTCATGTGTGTGTGTGTGTGTGTGTGTGTGTGTGTGTGTGTGTGTGTGTGTGTGTGTGTGTGTGTGTGTGTTTAATTCAGGATGTGATCCTGACCCTGCAAGAGAAGCTGTCAATCAAATGCATGGAGCACTTCTCCCTAGTACTGGAGCAGAAGACCGACGGCTCTGGAAGCAAACTGCTCCTCTTGCACGAACAGGAGATGCTTACTCAGGTATAGGGCAAGGTTCCCTCTTAGTTCACTGAATTCATCTCCTTTTCTTCCCCCTTGTCTGAAACACACACTCACCAATTCGCACATTTCTGCTCAGTATTCAAGCGGCGTTTTGGACGGCAGTGTCGTTTATTAGCACTGGCACAGCTTGGGGCGGGGGGGGGACAAGAGCTCACGTTACACCTAGCCTCTTCCACAAATTCACACCCACAGTGCCCGCTACATGCTAATGAGGTTGCGTGGATCGCAAGAGGACAGTTTTAATATGCATGCCAACACAGTTAAGATGTGAAGCTTAAGCACGATTAACACACAATGGCAGATTATTGTTTGACACTGGCTCTGACCTGGCAATCTTGATTAAAATGTATACTTCACTGCAATAGCACAGGGTGTAATTGTTCGTGACAGGTGTATAGGCGAATGCTGGTAGTACCTGAATTTAAAGCCCCAAGCCCTCTTTTACACTTGCAAATTCAATATGTTTTAAAGTATCATCAATAATTGAAAGATTATGCCGGTCCTGTGGGTTTTGTCTTGAACAAAAAATGGAATCAAATGCACAGACAACCGCCACAAGCATGTACATTTGTTCTTGGTTAATGCTGCTAAATGACAAAACCATGTCTTTAGGTTGTAAGGTGGTTTGAATAACACTGATATGCAGCCTCTGGTAATGCTGCGACAGCCAATGCTACAACTGCCTCACCATTGGAGAAACACATCTCGGTGCATTCACTGAATAACAAATGCTGATGAGTATGAGTGATAGCTAGATTGAACTTTTACTTAATTGCATTTTAGAAGCAAATATTGTGCTGTTGACTCCTTAGGAGAGCAACACCATATTTCTTCCATGACAAATTAAAAAAATATGATATTACATTATTTCTTGTGAAATACTCGACCGTTTTAGGCCTCCTTCTCAACCAGCTAGGACATTGAAATGCTGCTACACATCAATGTATTAGTAAGAATGAATCAATCCCCCCTCCCTCTATATTTTCCTCTTTTACCTCCTCTCTCTCTCTCTGTTCTCTCTCTCTCTCTGTTCTCTCCCGTCTCTCTCTCTCTCTCTCTCTCTCTCTCTCTCTCTCTCTCTCTCTGTCTGTGTCCCTAGGTGACCCAGAGGCCTGGCTCAGACAAGATGAAGTGTTTTTTCAGAGTCAGCTTTGTGCCCAGGGACCCGGTTGAGCTACTGCGAAGAGACGCCGTGGCATTTGAATACCTCTATGTACAGGTGAGCCAAAGAGCCATTAACGTGACTTAATACAGGTTTGAATCATTGGCAGTAGATATTGACTGAGATTGGAGCATTTAAGCCACTCTGTGTAGAATGGTCAACTGTGAGAAGGGTGTGAGCCAACCAGATGATCTAGATATGGTTTATTCATAAGTTATTCAGATCCTGTCAAAATAAAATACATCACTTCCAAATGAAGTCCTCAACTTTTTGTCTCGTTGGTCCAGTAGCCCTTTTTCTCTTTTAGGTCACATCCCCATTTGTGTCAACTAGGAGACGTATACGTATACTAAGCCATATGCAATCTGTGTTTCCTGTTTTGGGTTGGTCTATACCTTTCTATAAAGTATCTCATCTGATAAGGTCTAGGAGCTGGGGGGTTGTTGTCACTCTAGATTGCGTTGGTGTTTGTTTGAGGCTGAGTCCTCCTGGAAAGACAAGCTGTGGGGAAGTAGCCCAATGGACAGTGTGTGCTCCCTGGGTACAGCTCCTCGTGTGTGGAGCCTGCAGTGATGCCCATGTGCTCCCTCTCAGCCCAGGAGGCAGACCTGGCCCTGTGTGGCTGTGAGGATGGAGTAACCCAAATGTTTCCAGTCTACAGCAAAAAATAAAGGAATTGGCCTCACTGTTCCGATACTCTATGGAGGGGACGAGAGCTCGAATTACTTTGAAATACAAGAAAAAGAGGCTAGATTGTATATTTTTACATGTTGTTTCTGAAATTAGACAGTTTTGTTTCTATTTGCCTTATTTCCCTGCCATATCCAGGCCCTGGTGAACCCCTAAACATTGAAGTCAAAATTAAAAATATATTCGCGTCCATCATGGGAGGTATAGATTTTTGCATTGCACTCTTTTAATCTTGCTCTCAGCCCAGGAAGCATTTGCGTTTTATATTAATGGATATACTATATTTGTCTTGGTTTCCTGGAAATCCTGTGAAAAGATCAAGGCCTCAAACATGTGCTGTCTGGTGTAGAGCGACTAGTTGAGCGTGAGAGCTAAGGGGGTGCCTCCATTTACTGTGGAACATGCCCATTGGCCAGATTACCATGGACAACTGCACCACATTGAGCTTCATCCTCATCAGTAGAAGGTGCACGACACTTAGTTGTCCACGACCAGTTAGTAGCTATCGCTTGAGTCGAGTTCTCTTTTCCAAGGTCAAGAATCAATTCAACATACCGGCCACTGTTTGATCAATCCTGTGCCACACTGTCCTGCTTCTGTAAATACACACTGCATAACCAAATGTTTGCTATGAGTGCTCCTACCAGCTCTTTTAGGGAAATAACTGACCGTTATTATTTGAGCTCCAGCTCTTCTTACGTTTGTATTTGTTACGTTTGCTTTCCCAATTTCAGGAATATTTCTTTGATGTGTTTTTTCCAATGTTACATGTAGAGCCAATGTGCTTATCTATGCATGTGTATGCTTCCTCTTTATCTCTCCCTGTCCATCTGTCTATCTCTTTCTTCCTCTCTCTCTCTCTCTCTCACTGTCTCTCTCTCTTCTTGGACGGCTGCCTCTTAGTCCCCTAAGTCAGCGTTCATCAGTGCAGCCAAAAAGCCATGCTCAAGTCCAATCCGGTCAAGTGCGCTTTGCAGAGGAGGTCATTATAAACGGCCAGGTTCCCGTGAGTTCTGCAGCACAGACACACACACACACACTCGCTCACACCGCTTATTTATGACCCACAAAGCGAACGGCAGATGGTTGTCACTTAAGACACAAGACAGACAGACAGTTCAGTGAATGCCAGACAATGCTAAGACATTCACAAAAATGTATTACGACATGACGCTTTCGTGATATTCATTTCATTTCAAAAGGACTGATTATATTCCTCCTTTGCAGAACCCGGTGAAGGACAACGCTCTACTGTTCATGCCAAATGTCCTAAAGGTCTATCTGGAGAATGGGCAGACAAAGTCTTTTCGCTCGACTGCACCACCTCTATCAAGGTGTGTGTGTGTGTGTGTGTGTGTGTGCGTGTGCGTGTGTGTGTGTGTTTGTGCGTGTGTGTGTTTGTGTTCCACCCTTTAGGGTAAGTTAGCAGTCTCTGCAGCACCTATAATTACAAAGGAAATGCAAAGCACAGTTTTGTGTGATGTGTTCGCATATTGCATCAGCACCTTATGATAATGCACGGTACATATTACACTGCATGAGTCCTAACTGTTGAGCAACTCTTCAGATGAAATATTCATTGTGTGTGTGTGTGTGTGTGTGTGTGTGTGTGTGTGTGTGTGTGTGTGTGTGTGTGTGTGTGTGTGTGTGTGTGTGTGTGTGTGTGTGTTTAATTCAGGATGTGATCCTGACCCTGCAAGAGAAGCTGTCAATCAAATGCATGGAGCACTTCTCCCTAGTACTGGAGCAGAAGACCGACGGCTCTGGAAGCAAACTGCTCCTCTTGCACGAACAGGAGATGCTTACTCAGGTATAGGGCAAGGTTCCCTCTTAGTTCACTGAATTCATCTCCTTTTCTTCCCCCTTGTCTGAAACACACACTCACCAATTCGCACATTTCTGCTCAGTATTCAAGCGGCGTTTTTGGACGGCAGTGTCGTTTATTAGCACTGGCACAGCTTGGGGGCGGGGGGGGGGGGACAAGAGCTCACGTTACACCTAGCCTCTTCCACAAATTCACACCCACAGTGCCCGCTACATGCTAATGAGGTTGCGTGGATCGCAAGAGGACAGTTTTAATATGCATGCCAACACAGTTAAGATGTGAAGCTTAAGCACGATTAACACACAATGGCAGATTATTGTTTGACACTGGCTCTGACCTGGCAATCTTGATTAAAATGTATACTTCACTGCAATAGCACAGGGTGTAATTGTTCGTGACAGGTGTATAGGCGAATGCTGGTAGTACCTGAATTTAAAGCCCCAAGCCCTCTTTTACACTTGCAAATTCAATATGTTTTAAAGTATCATCAATAATTGAAAGATTATGCCGGTCCTGTGGGTTTTGTCTTGAACAAAAAATGGAATCAAATGCACAGATAACCGCCACAAGCATGTACATTTGTTCTTGGTTAATGCTGCTAAATGACATAAGTTATAACCATGTCTTTAGGTTGTAAAGTGGTTTGAATAACACTGATATGCAGCCTCTGGTAATGCTGCGACAGCCAATGCTACAACTGCCTCACCATTGGAGAAACACATCTCGGTGCATTCACTGAATAACAAATGCTGATGAGTATGAGTGATAGCTAGATTGAACTTTTACTTAATTGCATTTTAGAAGCAAATATTGTGCTGTTGACTCCTTAGGAGAGCAACACCATATTTCTTCCATGACAAATTAAAAAAATATGATATTACATTATTTCTTGTGAAATACTCGACCGTTTTAGGCCTCCTTCTCAACCAGCTAGGACATTGAAATGCTGCTACACATCAATGTATTAGTAAGAATGAATCAATCCCCCCCTCCCTCTATATTTTCCTCTTTTACCTCCTCTCTCTCTCTGTTCTCTCTCTCTCTCTCTGTTCTCTCCGTCTCTCTCTCTCTCTCTCTCTCTCTCTCTCTCTCTCTCTCTCTGTCTGTGTCCCTAGGTAACCCAGAGGCCTGGCTCAGACAAGATGAAGTGTTTTTTCAGAGTCAGCTTTGTGCCCAGGGACCCGGTTGAGCTACTGCGAAGAGACGCCGTGGCATTTGAATACCTCTATGTACAGGTGAGCCAAAGAGCCATTAACGTGACTTAATACAGGTTTGAATCATTGGCAGTAGATATTGACTGAGATTGGAGCATTTAAGCCACTCTGTGTAGAATGGTCAACTGTGAGAAGGGTGTGAGCCAACCAGATGATCTAGATATGGTTTATTCATAAGTTTTTCAGATCCTGTCAAAATAAAATACATCACTTCCAAATGAAGTACTCAACTTAACCCATTCTTGTATAAGCCACTACTCCTAAAATGATAGATTGCTTCCTCTGGTAACAAGTCAAATCAAATATCATTGGAGGCGGAAAAACCAATCGTTTTTTCTTGTCTGATTTCACAATTGTGTGAGTCCTTCATTAGGAATACAACTGTATTGAATTAATCCTAAACCACAAGGGGTTTGAGAACAATGTATTTATGTTCAGCAGGGATTGTGCATGTGTCTGAATTGAGAGCCATTTTTTCATTTTTCATTTAACTTTTATTTATCCTCGAGAGACCAATTGAGGGGTGACGCTCATTTACAATGACGTCGAGTTCAAACAAATGCAAAACAAAAACAACAATACATACACAATATTCAATGCAAATACACAACAACAGGTGAAGAGAAAAAACACTAATTGAAACATTTACACAGTGGTGAAGTGTGGCAGCAATTAAAATGAAATGGGGGAAAGTACAATATAGCCTAATTAAAACAGTTACAGGTAGAGTTTGGCAGATTTAAGATAGTTTGTTTAAATTGGTTAAAGGATTTCATGGTATTCATTTTATATATGATATGCACCCCACAAGTGCAAATAACTACTTCTTTAGGAGTTATGTGACTTTTCCTCCTGCTTTGCTGCAGAGTTGTAACGATGTGGTCTTTGAGAGGTTCGGCCCGGAGCTGAAGTATGATGCTGCGCTCCGATTGGCTGCGCTTCAGATGTACATCCTCACTATGAACATCAGGCAGACCCAGAAGGTCTCCCTCAAATACATCCAGTAAGTGTGTGTGTGTGTGTGTGTGTGTGTGTGAGTGTGTGTGTGTGTGTGTGTGTGTGTGTGTGTGTGTGTGTGTGTGTGTGTGTGTGTGTGTGTGTTATTGTCACTTGAAAACATGATAAACAAGATGTGTAATGTTAAGCTGGTGTACAGCCTGGAGCTGCTCCATCAGTAATAAATAATAAACTGATTTAGCCAGTTGTTTTTTTTATAACATTTGTATGGGTTTACAGAGGCTTATATCTGGGATAGAGATTTATCAGGGATAGAGAGATGAATGCCCTATCTTTTGCAAACCATAGTTTTCAGTTTTACCAATCACATCATTAAGAAATGTCAGCAAGGTCTCCAAAAACGGGGCCTCAGGCAGGGACGTTGGAACTTCTTTCTTAGGGGGGGTGCTGTAAATTTGCCGAGGTGCAGCGCTATCAGACAAAGCAATAGGCTACTGGTAAAATGAGCAATCTATAACCATGATAAAATAGCCAATTTGTATCTAAAATAATTTGATTAGAATTAAGCTATTAAAACAAACTCTAAAAGCAAATAACATTTAAGTTTTCCAAAGTACCCTTATAGCCTTTTTTTATCCTGAATTTGAAGGACGTAGGTTTTGATTAAACATTAGGTTGTTACAATTTATAAGCGGGGGTCTGGGGGTTGTCCCCCAGAATGTTTTGAGCATTAAATGCTTAATTTCCTGCATTCTGGTGAATTTGTATTCAACAATTTGTTCCTTTTCAGCATACATTTGTATTCTTGAGATCGGTGAATGATAACAGGGGCTGTGCACGTCACGTTGTCGAGGGGAAGACTTCCGCGATCTCCGTTAGTTTCAGTTTACAGCCGACAAAGTTACAATCACAACGACCGCATATCCAGCGCATAGACAGCATTTTAATGAAGCCTCTCATTCTTATTATCTCTCCACACGAAGCGTTCTCTCTCCCATTGCACACACGCATGCCCTGGCTGCTTCTGAGAGCACAGCCAGTGTTGGTTCCACCCGAAAAAATAAAATAAACACAACTTGGACACAGGCCCTGAAGCTGAATGACCGCTCTGGTAACGGGCAGTCCATTACTGGACGCCGAATACTAGACCCCGAATATAAGACGACCCGACTTTTTTACGACCTTATGAAGTGTTAATATGTTCGCCCTTACTTGATGCATGCGCGCTAACCGGCCGGCGGGGAAACACTTATTATCAGCGGTTACTTGGCACGATACCGGCACACACCTTGGAGGAGCAGGTGCGCAGGTGAACGTTGCATCCTGTCAGCGCGTCTCTCTCTTTCTCTTTCTCTCTCCCCCCTGTGGTAGGGCGCTTAGCAGACTGGATTTTTAATGGTAACCTATAACCTAATGCTCATTAGTGCGCGCCCTTCAGCACTCTGACTCCACTGAAGTGCGCATGGGAAGGCGGGGCACAACCGTAATCTCGTCCTGGGCACGGTGAAGAAATGCGACGGGCATATGTAATCTAGCCTATATAGTATACTGTATAGCCTATAAACTATATATATTATAGTGTTATGCTCTGTCAAGTTGATGTGAGGGAGCAGGAGATGGGAAAGAGGACTTAGGCTATGATATTGTTTACAGAGCAATCGCGGGAGCACAGGGCAAAGTGTAAGGGGGCGGAGAGGGGGTGCAGGCGGTGAAGAGGGGGGGTGCGGCCGCACCCCCCGCACCCCTACTTCCAACGTCCATGGCCTCAGGCTAGAGAGATCTGTTCTGAGACTTAAAAGTCATTCACCAATTTTCTCAGGTTAAAAAGTTCTTCTTAGCTACCAACAAAACTCCGTAGTAGTCCAGAGTCATGTAGAACTTATACACTTCATTATTGGTTTGGAATGAGGTCCTACTGTGGAAGCTCTTCCCAAAGAGGAAGCTCTCCTCCTGTTCTCCTCTGTAACTGACAGCTTGTCCGCGAGTAAACGGCAGCCAATGTTCTAGCCTTGCAAGTATTTAACCCAGGTTCGGTGGAAGTACTTTTGTTTCCAAGGGCCCAAGCCTTTATGCTGAAATCAATCGTCTCTCGACAGAAAAGAGTGGGGCCTGCCGCTGTTCCTGCCTCCCGCCGTGCTGTCCAGCATGAAGGAGAAAAACATCAAGAAAGCTCTGACGCACATCCTCAAAACCAACCAGAACCTCGTGCCTCCAGGGAAGAAAGTATGCACTTCTTTTTGTCTTTCTTTGTCCTATGTTAATGTAACTTCTGACACACACACACACACACACACACACACACACACACACACACACACACACACACACACACACACACACATACATATGCACCCTTCTTTTTTTTATTTGATGCAATATCTAAAAATAGCCTCCCTGCTGTGCTCAACCCTCTAAAGGTTTCTCACCCCTGTCAACCTTAGACCCTTAGTGGAGCGAGACCTTGAATGCTAATGCAGCTAACAAGCCAAATGCATTGTCAAACTGTTCCGCATAATAAGATATTCATATTTACACATACATGTCCCAGTCGGGAGCTTATCCAACTTTAGGCAAGGCAAGGCAAGTTTATTTATATATAGCACTATTCAGACACAAGGCCACTCAAAGTGCTTTACAGGGTCATGAAATATCTATCTTCTTTACATGTAGGGGAGAGTGGCCTAATTTGTGCATTTTGGAAGTTGTGCCACCCCTTGTTTCTAGAAAACCGTGGAAGAAATTGGAAATGTGACCACATATTTAAGAAGAGCCATCCATTTGACTCATCCTGTAAAGAAGGGAGACACAAGGAATAAGATATAAGCACATTTAAGCTAAAAAAACTGTGTTTTGCCTTTCAAAGTAAAATTTCCATGATCAAGGTTTTTTGATTATTGTGTCTGAACAATTATAGACACGTTTGAAAACATTTGATACATATGTTAGTGCTTTGGTATGCTACATTTTGAGTCTATACAGTTAGAACGATGTCAGCCCTAAATTGCTGAATCATGCTTATTATCCAAATTTCTGGGATTGGGGTGATTTGTGCCAAAGGGCCTGGGTGAGTTATAAGTAAGTAAGTAAGTAAAATGTATTTATAAAAGCACATTTATGACAGTTTGCACTGTCCAAAGTGCTGTACATAGTGCATTCAGTAGGTAAACAATGAAGGTAAAATAACAATAACCAAAATAAAAGACGTAAAGCCCATACATCCACATAAACACAGATAGTAGTGCAGAGGTAAGATAGTTAATGGGGAGGAAACACCAGGGTGTACATATGGGTTTTGAGCCTTGATTTAAAGGCAGAAATGTAGGGGAATCACATTTGTCAGGTGGCAGTTGGTTCCACAAGCACGGAGCAACTCGTGCAAAGTACATTTCTGAGAGTTGTGCCAGTGGCATGGTTGTATACGCTGGTCACCAAAAGAAAGTGATTGTCTACAGTAGCTCAGAAGAGAGTGACATCTCATGGTGACGTTGTCATTGTGAGCTTTGCAGGTAAAACCATTAGATCTGCTAGGCCTTGTTTAAGAAAATTGTCATTCAATCTTTGTCAACTATTTACTTTATTTACTTTAAATACACCTTAAATAAGTGATTGTCTAATGGATTTGTCTTACATTACAGTTTATGAGATATAAATCAATGGCACAATTCACCCCATGGTATTCTCTCCAACCGCACAACTTACACCACACCAGGGGCAAGTTGTGCATCAAGACAACTTTTTTTCCGAAAGCTATACTTCTTCAACAGTTTATTCCAGATCCAAAGTTTTTATTGCCAGGAATGCACAACACCCTGAAATACATGTACATATTTGAGTTGGAGACTTTACTGTCAAAGCCTTACTTTAAATTCACTTTGAGTGAAAAGTTGCACAACTTAGGCCACTCTCCCCTACAGTTCAGCAACGCGACAATTTGAAATTGAGCCATGTGGCAGTTTGAACTATAACAAGTGGTTTACTATGAGCACCCATGCAAATAAAGTTATCTGCAAGGGAATGTGTTATGCAATTAGAAGTCAGTAGGGCGCTATTTAAAGGTTCAGTAAGCGGAATGGTCAGTTTAGCTAACTTCCTGTCAATTACTGCAGTTTGCGGTCCCCTCCCTCGTCCCTACGTCACCACGTTAATGCAATGCCGTCTTCAAGCAGCGAGTTATCTAGCATCATCTCAGATCCATAAGTGTGATATAACATGATAAAAACCATCAAAACAGACATTGGGAAGGATTTTTACCTGCTCCGCCATTGTAGGCGCATACACATTCACCCATCTGTCGCTCTGCACGTGCACCGGCACTGAGACCTTGCCGGTTTGTAGCATTCCCTCTTCTGATTGGATACCAGTTTCGGGATCCCCGAAAAAGTTTATTTACCAATGACATGCAGAGCGAGTGACTGAGAGATCGGCTTTATGAGACGCGCACACTATATTTATCTTTAGTAGACTTGACTACTGTAACAGTGTCCTTGCTGGCCTTCCAAAAAAATCTATCAGACAGCTTCAACTAATTCAGAACGCTGCTGCCCGAGTCCTCACTAGGACCAAAAAAGTAGATCACATTACCCCAGTTCTGAGGTCTTTACACTGGCTTCCAGTCACTCAAAGAATTGATTTCAAAATACTGATGTTGGTTTATAAAGCACTAAATGGTCTAGGGCCAAAATACATTACTGATATGCTGATACGTTATGAACCATCCAGAGCCCTTAGGTCGTCTGGGACGGGTCTACTTACAGTCCTTAGAGTTAGGACTAAACAAGGAGAAGCAGCTTTTAGTTATTATGCACCAAATCTCTGGAACAAACTCTCAGAGAACTTGAGGTCTGCTGCAACTCTCAGTTCTTTTAAATCGAGTCTGAAGACTTTTTTGTTTCCATTTTAACCTGCAATTTTCATTTTATTTGCTTCTTTTATCTGCTTTTAAATGTTTTTAAATCGAGTTTTCATTTTTTTTTACTTGCTTCTTTCATTCGCTTTTAAATGTTTTATGTGTTTTATGTATTCTTATCTTGCCCCTGTAAAGCACTTTGAGTGGCCTTGTGTCTGAATTGTGCTATATAAATAAACTTGCCTTGCCTTGCCTTGCCTTGCCTTGCCTATATAAGTGATCACTGTACGAATAAAGAGCGATTTAACACTTATATTAACATAAATAAATCGCTTACTTCAGCTTTAAGTCTCAATGAGGAAACTCTTCCAAACTAAATTGTAGGTTTTACCTGATGAGGCAAAAAAAAGCACCTTTGGTTATGAATGAGCTCTGGTTCATCATTTACTTTAGTTCTCAAACATCATCCATCAACAGGCCAATTAGCATAGCTCCATGCCCAAATTAATCACTGAATGGATGAAGGGATGTAGTTAAGGTTTCACCCATCTAAAATCTATAAATGACTATGTGCATGTACACTGTAAAATGGCAGTCGTTCTAGAGCGATATCGATCCCTTCCCCTCTGTGGCCGTGCAGTATAATGTGCTGGCTGACCATTTGCATTCATAGTGGCACTCAGTATCCAACCTATTCATTAGGGAGAAAATAATGCCGAGCAGCATGGGCAAACTGAAATGAGCTTTCTCATTATGGTCTTGAAGTTATCACTCAGTCCTCACTTAAAGGTTCAGCAAGTGGAATGGTCAGTTTAGCTAACTTCCTGTCAGTGAGTGCAGTTAGCGGTCCCCTCCCTCGTCACAACATTAATGCACTGCGGTCTTCAAACAGCGAGTTATCTAGCACCATCTCAGATAAGTAAGTGTGATAAAACATGATAAAACCCATCAAAACAGACATTGGAAAGGATTTTACCTGCTCCGCCATTGTAGGCGCATAAACATTCACCCATCTGTCGCTCTGGCGTGCACCGGCAGTGAGACCATGAGGGAAACGGGTGGCGGTTTGTAGCATTCTCTCTTGTGATTGGATATCAGTTTTAGGATCCCCGAAAAGTTTATTTGCCGATTACATGCAGAGCGGGTGACTGAGAGATCGGCTTTATGAACTGCGCACATTATATAACTGATCACTGTATGAATAAAGAGCGATTTAACACTTATATTAACATAAATAAATCGCTTACTTCACCTTTTAGAAAGGCTGCTCGCTCAGATTTGTGGAAAGAGCGAGCATGAATTTCATGAAAATAAATGTAGTTTTTTAATGGACATGGCTGCTTTGGAAGGTCAGACATCATATTATTGGTTTGTTGAGGTAAACTATAACAGGATATGACTGTGGCCTAGGGGTATTCTGTAAAGTGGGAGCAACATCAAGATAATGTAAAGTTGATATAGGTGATCAAGTGAATCTGATTAGTAGTGTACGCACAAGCAAGCCTTCAAGAGAACTGCAGCAGAGCAACTTTTCAAATTCTGATCCGATTTAAATGATATGATTGGATGTAATGGAAAATCAGCGAACCACATCAAAATGGCTTGAGACAGGTTTATTCCCTGACATTGGAAGACATATACGTCTATTCAGGTTTAAGTAATTTGGTTGCTAACTAAAGTGTTTCACTTCCCCTTGTGCAGCTGACTGCTTTGCAGGCCAAGGTGCATTACCTGAGGTACCTCAGTGAACTGCGACTCTATGGAGGGAGGGAGTTCAAATCAATACTTCTGGTAAGGCTTCTGGAAAAGATCTCTGAAAAGTTTAACAACAAACTTTGACATGGTGGATTCCATTTTGAATGAATAACGGTTGTACCATGCACACACTCTACTTTCTATAGCAAGGGGAGAAACAGACCGAGGTGACGTTGTTAGTGGGCCCACGTTACGGCATCAGTCATGTCATCAACGTGCGGACCAACCTAGTCGCCCTATTGGCTGACTTCAGCCATGTCAACCGCATTGAGATCCTCACTGAGGATGAGACCAACGTCAGACTGGAGCTGCATGTTCTGGATGTCAGGGTGGGTGAGCACAAAACAGACGTACCAGCAAATCATTTTAAAATTGTTTTCACAAATCCTAGTATCTTTTGTTTTGCCTTCTTTTCTTATTCTTTTTTTCTCCCTCATCCCTCCCTCCCTTTCCCTCTTGTTTTCACAGCCCATCACACTGATCATGGAGTCAAGTGATGCAATGAACCTGGCCTGCATGACAGCAGGCTACTACCGCCTCCTAGTGGATGCAAGGAGATCCATTTTCAGCATGCCCCACTGCAATAGCACTGGCGGGGATGACATGAGTGAGTTGTTATTGTGTGTGTGTGTGTGTGTGTGTGTGTGTGTGTGTGTGTGTGTGTGTGTGTGTGTGTGTGTGTGTGTTTGTGTGTGTGTGTGTGTGTGTGTGTGTGTGTGTGTGTGTGTGTGTGTGTGTGTGTGTGTGTGTGTGTGTGTGTGTGTGTGTGTGTGTGTGTGTGTGTGTGTGTGTGTGTGTCACTAAGAACAAAGTCACTACAGGACAAGTTATGCTACTCATTTATACAAAAATGCAATGTAACGTCACGTGCTAAGTTAACAGTAAGTATTTGACACGATTTGCATTTGGGTGAGATACTTAGGGTTTTGTCTGTACAGTTTTACTTGTGACATAAATGTTTTAGACATAAGTGAATTCTAAAACAAGTTGAAAATTTGATGGCACATTTTGGAAGAAAGGGGCTTAAGCATTGATGCTTTGCAGTGCATTGAACATGAAAATTGTTGCACTCAAAAGTCTATTCAAGAGGTGGCAGCCCCTTTTTTTAAATTCTATCAACATAAAATATAAAAAGTTAAAAAGTAACAAGGACTTTGTAATGCTGCTGTCTGCAGGTCAAGATCGTGTCTTGGAGTGGCCATACAGCACATCTTTGGGGGACAACGAGGAGCCATCACCCAGCCAGGGAGAGGTCTACAACAGGGACTACACAGACAATGGGCCGAGAGAAAACAGCATCTCGCCTTACTTCCACGAATCCCAAAACCCTGAAAGAGACCTTGGTCCACGTAGAAGCCCGGTGCCTCCTCCTCTCCCCCCCGCCACCAGACACAAACCTCAAGATTCGCCTAGGAGCGCCAAAGTGTCATTTATTTTTGGAGGGGACCCCCCCATGAACCAGCCTAGGAACTCAGGCTACGAAAGAATGTTAGAGGGGCCTGAGGGACCTGAACACAGGCCGCCCTACTTGCACAACAACAACACAGACTTTCAACCACAGGACAGGGTGCCGTTTCATTTCAGTGATCTGACACACGTCTACAGTAACATTATAAGCGAGGAAGGTGGCGAGGAGCCGCTGCTGAGGGATTTGTTTTATCGCGACACGACGGACGACGCAGAGGATGATGATGACGCCTCCTGCGAAGAAGACTCCACGGGGGGGACTCCGGTGGCCGAAGACAGTGGAGGCAGAGGCGCTAACTGTGCCAGCCAAAGTGGGGGTTTACCCACGGCAGCCGGCAAAGCCACTTTCCTGGCGCTTTCTGGTTCCACCGACGACATCATCGACCTGACGTCACTGCCTCCCCCCGAGGGAGATGACGGGGTCGACGAAGACGCAGACGACACGCTACTGGAGACGCTCAACCTGGCCATCGCAGCCCCACCGCCAGGCTTTCAGGACAGCTCCGATGAGGACGGAGCCCCAGAGGGAAGGCCGCTAAGCACACGAGAAATCGACGATATTCCAGTGTCGTTAATTGATGCCGTTCCAACACACGGGGAAGGGGAAGGGGAAGGGAGCAGGGCAGGTGAGAGAAGGCTGGAGAATGCGGTAGTGAATACCCTACAGGCACTGGAGTCTCTGTCTGTCGCTGAACAGAGGCGTCCGCGGCCACCACCACCCAACGGTAACAATCCAGGTCTGTTGAATACTTAAGCAAGCCCACATTACTGTTTGTTCATCACCATGGAACTAAAACATGTTTGGGATTATTGGTGTCATTTTACAAGAGAAAGTTTAAAATAATTGGATAGTAACCGTTTGCCTTCAGGAATTGTCTTTAAAATGTTGTTTTCTCCAGCATTTAGCTGTACTTTTCTGTGACCTCTTGCTCCTTTCCATGACACCAGAACAGATTTTTTTTTTATAATGTGCCCTCTTATGTTTTGCAAATATTCTCTTAGTTCTGTATAATATTTAATAAAGTTTACATTAAACAGCAGACATTTTACTTTATTACTCTTCTCGTCCAGGTGTCTACACATCTCGAGGCTTCAGCCCAGAGTCGTCCTCCGATTCTGGCAATGAGACCAACTCCTCAGAGATGACTGAAATCTGTGAACTGGCTGCTGGTCACAGGCTCAACGAAAGCCACATGCGTCTTCTGGTGGCCACGAGGGAAGGCTACCAACCTTTGCTAGAGGAGAAAACTGAATTCCCCGTTTCACCCAGTACGGGAGGAACAATACAAAAGAAACCTCGTAGTCCAATGAGGCACCTTCATCCTCCAGCAGTTCCCCCAAGACGGAGCCCCCAATTGGAGCCTGCGTCATCAGGGCCAGAGAGCTTGGAGGTGAGGTCACAGATGAACCTCTCTGCCACTCTCCAGCGGCCGAGTTCAACCACACCTGGAGGCAAGCATCACAAGAAGTCTGCAGACTCCAGTGGAAAGTATAACACCTTCAGCACAAGGGAAGGTCATCGAGGTGAGATGATTGGAAGCCGCAGCCGTCTTGACTTGGACCAGCGGACTTCATTCTGCGAGCGAGGGGAGAACCAAAGAAGACAGAATTCTTTTTTGGCTGAAAACTCTGCAGCCGAGAGCCTTGGAATGAACAGCCTCCCCTGTGACAATCAGAGACTTCCCCGCCCTCCTTCCTCTACCTCTGACTGCATGTTAGATGTTGTCAACATGGGAGACTGTGGTGCTCCTAATGGAGCTGCTGCTGCTGCTGCTGAGCAAGATGAACATCTAGTTGTAGCTTCATTGTTGTCCCCGACCAACAAATCCAGATCAGGGGGTTCTGACCACGGATCAGACACACAAAGTGAACATCCGACCATTTCTAGACAGCAGAGTGTTGCACGGTTGTGTGAGTATCATCTAGCAAAAAGGATTTCAAATTTGCAAGGAGAAGCCCACAACTCACTACAGGGCTCTCTGTGCTCTTCACTGGATGCTGGTGGCAGCACGAACAGTAGTGTCTGCGCCACCCCAACTGACTCCCCACTTGCAGGCCCTGGTGGAGTTGAATCGAAACACCAACATTTGCAAAGGCATCCGCTTTGTAATTCGTCGTCCTCGTTACTCAGGGGCTGCCAGGGGAAAGACCTTCACCCTCACGCAGACCCTGCCCTCCTTCGGAAAATGCTGCCCAACATTCACCCTCCAGCCGAACCAGGCCGCCCCTCCTCAGCCACACCCTCTAAGCATAAAGAGACCACAGGTACAGGTTGCAAGAGGTCCCATAATGATCTGCATGCTAAACAGCAAGCCTGTCTTAAGGGCCTGAACCAAAAGGAAGGCAGTGAGGCCTACAAACAACTGATTAACTATCTAACAGTCAGCCAGATGCATCAGGGAGGTAAGCTGCACAGTGCAGGCCTGGGAATGGCAGTGAAAAAGGACACCAGGCGCTTTATCACTAGCAACCCTCAGCTTGTGGAAATGGTAAAGAATAGGGGAAACACCATTGCTCGCTGCCCATGTACACCTTCCTCCATATCGTCTCCGTTCCTCAACCCAAATTTAGTAACCCCTAATGCAGCCACCGCGCAGTTACAGGCAAATACAAATCAACGGTCATACCATTCGGCCACGCTTCCCGCCAAACTCAAGAGAAGTCCTGAAATGCATGCTCAAGGACAGAACCACAGTCTAGATTGCAGGGCTATTGCTACTGCAGAGAGGAGAAGCTCTTTTTCCGGCCTGGAATGTGAACTAGAGATGAGGGGTATGGACCCAGAGCACTTCCTGTCACTGTATCAGAGAGAGGGCTGTATCAGTCGCGATGGGGGATTTGTTACGGGAGGAAATCGAGAGGGTGGTGGCACTTCTAATCGTCCCCCACCGCGGTCAAGAAGTCAACCTAGCAGCAGCACAGATGACTGGTTCAGATCAGACCCGAGAGCAAAGCAGGCAGTCCGTCAGTCTCCTCATCCTCGTCCTAACGATTCTCTTTGTTTCTCTGCCGCCCCCAGTGTAAGTGGTCAACGAGCAGACCTCAGCACCATCTCCCTTGGAAGGGGCGACCATCCTTCAGCTTTTGTCAGACAGGCATCTACTGGTCCAAGGGCTTGCGTTACATCTCCAATCCCAAACGCACAATCTCCACCACCTCCACCCCCACCCCCACCACCTCCGCCTCTTCCCATGCAAGCCAACGCTAGCTTTAGCAACTCAGGATGCCCACAGGATTCCATCCATTCCCACAGAAGTCCCCATAATCACATTCAAGCTGTTACCCCGACCATGTCGCAGAACAGTCCCTTTAGCAATAACCTTCAACGTGGCCGTGAGCTCAAACGCAGCACCAGCAATGTGACCGCCAACTGTGGCAGTGCGGAAGCTCTGTTTGATAAGCCCACAAGAAGTCGAAGCCAGCAGCCATTGTTAGCATGCATGTCCCAGCAAGGAGAGACCAAAGTCCAGCGGAGGCCAACGAGGAAGCGGCTCTCCAAGAGCTACTCACAAGGCTCTGTGTCTTCCCACACCACGTGCTGGTCTACAGGCAGGGCAGACAGTAGAAGGGCATCTGTAGCATTTCCTTTGCAGAAAGATGCTAAACACATGAAGGGCTCGCAAAAACTGGACACCAGTCCCTGGAGATGCAACGGGCCTTTTAGCTACTGTTTCTTTAAACGTAAGAGTGAGGGCGAAGAGGATGAGATTGAGTGGGATAGACCAAGACGAAGTCATGACAGTGCTGCTGCGTCCGCCATAATGCCCTGTGGTTCGGCAATGGATGCAGCTGGAGAGCAGCTGTATGGGGAGGTCCTGACTAACATGAGCTTCAGTGACCGTCTCGCACGAATCAACGCGCTCAAGGACCACATGTTTGGCTTCCCATCCGGCTTTGTTGACGTTCGCCGCGATGCCAGTGAACTCATTGCACTGGTGAGATCCAGCGTCGGTCGCTGTGATCGCGGAGCTCAGATGCCTCTCCAAGATGTATCGCAGTACAAGCAGCTCCTCTCGGTCGAGTCAAAGGAATTAGGCCGGGCATGCCGGAGGATGGCCCAGGCCCACGGTACTCCTGAGGAGATGCTGCTAGCTGTAACTTGTAGCTTCCAGGTGTTATGCTGCCTCTGCGAAGCTTGTATGTGTCTGGTTAAAGGGTTGGGAGCCTCTGCATCTCACCAACAGAGAGAGGTTGTTGCAAAGGTCGACGAGGTTGTTATGAACTATATCTGTTTGCTCAAAGCCGCTGAGACTGCCACGGTGGGAGCACCAGGGGAGCACAGTGTGAAAGCACTGGTCCGCCACTCCAGTACAATGTCGGCCATTGCTAACGCACTCACCCGCTCCCTTAAAACGCTGCTTAGTAAGTAGAGGCTACTCCTTATGCTTTATAGTGTGGCCTACACAGCAGTCATTAGACGTCTGTCTTTAAGCATCTTGTTATTTTTGTCATATATTTTTCATAAACAGTAAGCTCTGGTTAGGTTCCATAAATAATGTGTAAGACGTATTGCAGTTTATTTAACTTAAACTTACGCTAAAATTAGTAAGATGCTAAAAGGCAGTTCTGTCTGACTGCACTTGCTTTTTCTGATGACAATATTGTAATGTATATTTACAAAGCCATGCTGTCACAGACCATTGTACTATGATATGTAACTAATAGATACCCTTGTACCTGTGCATTATAACTTATTTAAAAAAATGTAGATAATGTACATAAATACAAGATAATTATTATTTGCCGTAGCAGTTTCAAGAAGCCATTGAGTATTTAGCTTAATTTGCTCTAATATTGTTCAGGGCTGAGGTGAAATCACTCTCAGTTGCATCAGTTTATAAAGTGCAGTTTTGCTACAGATATTTATAATTTAAATTTGACTGATCTACTTGTAGAAATGTAAGTGCACTGTATCACTGTCAATTCGGTGAGGCCATTTTTGGTATTGTATTATTCACTTGATTGATATTGGGTTGAATTTCTGTTTGACAATGTGTAACCGAACTGATTTTAACCCGGTTGCATTACAATGTAGTTTTTTGTTTTTGTTTTTTGCGATGAGAGATGAGAGGAACATGTATCAGAAATGTTAAAAATGCAGGGACACTGAAATTGCACTGCTTCATATATTTATGTATTTATTTTTAGTTGAATTCACATGGATTCTTTTCCGACAAGAACAATAAACTGAAAAAAATTAACCATTCCTTCAAAAAGCAAATTATAATGATACTATATAATAAATAATATTAAATATTTAGAACATATTTAAATTTATAAAGAAATATTTCAGATTGACCACTGTGTTATGTCTATTTATTGTGTTTTATTATCATCTGTTTTGGAATAAGTTATGTGCTTGAATTATTTTGTTATTCCACACTATGTATCAAGATGCAGTGATGTCTCTTGTCAATAAATGAAATACTGTTTTTGTTTTTTATTAAAAATCCACCTATTAAACAAATTTTACAGATACAGTATTTGACTCGACGTCATTGAAAATGAGGGTCACCCCTCAACTGGTCTCTCGAGGATAAATAAAAGTTAAATGAAAAATAAGTGAAATGTATGTCTCTTAAGTGTCTTTTGACTTGAATGGTTCATTGTTACACAAGATTGCCCTGACAGTGTTTATTTTAATTTTTTAGTAATCGGCAACCAATCATGTAATGTTCAAGCTTCTCCCATGTCAATATGTGATGCAAGCTGAAAGAGAATATTGACAATATTCATGATTTGAATTAACCTTTCACATTTTAAAACTAAATGCAGATACATTTTGGATTTTTTTTTTCCTTTGGTCATATGTTTATTTTTCTGCTAAATTGGTTTATTACAAGAATTCAAGATGCAGCAGAGTGGAAGTTTAATGGCGTGTTTTTAATTAGGCTACAAGGGTCTGTGAAGTGCTGGAGATAGAACTGGATTTCAAGCCTCTCTGTGGCCTATTGTGTCTTCATTTTGACCCTCAGTACATGTTATTAAATTGGACTTCTGATAGCCTATATGGCACAAATGCCAGTGGGCTATCATGTTCTGATCAGTTTTCAGTTGAAAATGAATCAATGTAATGTATTCTACACCAGCAGAGACTACCCTTCAACCAGAGAATCCAGGAGTATGTGTTGTCAAGGAGTTCTCTTGCCAATATGTGTTGAGAAATCATTCCCACTTCAAACAAACACAAAAAGACACTAGCCTATTCTCTATCAAGAAATTGGAAAAGATCAACTTCATAGCCTACATTTTGACCTGGTCCTGTTTAGAGAGAAATAAGTATTTTTTTATTTTTTTAAAGAGAAGAAAAAAAACAGGCTTGTTTGGTTTGAATAGAATATTAACATATGGGTAGCCTACCCTACAATTTGTACGGCAGCATCAGGAATCTATTATAAAACATGAATGAGATAAAGGGATAGCCTAGTCCATGCCAAGTGATTTGCATATAAGTTTCAATTACATCAGCGCAATAAAATGTAGCCTATATAATAAACACTATATGGTGTAGCCTATGTGTGTGGCCGCACATTGATATGTACAATAGACTGTACTTATAGATTTGTCGTGTTCACGTGACCTTTTGGAAGAAGGAAGAGGCCAGTGGCTGCCTCATTTGAATATTGGGCGCCTGTTCCATACATCCTGCGATGTTCACCAATCAGGACGAAGCATGAAGCAAGACACGCCCGCGCGGCAACTCGTGCCGCGCGCGCGCGCGCCTCATCTGCATTGTACTGGCGGCAGGTCAGACACAAGTTGTGAGTTTCCCCCATCGCGTGCTCTCAGAGAAGCTTCACAAGAGAACTTTTTCTACTACTGCTGAATTAAATTAAAGCGAGTTTGTCTCTGCAGGGGATATAGACGGGCTCGAAACGTAAAGAGACGCCTTGAAAGAGCTGCCGACTGCCGAGTTGACCAGCTGTAGCCGCAAACAACCGTGGAAAAGTAATTGTTGGTCACCCGTGAGGGTTTAAAGTTCAGCTAACAGTAGCGTCGCTGGCTACTAGCAGATAGTTAGCACCGCATCTTCAACCGGTTAGTTTGTAACAATGGCAGCTTTGTGTCAACCACGACGTGCCTTGATGGAGATACCTGCTCCAGCAGCTCCACAGCCTAAAATCGCAGGTAAGTCTTTAAAATGACAGCCTTTTTTAAGCTGCAAAATTGCTGTAACTTCAGTGTGAAAGAGGCGCCACTTTGCTACTATGCTAATGTTATCACGAGCGCGCGACCACAGGATTAACAGTAAACTAAAAGTTAAGATAATATAATAAATGATGACTTCAGTGTGGACCGAAACGTGTGTGAACTTTCCAACAGTATCGTCGTGAATTATATTTGATTAATACGTTGTGCCTCATGTTATGTTGGGCGGTAACTTAGTATTACATATTAACACGCGCCACTTGTCACTAAAGTGTTCGAAGTTTTCATTTTCACATTGCTTTTGCAGCTCGAATGAGGAGATCCTACCTAGAAATTCTGAGCGCTCGTTTGAATCCATCTCCACTACCAAGGGGCAGAAACGCGACCGCCAACACAAAGCGTTCGCAGTCATGTAAGTATAACGCACACAATAATTGTCAAACCTCTCGCTAAACCATATACTGTGTATAAAAGGGCTGCTAACACAATGTGTGTGGTTGGTTTTGTAAGCTAACTTTTTTTGGAGGCAAAATGTGTGTTTGGGAGGGAAACGGGATCTGTGGGTGCAAAGACAGGTGTTTTTTCAGTGGGTTGTCTTCCACCACCCCTTGGGAATATGACAGCTTACTGGTACATCAATGGCAAAAACATATGTTAAAAGCCTGTCCAATGTATTTAAAAGTAATGACTTGCCAACTCATGACTAGTCCCAATCAGGTTAAATTACTTTGAATGAAGCCCTCCTGGTGATTGTTGGTATTCCCCTGCCCTCATTTGCTGTGTTGGTCTTATGGTCCTAATCATCTCCCTTTGTTTTACAGTGGACATCAGTGGGGTGTGGAGTCGTGGCATAGAGGAGCAGTGTGAAAAGATGGACGACCACCATACCCCTCTCTCCAAACAGCAGCTTGTCCAGCTCATCAGATCACTCATCTTAGTTGAACAGGTAGCCATCTTGTGCATGTTACAGACATTTTAAGTGTCCCAAGATGAACAATATTAAATGTGCTACTCAACTTTTAGCCTTCACTTCATCTATACAATGTCACCTGAAATATATTTTGTTGCGTTGCCTTCTAGAGCCAAGAGTCCAGGAGTCTGGCATCAGACTTGAAGTATCTCCAGGAAGACCTCCAACTAAAGAAAGCCAATGTGTACAGGTCCATACCCTACTCGAGGTTTGGATCCAACAGGGACGCTCACTGCTACAGAAAGGCATATCCTCACCTGGTGGCATTCAAAGTGAGTATCAGGGCTGTTGCAGCATGTTTGTAGACTATAAATTATGACATATTTTGGAAGCCTGCAGATGTAATTGAATTAGTCAGCTGTCCAATTCAGGTTTGCGGGAAATTGATGTCTTTTCATTTTAAACTTTAAAAAGGACGTGTTGGCTCTTAAATCACACCCCCTGCTGTTCTCTTTTTGTTTCTATGAAGGGAATTTTTAGTCACTGAGTATAGTATTAAAAAGTGCTCCATATGTTACCGTCTGTGTGCGGAGAGTTCCATTGTGTGGAGCTAATCTGTTACCTCCTTATCCGCCCCCTCAGGTTTCGTGTCAGGAGTGGGGCCAAGTCCTACTGAGGAACAAAGAGTGGGACGCTGTGTTGGAGCACACACTGATGGCATGGCGCTACACCAGCGAGTTGCCGCAGTGGGATACAGAGAACCACAACGCTCTCCGAGAACAGTGTTGCAGCATTCTGGCAGCGCACAGCCTCACTGCTCTCCAGAACTACCACCCTCAACCCAACAGGGCACGCGAGCTTCTCAGGAGGTAACACTTTTAGACTCTTTTAGGACCTGTGAACAATCCCACACAGATCTAAAACAATTCATTCATGTATAGTGTTGATATGCAGATGAATATTGTCTATTACGATCACTAAGGCAATAGTCAGTAAGGACATTTAAACCCCTTGGTGTGGTTGCTTCACCATATAAAACTGAACTTTGTTCAGGTTATGAGGGAAATCAAGTTACAGCAAACCTTGTTAATGGAAATGATGCTATTAAATTAGTGGCTCTTTTTAATTAATGGCTCTTTTTCTATCTCCAGGTTCAACATGGCTCAGCAACACAGCCAGTCCATTGTGCCCTGTATTCAGGAGTTGCAGAGGATTTTGGAATGTGCTGATGACTCCTCCATGGACACGAAATGAGACAAAAACACTATCCGACCCGCTGGCTACACCCCAGTGAAAAGCGTGCTTCATAGAATGCCTAAATGATTTATGTGTGGTATTCTGAAAGGCCCAAAACATTTGACATGGTAGTGTTTGTGTGGAAAAACCACTACAGTATCCCACCAAACGGCAGGGTAGTAACTGAAAATGTCAAGTGCCAGGCGATGCAGGTTTCCAAAGGTAATGAAATCGCCTTTTTAAATTATTGATAACGCAATAAATCCTCTTATTTAATCACATTACATGTTTACATCAACTAGAAAGTATTGTTACCTGAAGTTTAACATGTGTTGCTGGACACGTGCCCTAATCTCAATCTTAGGTCAATGTAAGGTTTGTGTTACTTTATGGCTGCAAATGTTGCGTTAGGTTGGTGCTGGCAGCAATGCAATTGAAATGTATACGTTTAGAACTTTGTATAGAATCTATTTTGTATTGACCATTTAAATGTTAAAAATATGAAATGGTTGCTTTATAAGGGTGTGTGTGTCCTTGTTAATGTCCACAATACTTGAAGCTGTGGCCTTTGCTGTCTTTGACTGTAGTTTTAGGGTTTGTGTTTGTTTTATTGAGAATTGTCTTGTCACCGTTTGCACATTTCCTATTTGTCCTGAAAACTTGAAAACTTTTGATAAAATAGATCTGACCTAATTTCAAATAAAGTCATTATTTTGTAAACGCTTAATGGTCCGTAATGTGTCTTGATTTCTATATACTTTGCCATGCTTTTCTCAAGCTTCCATGTATGCTCCATTATGATTTTGTATTTCTTTTTTGCCTGAAATTGATTTGTAGGCAGTGTGTCAATAGGTAGGCTGGGACAGTTGATTTGTTGAGTGTGGGGTTTGCAGTGTGCCCTGATTAGAGCCTTCTGCTTCTTAAAGATGGGCCATTGCAGCAGATAATAGGATCAATCGATGAGTAGATTAATCATTTGTCCGCTCAGTGTGTGTGGGGGCTCTGCTCTTTTAATTGGCCCTTTTGTACCACTAGGTGGAGCCAATGTTTCACTGTTGTCCAGTGTCACCATCACTGCAGTCAGGCTTGTGACCCAAATGGAGGAGCAATGTTAATACTGCTGCCAGAACAGCTGTTGTTGCCATGGCACTCTGTGGAGCAAGTATTGATTCATTTTTAAATGCTATATTTCTGGATCAAGATAATCAATTCGATGCTGTCGGCTAACATGCTTCCTGCTCCGAATGCTCTTGTCAGAAATACAATAATTGTGATTGAATTTTTTTATTTTTCATATAGTGCCATCAATATTGACTAATTTTAATTGTTGGTCTTGATGTCCTGTGAAGAATCTGCGGTTTCTTTCTAGGTATATACTGCGTCCTAAGTATTTGGCTGGGATGTTTTTGTACCCTTAAAATGGATTAATACAATTACTTGACTCCAGGGTGTTGCACAGACTGGGGAGTAGTAATACTATATCAGCTTTGGCTATGTAAATGTGGCCCACACACTCACATGGATATGTGGTGTTAATATGTAATCTGTGTAAATTGGAGATTAGTTTTGTGTTTTGGTGATGGTTCAGACTCCCACATATACATCACATCCCTCTGGAGTTGTTTTTTCTTCCTCTGTCTCACTATCTGCCTCATTTCAGCAGAAACGATAATAATGAAATGGGCCATAATACCACAGTGTGTTTGTCTAAAGCCATCACAATGACTTAGCTTTCATTGCTTGCTCTCAGAGACATAAGTGTTGGAGCATTGCACACATTTGCTACGGCAATAGATAATGTCAAAATTACCCCTGCAAATCACTGCAAATTGTTCCTTCCATTCATGTTCAGCAGTGGCAGAACAGGCTATGTAGCATATGCTGTGAATACATGGCCTGCCTCTAGCCAAGTCTTACAATGTGAGCTTTTTTTAAAAAGTGGGATCTAGGGGTTTCTTGAGTCAATGTATATGTTTAGTACGTTGTACACGATGTGTAGCTTACTTATTTTCTCAACATGTAGAAGTAAAAATGCCTTTATTATGGCATGGCTGCAAAGATTTAAGAAAAACAATCAATCCATTTCAGCTCTTCTGTGCCTTGGATGTTTTTTTATGTTGTGTTTTTAAGGTTGCATTCACTATGGTGCCAAGATCAGAGAGCTACCAGCTACAAAGACAGACCTCTTTGTTTGCATGTCTCCCTGTGTAGCTATTATTACCCATTTCATTGAGCAGTACATTCTGTATTTTACGCTATATGCACCCATCGCAGCAGTGCAAGAGTATCTGCCATGTTAGCAGACACTGTCTGTTGGATTGTTGTTTCAGGAATGACTCATTCCCTTTAGGTGGACTTTACTAGCAGACTTCAAGATTGGACAGCTTTTTGTTCATCTTCAGCCATCTTAAAAAGAGTGAGTGTCTTTAACTGCAATTTACTTGCTGTACGGACTTGAAAACCATCTCTACTGAGTCCCAGGGAGTGACTGAGAGTGGGTGATCACAGTGACTGGGTGTTTGTACGCGACTTCAATAATCTTACGTAACTTAAGTCCTCTCGCAGACATCTGTACTGACATTCAGACATCTGTCGCTTTAGCTTGGGATAACAGAGCCGGAAGAGACAGAATAAGAGAAAGCATTTGGATGGCATGTCGCCTGAATGGCAATGGCAAGTTCAAAGACATGAGCAGGTAGCGAGGACAATGATAAGAGCAGCAAGGATACAACTTGCTAGAGATGCCCTTCACAGTCATGTGTTTTTCTAGTTATTTTCCCATCTGTGACCTAGTAGCCTCCAATATAATCATAGCAATTTGGTTAAAAACAGGACAGTGATTGTCAGAATGACTTTTAGATATGCTTTTGGAGGGTTCCATTTGATTGGGGAATAGCCATTGCTGTCTGGAAAGGTATAAAGCAGCAGAGCTATACAATAAACAAGGGACTTTTTTGGAAGTACAGCAAAACAAATGAATATAACTTAAAGACCTACTTCACAGGTTGGAATATGAAGGTGTATTTGTTTTGATCCTATGTAGTATAAATGTGCGAAAAAAAAATTAAATCGAATCATACTAGCCAGAGAAAAGGCAGAAAGAGTGTTTTATGGTCTCACTGTCTAACCCTACATTTTCCTTCTTGTGACATCACAGTAAGGGTCAGGATTAGCAGGACAGCTGGGCCAAGGGAAGACTGCTGCTATACTGAGGAAAGAAAAACCTCATTCATTATATTATGATAGTGATTTTATAATGAAAGAACGCTGGTTCCATATGGGTGAAGTATTCCTTTAACTACAACATTGAGAAACATCCCTTGAGCAATAATTAGCGTTTGTTTGAAGTGATAGACCTTAACCTCCCATATCAGAATAGTTTTTTACATGTGAGAGCAGGAAAAGCACAGTCGATAACATTAATGATGTCTGGCCCTATTCCATTTGGGTGACCCAGTGCGTCATTTAGTTAGCCAGGACCTAATCATGGCTGTGTTCCATGTAGGAGTAGAAGCCCAATTGTGCATGCTGGCTCCCTGGCTTGGCTTATTGGGACACCTAAATGGAACAGAGCCACTATACATGTTATTTGTAACACATTTGCATCTGTGACAAGTCAACAGGCTTTGATTAAGGTCTATTTGACAATATTGCGGCGCTCTGATTCTGCTTCGAGCTTATTCACAACATCCACGTTTTATTTTGAATACTTTGCAGCCATGAGCAGATCCAACTTTTCCATTGTGCATTGCATTGTGGGACAATAGTGTGCATAAGCAGGGGACATACTGTGATGCTATTGGGTCTTGGCTAAACCAGCAGTAAGCCAGAGTTTGGAACCAGCGATGCAATGCTTGTTTAAAGTCAACGGTTAAAGGAATAGTATTTTGGGAAGTAGGTTTATTCACATGTAAGTTTAAAAAACAACTATACTTAGGGGGCAAAACCCCTTTTTTTTAAAAAACAGACATGGAGCGTTGTAAAAGGTTGTTCACCAGAAATGATATCCAGGACCTTCCAGGATCCCAGCCTGGGTGGACAACCTTGTCAACAAGCTGCTGGAAAGCTACAGCGGGCCGACATAGAGCAAATCAGAACCACTGTTTAAGCGAATGGCCCCAAAATCTAGATGTTGGAAGAAAACCAAGTCAATTTGTTTTTAAATGTTTAAAACAAAACATGTGTCCAACTGCCTGAAGCCTTTCCTAATCACAGTTCAAATTTGATCAGTAACCCATAGAAAATACATTTTTTACACAGTTACATTTCATGTGCCATGGACCAAAAGTGTCCTTTTGGAGTCTCCAGCTGCTATTGTAGGAAACGGCTAGACATTCCCTTGGAAAAAACAGTGTAAAAAATTCATTTTCTATGGGTTATTGATCAAATTTGAACTGTGATTAGGAAAGGCTTCAGGCAGTTGGACACTTGTTTTGTTTTAAAGATTTAAAAACAAATTGACTTGGTTTTCTTCCAACATCTAGATTTTGGGGCTTTACAGATATGCAAATGTTCGCATCATTAGTAAGATATTGATGATTTTTCATATTTATTTAAACATTTTGGAAAATACTGTTATACAAAAAGTGTTTGTTTTAATGTCAGTAATCAACTGGCAAAGTCTCATAATGATATCTATAAGTTTAAAAAATTCCCCATTAGCCCATCCCCATTCACCCCCATTCACTTAAACAGTGGTTCTGATTTGCTATGTCGGCCCACTGTAGCTTTCCAGCAGCTTGTTGACAAGGTTGTCCACCCAGGTTGTGATCATGGAAGGTCCTAGATGTCATTTTTGGTGAACAACCTTTTACAACGCTCCATGTCCATAAAATCACTTTGCCCCCTGGGTACTATGTGTGGTTTGATGGGTGGTGATATTCAGGGCTATCTCTTGGCCAGTTTTAGTGCAGAGAAAACCGCCAACGTGAAATGCTTGTGGGTGGATGTATGTTACAAAGCCTTGCTTGTTAATTTCCCCTTATATCCTGTCTGTGTGCTAATATAGCTGCTATCTCCAATTCTCATATTTTCATCTTGTGGAGAGGAAGCGACTTCAATATACTTGTTTAATCAAGTCACAGCCATTATTTAGCATCAAAATAATCATTTTCAGATTGCACTTCCAAATTTGTAAATTCGCATGCAAATGTAATCAGATGGTCAGCGGCACAATTGGAACACTCAAACCACTCTTCTTTTTTTTAACCAACATCCCAATTTTTTATATCATTGTTGTTTGGGTATTTGGTGTCAAACAGTCTCCATTTATTCGCCCATCAGTGGATATTTCCAGTGATTGAGTGTGGTGGCAAAAGGTCAAGAGAAATGAGTGATCAAATCCTGAAAACGAGCCCATTTGGAATCAAAATATACAGTGATGTGTATAGCCTCTACGTAGCAATCTGCCCCTATGTTTTATATTCACTATTGCTTTGTAGGAGCTATACAGTGGAGAGACAGGGGGTTGAGGGATTACATGTAAGAAAGGTCACAAGTCTTATTTTGAGCTCTTGGTTTGAACTTTTGTCCACGGAGCAATCTTCTTTCTTCTCCTTGGGCTGAGGGAAGTTTGTTAGGTAAAGGAATTACTGTAGGTATTTTAGCCCCACAAAGGGTAATTGTACTGCTCTCTCTCTCTCTCTCCCTCTCTTTCTCTCTCTCTCCCTCTCTCTCGCTACCACTTTGAAAGATCTTGGCATATTTTAACTTTACATTTTCAAGGACTCTTCTATTTATGAGACTTGGACAGTAAGCATATTAAGATGTCTTCGACTACTGTCAAAAAGTGAGCACCATTCGGCAGGATGTGTTTCTAAAGGGAATAAATGACCACTTAATGGCCCTGTCACAACTAATTATGCAAGGCTTTTAAAAAAAAAAATTATTATAGATGTTTGGCCCAATTGCAAATGTTTTAAATGCAGGTTTATTCTGTGTGCCCCTCTGGGTCCAGGGAAGCAGGTGCTCATGAATAAAGAGGATGCTGAATATGCGTAGAGGTATTAATTACAAGCCTAATATTTTTTTTACAAGGCGCTTCTTCATTTTGGCTTTGCTCGTCGCGCTGTCAATACATTTCTTCGGTCGCTTTTTTTTCCTCTCTCACCTTCACTTGCCCTAGAAGGCCCCCGGGGGACCACTCCTTTTTTGGGCAGTAGGATATTTCAACACATTTATTTATTTATATATTGTCCGGGACAAACGGTTTTGTCCCCGGAGCCAAAAAATAATAAGATGGGAATGCAAATGCGCCGTGGCACATTCAAAACAGTTGCATAAATGAGTTAAAGGGATTGTTGGTTTTCTCTTGACCTTTATCTGCAGCCAGTCGCAGAGACATTCAGCAAAGTTTCTAAGCCTTCCTCCGACAACACCAATCTCCTACAAACTCCATTCAAATGCATTCTTGTTTCCCCCCACAAGTGCAATTGCTGCCAGCACAATACAAAACAATGTGTTTAATGAATTTCAATTCGAAAGAGGCAAGGCAAGGCAAGGCAAGTTTATTTATATAGCACAATTCAGACACAAGGCCACTCAAAGTGCTTTACAGGGGCAAGATTAGAATACATAAAACACATTATAAAACATTTAAAAGCGAATAAAATAAGTAAATAAAAAAAAATTAAAACTCGATTTAAAACTCGATTTAAAAACATTTAAAAGCAAATAATAATAAAAGAGTACTTTATGGTCTCACTGTCTAACCCTACATGTTCCCATGTGTGACATCACACATGGGAAAATGTAAGGTTGGGATTAACAGGACAGCTGGGCCAAGGGAAGACTGAGGGGTGAAAAACCTCATTCATTGTATTATAATATACAGATTTTTAACTTTTTCACTTACATGCTGGTTTAACTGTCTGTCAGTGAAGGACCAGAACAGTTTAAATAACATTGTAAAGATCTGTTCAAAGATCACTGGAATCCAGCTGAAGAGCATACGTTCATTGTGGAACAAACATGGCGTCCAGAAAGCTTAATGCATTATCAGTCAGCCTGACCATGTCCTCAGTGAGGAATTCACACTATTGCCCTCAGGGTGGCGCTTTCATTCAATCAGGGCAAGGTACTCCCACTCTTTTATCCCTGCAACCATCATGTTACTGAAGGGTCATGAGTAGGTGGAGAGCACACCAGTGTAGCTGGGTGTTTGTTACTGACAGGTGGAAATGAATGTGAGTTGAATGTGTGTGTTGGACTGCTGTTTTTCTATTTATGTTATTGTCTACCTTGCACTGCTTTTTATAGTATTTATTGAAATGATTTTTGTACTGCGAGACAGTTTTTTTTAAGCACCGACAAATCATACTCTAGTCGTGGTTGTAATAGCGGCATGGAATCATTGTTTTTGGCAGTGCAGATAGGTATGAAATCCCAGCATTGGTTTGGTCTGACCTACATTGGAACATCATGCATTTGTTACTACGTATAGGTCAAATGCACTTTGTTGGATGTGATGTAATGTGAATACAGGTTATGTCATCATGCAGCAGGCCGGTTAATAATAAAGTGTTGTTATTTGTGTCTTTCTTGAACTTGAGAAACAAATGTGAGTCCTCACAGTTGCCGCTAGAGAATGACTTGCTTGTTCTCCGATGGCACTATTGTAAATCATTTAGCATCTGACTGTGAGAAGAGGAGACAGGGAGAGAAAAAAAATGGAGGCCCCGGCTAGACAGTGGGTGTTTTGAGTGCTAGGGAACTCAGCAGCTGCTGGCTGGCATTTGATCAACACACACTATCAACCAAGTATTGCAAGTATGTGATTGGAATTATCCTGAGTATGGCTGTGGCTTTGGTGGCATTGCTTATGTTTTTGAAGGCCTGTGTTAATTTCGGGGAAATCATTGGAACATTCCGCCATAGTAATTGCTGCCTAATTGCCCTTTTGAATAAGCCAAATCCGAGTTTGGTGATTTTTAAATGGTAAATGGTAAATGGACTTGTATAGCGCTATATCTCCGTTTATCACAGACTCAAAGCGCTTTACATTGTTTTTTGTACACATTCACCCAGTCACACACACATTCATACACCGATAGCAGCAGCTACCACGCAGGGTAGGCTTAGCACTAGGGTGCTAAGCTAACTAAGCTAACTATCGGAAGCAATTCGGGGTTCAGTGTCTTGCCCAGGGACACTTCGACATGTGGCGGGGAGACGGGGGATCGAATCTCCGACCCTGCACACCAGAGGCGAACTTCCTACCCACTTCACCACTGCCGCCCCACAAGGGTCTCATTTTATAAATGAGAAAAAGCTTAGTCACAAAGTTCCTCCTCCTACACAAACACTGGGCATGCATACAGAACAATATTAGAGAACACATCAAAATTCCACCTGCCATCTCCCCAGAAAATGACATTACCCAGAACACATTGCTCTAATAGAAGGAGCCGGATAGGTGAGCACTTGGGGTTCACTGTGCTCCAAGGGGAATGATTTGTGTGTGTGTGTGTGTGTGTGTGTGTGTGTGTGTGTGTGTGTGTGTGTGTGTGTGTGTGTGTGTGTGTGTGTGTGTGTGTGTGTGTGTGTGTGTGTGTGTGTGTGTGTGTGTGTGTGTGTGTGTGTGTGTGTGTGAGAGTGTGGAGAAAGGCAAAGGTAAACAGATAGCCAATATAATGGCAGGTGGTGGGGTCTTGCAATTACAGAGGCAAGCCACTGACCAGGCCTGTCCCTGGGCCATGTGTCATTACCATTAGTCTGATTCGGGGGCAGACTCCATAAAGGGAGAGAGATTCTGTTTTCATGGCTGAGTGGTGAGCGCTATAGCAGCCAGAGCCTACATGTCCTCACTTTGCCTCTTGCCAGGGGAACAAGCTCCATCCAGACAGCATTGGGCGGGCATAACATTAGTCCCACTCACTCGACTGCATAGCAAGATGTGCTTGAAGAAACACTCACCTTATTTGGGCAAAGCTTATGTTGCTGTCTGTGAGAATGTCAAATAAGCAAAGTATAGCATACAAGTTGTCAGTGTTAACATTAGTTTGCTTCCATTGTAGTTTGTTCAATGCATTTTAGCAAGGCCTGACCAAAGCTACATCAGCTGTGTGAATGAACACAATGCTTTTCTATTCAATTCTTGTCAAAGTGCTACAAAGACAATGTATATTGGTACAACGTGGTTGCATAATCGAAGGCAACACATTTTTCTCTGTCATGGATGCCATTCCATTTAAATTGAGATCAGGAGGCACTCTGAGAGGCGTGAAATATTCTGGTGCCAAAGCCAAATTACTGCCACAAAACCTGTACCGCAGATGTGCTGATGATGAGGAAAATAGAACACAAAAGTAGAGAGCTGTCAAGCAATGAAATTACAGAGGGAGCCTGGGTGAAATGATAATTACAGACAATTACAGTATACAGCAGCAAATGCCCTCTAAGGGGAGACCTTATACATTTAAGAGGTCCGTCAGAATGGACACACAAATAGCGTGAGATGAGGGTCTGCTGTGATGTATGAATTACCCATTGGATTTGTATGATGAAAACTATACATTATCAAACATTTAGAGCATATTCACTCTATTGCATAATTTCATATCTTCTGGGGGCTGGCATATGTGTGTTTTTTAGTAAAAGAATCCCACAAAAAAAAGGAGTAGAGAAAAGATTGTAAAAGCGATGATACATTTTATCTGTACAGTGTGTACTTTAACTTTGGTAAACCTTTCCCTGCAATGGATTAAAAATTTAAATTGCGCTGCTGCTACCCTGCAGAACACTCTGCTTTCTGCTTCCAGAACACGTTAGATCACCATTCAAACATTTATAGTGCATTTCTGACACACTGCGCAAGTCTCCACAACATTACTTGCTTCTTGTCGGATGCCTCCCAAAAAGAATCAAAAGCGTCGTCCATCAAATCCAAGATAAAACATGGAATTGGCCACACATTCAAAGCAAGACATAAAACAGCTTCAATCGTCCCATAATCTCCTTGAGGAATGCCGCATCCACACTTGTCACCAATGTTTTTGTAGATATTTGTATGCGCCAACTCAAGTGTATTGCTTTTTAGTGCACGGTCACACACTCGTTTGTAGGTGGTGTGTGATTTTCCACAAGAATTATGGACTTGGATGGGAGATTTGTTTATGAATTTCTCATCAAGGTTTAAACTCGATTTAAAATGGGATATAATTAAGGTCGAGTGTACATGGAGAGATGGATGAATGGAAAACACTTCATTGATAAGAATAATAAAGGGTTAGGAAAAACTTTAAAGAACTCAGTTACTTTAAAAAGGCAGCCCAAACAGCTAAACAAAGCATGAGGATCCACTATTTTTTTCCGCTCTCATGTTCTCAAACGGTGTGTGTGTTTCAGCCTTCCCTACACGCCAGTCTTCCTTCCCAGACAGGAAGTCATTACAGGGGCTCTCACCCCATCACAGATGGCCATTTAACACCTCGCTGGCAACTGCAAATGAACCAAGAGCGGCAGCCGCTTGACGGGACCCGGCTACCCGACTTTGCACAAATGTTTATGTCTCACTCACCTGCTGTGCTGGGATGGGAGGTGCAATTCAAACCTTGGCTCCATTTTGTTTTTCATTTATTTATTTATTCTATTTGTTCGTTCAAGAATTTCCAATGGAGTTCGGAAGATTTTGCAAGTTCTCCTAGTAGGGATCTTTAGTTTACTAACACCTGGTCGAACAACCGCCATCTAGCAATGCAGGCAGTTTGCTTATATCTCCTCCCGCTGGCCCATTGAAATGTTCTAACAGCCACGTTGGCTCTGTCAAGCTGCCGTAGCCTTATTTCGGTGCTTGTGGGGTACCGTTGGTGATAAAACAGATAAAGCCGACTTGACAAGATAAAAATGAGAAGGCAATTGTTGCTGACACCCAGGAGACGACCGTCCTCTCTCCCTCTCCCTCTCCCTCTCTCTCTTTCTCTCTGTTCTGTTTGCTCTTGTTCTCTGGAAATGCGTGGCTTGTTATTCACTATCTCTGCTGACTAAAATATTAACGAAGCTACCTCTTGAGGATGTTTGCAAGGCCTGAGCGATACTGACTGTAGCCTTGTTATTAAGGAAGAGGGCCTAAGCACTGAGGAATGTAAACACAGGGCTTATTCATTTAGCTATTCCTATCATGCAACCACTTTGCATTTAACACCATATATTCTCTTTCCCTGTTAGGTAGCCTACAGGATGCATTGTCCAGAATCGCTTACTCCACCTTTAATAAGGTTATCCCTGCGTTCCATTACCCATACTTCACTACTTTTGAGTATGCCAGAAAAAGATCAAGGATATCAAAACCAGTATGCCAACAATTCCTAGATGCTCTACAAGATACAATTGTATTTCATGGTATGGGAACATGCATTATTTTGTATGCCATATAATAAAAAGAAAAAGTGTGTGATTTGGAATGCAGGGAATGTGTTTATGTCGTGCATGGGTCAAAGTTTGCGTGTGAAGAGAAAAAAGGGCACGATGTCAGGACCAAATGTCTTGCGAGTGAAAAAAGAAATCCACATGAGAGAGGGTTTAAAGAGGGGGGTTGATGAAACAGTGCTGGCAAGGCCGGGTGTCTAAATCACGGGCTTGGAAATGGAACCTTAGCCTGACGATGGGCTGTCACATCCACAGATGGAGGACGGCGCCCACAGGAAAAGGATAAACTGTCTGATAAGCGCACGGTGAGGTACTAGGGCTTTGCTGGCAGATAGGCTCTTGAGAGAGAGAGGGGGATAGAGAGTTTGTGTGTGTGTGTGTTTAGGGGGGAGAGAAGATGGGTATAGAAGTGGAAAACGAGTGGAGAGGGAACAAGGCAACAGATGAATCTCCATCTGTGTTCGCAGGCGAGCGCCGGGGATAGCGGTGAGGTAACAAGCCAAACAACCACTGAGGTGCGGGCTTTGCTCTCATACTTCTCGTGTGGCTTTACCTCTCTGGAAAGAACACTTACATTTTGATATGTCCTCGTTTTCTACAGAGGAGGACAGCCAGCTCACACTGTTTCTTCTGGTGATAACGACTTGGGATGAGTGGCATCAATCAGAACCAATGCAGCAGCTGTGGTGGCAGTGACAACACAGTGTTTATTTAATCAATATAACATGAGCAAATTGCTATGGCTGACTGAAATGATCCATAAAAGTGACAACCATTACTTTATTATCAATAAGGAAAGATGGACGACAACAAGAAAAACAGAACCAATTGTTTAACATTCCCAATGCAAATATATATATATTATGTGTGTACATACGCTACTCAGTTTTCACAAAACCATATATTCTGCTGTTTAGAGCTTCAGGGTGATGGGTTTCCATTGCATCGCACCTGACAACGATGTGAAGTCTGCTTATACTGCAATGCAGGTGAGAGTGTGTAATGTGAGATACTAGAGTGTATTTCCCCAGCACTCACATAACCTAGGGGTAAAATAACCACAAACTGCAGGGTATAACACATGAAGTCCAAGATAAAAGATGAATAGAATGTGTCCGCAAAGAAAAGAGATGAATGAATCCAAATACCTCCCAGATTGAGAGCCCTATTTGTTATTCCAACAGCCTGTTTTGGGTTTTAAGGGGCTTTTCCGCCTAAATCCAAGCTGTATGGAGTTGGCTCTTGAAAGGCCTTGCTTATCTGGTGACGTGGGTGTCTGTTTATAAAATAATGTGAATTGTAAAGCCATTGTTGCTTGCAATGAAGTGACCTTAAAAATGTTATTGCTTCCCCAGAGTTGGGGAAAAAAAGGAAAAGAATAATAAAAGAATTTGAGAAGCTGTTGAACACATGGAAAATTACTATTCAATATCTAGGCTATGTTTTATGACTTCATAGCCTTTCTCCTCGCCCGGTATTTAGGAAGCATTTATTGTGGTCACTACGTTAATTTCAGTGTATCATAAATTGTATTGATCGGTTAAGGGTGTCTGCAGAAAACTGTAATTCAGGAATGTTGGGAATATGGAAAATTTCAAAGTAATGGATTTGGATGGATAGCTAAAGATAAAGCAGAAGAATATAGAGTAAGTAATATAAGAGTGACTGGGAAGAGGGTGAGAAAGCGTATAAGGCAACTAAGTATATAAGAAGCAACCACTACAGTTACCTAGATATTTATACAGATGGCTCCAGAGATGAAAATGACAAAGTAGGTATAGGTGTATATATTCCATCAATGCACATCAATATTGGTAAAAGATTGCCAGATCAAATGTCAGTTTATTCAGCAGAAATGATGGCAATCATTATTGGCTTACAGTGGGAGGAGGAAGTTCGACCAGATAGAGTAGTTTTATGCGTAGACTCATTGGCAGCCTTGCAAAGTATTCAGAGTTGGAACTCTAGCAGACAAGACCTTCTTTTAGAAATTCAACAAAGCTTATATAGATTACACAGAATAGGAATATATGTTAAATTGTGCTGGGTTCCGGCCCATGTAGGAATCAAAGGGAATGAGGGAGCAGATAAAAATGCCAAAACAGCAACAAAACTGGATAATATTATAGATATGCCTTTTGGGAAAGCAGAAGTTAAAACAATATTAAAAAAAGAAGTAACTAAAAAGTGGCAAGACATGTGGGATAGTGAAATCACTGGAAGAAGTTATTATAATGTACAAAAAAATGTGAATGCGCATGGTGTTATAAGGAAAAATAGAAGGGAGGAAACAATACTCACGAGAATGAGAATAGGGCATACAGGTCTTCATAAAACTTTATCTTTAATTGGGAAAAGTGGTACGGATCGATGTGAATGTGGTAAAATAGAAAATGTGAAGCATGTGTTGATGGAGTGTGAGAGGTACTTGGGGGAGAGAATGAGGTTGGCTGGTAGGGTGCAGAAAGCAGGAAGAGTGTGGAGTCTGGGTGGCATACTGGGAACAGCAGGGGAGGGTGTAACACTTGCACAGAAAGCAGTGATCGAATATTTAAAGGACACAGGATTATTTAAAAGAATTTAGTGTGTGTATAGCCAACCCCCCCCCCCCCCCCCTCCCTTTTTTATTTCATTTTATTTTTATTTTATTATTGGTTCCTACTATTAAAGTATCTAGCTATCTGATTATTTATTTTATATGACATAAATGCGGTTGTTACACTCCGGTACAGTTGGTGGCGGTATGCACCAAAAAAGTTATGGTTGCAACCCGCCAATAACCGAAAAGAAGAAGAAGAAGAAGGGTGTCTGCAGTGGATCCGAGCGAGTAGGGTCCAGCTGCAGCCCCGGAGACAAGTTACCCTGGCGTGACGGAAGTAACTGTGGTGTGACGGACGTGATTTTTGACTATTTAGCTTCCATGACATGTCTGCTATGTCACTAACCCTAACCCTAACCCTAACCCTAACCACCCAACTGTGATGCCTGAACCTAATCGCCAAAACAATATAAATAACACAAACTGAATAGATTTTAAGATCCTGATGTTTGTTTTTAAAGTTTTAAATGGTATGGCCCCCGTGTACTTGGCGGATCTCATACAGGTCCATAGACCAAGCAGAGCTCTGAGGTCTGCAAACAGCTTATCTCTGGATGTGCCAAACAGCAGGCTTAAAACTAAAGGCGATCGTGCATTCTCCGTGGTTGCCCCGAAACTTTGGAACAGCTTACCACACCATATTCGCTCATCTGAGTCTCTGGAAACCTTCAAATCCACTCTTAAAACTCACCTTTTTTCACAGGCTTTTACGTTTTAATGAATTGTTTTGTGTCATTGCTGTAAGTGTTTTTTAATGTGTGCTGTTGTATTTTAATTTATGTATTTAATGTAAAGCACTTTGGTGAATGTAGGTTCTTATAAGGTGCTATATAAATAAAAGTGACCTTGACCTTGACCTTGAAACTTTGTATCGGTCTGCTGTCTTGTTATTGTTTGACGTTGTTTACAACTTAGAAGTTTATGATGTTGCAAAAGTAAAAATCTACAGGTAACGTCCGTCACACCACAGTTACTTCCGTCACGCCTGGGTGTCGTTGGCTGTGTCTTGATTCAGGGGTTGCAGCCTTAGTAGGACGCAGCCTCGCGGTCTATGAAGGCTATAGCCTATGAAGGCCGACTTTAAGGCCGGTTTTGAGGCCAACGAGCCTTGTTAAACGGGACGGTCTCCGCAGGTCTCCGTTTACGAGCATTTCCGGTTTACGTAACAAGCCGTTACCTTGCGTGACGACTCGCCGCTCCTGTGCTGCCTAGCAACCCTGATTGCTGCCAACGGAGACAGCCCTGTCAATGGAGGAAAAAAGAAAAAGAAGTTGCCTACCAGACGAAAAGAAAAAAAAGTACAAGAAAAAAAGAAAGGAATATAAAAGTTAAGAAGATGGAGCAACACGTTGCTGTTTTGTTAATTTTTATTTTATTGTATGCCATCTCTGAAAAAAACGCAATGAATCATGGGATATGTTGGGCCACGAAGGATACATCTGATGCAGCCTTCAAAACTGCTTCAAAACCGTGAAATGAAGGCTGCATTTCACGACCGCATATGAGGAGCCTTGCAAATGGGACAGCCTTTGCGCGCCGCTATGACGCAATCGGTCTTCAAATGCAGCCTACGAGGCCGGTTCCAAGACCGCAACCCCTGAATCAAGACACAGCCGTTGTCACGCCAGGGTGCTTGTCTCCGGGGCTGCAGCTAGATACTATTGATCCGAGCAGCCTGCAGGGGACAGTGTGACGTAGATTTTCCTTCGAGGTCAGAGTCTGAACGAACACAAACAAAACAACAGCGAAGCTCCCGTTGCTGCTTTGGCTGGGTTTAGGTCGAACAAACAAACAAACAAACAAACAAACAAACAAACAAACAAACAAACAAACAAACAAGAACCGATGATGCGACGAGGAAACGAGAGATTATTGTGAGCGGAAACGTGGCGTTTGACGTTGCTTTTGAAGGTGTTTTTCTGCTGTAATTGTCTGGGGAAATCACCTGTGGATGTGCTCGGAAGTGACGAGCGAACAACACCCAAACTCAACGTTCACGCTTCTTTTCTTCAATTTGGTTTAGTAAAGTAATGACGCCTTTTTCTGTCGTTGACTCACATTAAAATCTTCTTCACTCCTGTAACGTTGCTCTCGTTTAATGATCTCATGTTAACAGCCGGACATTAGGACCCAGTGACGTCATGACCTGTGATTCATTGATCGTTTCTAGATCGGCTCATTAACCTGTTCCCTCTGTATGTGTTCTCGCTATTAAGGTTTGACAGCAAAGTGATAACTGTGTGGCTTTGTTCAAGCAAAGTAATTGCACAGTTAACATACAATGTATTTCAGCACCTTGGACAGGGACCGAATCAGCAAGCTCAAACACACACGCTCCGTACATTTGACTTAATGGATGAGGAGGGGGTCCACAACGCAAGCTACAGGTGAGGAATTTATGTTTCTATACTCCCACTATTATAGGAAAAGTGACGCATTGTCAACTATCTTTTAATGAGTTAGCATGTGACGCTAACTGTTAACACATTGAGATCCGTGACTTTGTAAGCAGAGTGATAGATCTTAATGAGGTGGTAGCAGTTAGAATCACGTTATCTCATTAATAGATAATTGCCAATGCGTCAAGTATCCTGTCAGTGGCGTGGATACAAAGATTGTTGCACATACATATGGTGTTTTTTTGATTGGTGTGCGTTGAAGCCTGATATATTGTGTTTATTTGCTGTATATGTTGAAAAAAATAAATCCCAAATCCTAATACCTGATTCCATGAGCATATATATAATAATTTGAAAAAAAAAGAATATGTCTCTTAGGGTTCCAGGTTCATTTTTTGTATTCATAGTACCAGTGAGGCATCCCCTCCCACCTTTATTTTCATGGGATAAAAGGTTTTTCTCCTCCCCTTTTACTGCAAGCTGAAAACATTGATAGCAGGCAGTGAGATGCTGTTCACAAAGCCCAAAGCCTGGACACGTATTCCAGCATTCCCTCGGCAATATTGTATGTCAGAAGATAGGATGTGCAATATTCTCACACCAAGAAATGAATCCCTAGTGATTTCTTTGTGGCTTGTCCAGATAATCCTTTTGGTCAACGAAAAAGAAAAACCCTCTGCTTTTAGCTTGAGGCGGGACTCTGGGTGGAGGTATTTTTCATTTCAATCGCAGCCTATACTACTTGATTCCAGTTAAGAGATATAGAGGGAATGGCTTAAGAGCGCAAACAAAAAGCCACTTCAGGTAAATCGGCATTATTTTTTTTTTCTTTCTTATTATTAAATGAATTGCAATGTTTGGACAAAGGAGAGGAAAATAAAGATGGCTTCAAGTATTCCCATTGCAATTATTGTCCAGCAAGAGATAAAATATATATATCTTTTTCATTATTTAAGTCCCCTGAGGCTGTCAGCATCAACACCACTGATAGACAAAAGAATAATAGAAAAAAATGTGACCTGAATGCTGAAAAGAACTGAAACCATTTCCTTATCAGAAATATTTTTACGTTGGGATATAGTGTGTGTGTGTGTGTGTGTGTGTGTGTGTGTGTGTGTGTGTGTGTGTGTGTGTGTGTGTGTGTGTGTGTGTGTGTGTGTGTGTGTGTGTGTGTGTGTGTGTGTGTGTGTGTGTGTGTGTGTGTGTGTGTGTGTGTGTGTGTGAAGCCCGCCCCAAGCCCCGGGGAGCATCTGCAGCCCTCTCTTTTCCATATGCCCCGTGCCTCTCAGTCTCACTCAATCATTAATTCAAGGTGATTATGAATTAACAAGCCGCCATCACTCTTTTCACCCGTCAGATCAGCCCGATTTTTCATTCATCCCTTTTTTCTTTTCCTCATCATTTCCACATTAGAACAGAGCTGTCTCACATGGACTGTTTAGCGATGCAGGGTTTTTTTTTTTTTTTCAATTTCGGAAGTTTGTTTTACTTATGCAATCCCTTTGGAAAGTCAGTCTGCGTGTAGAAGTCATTGAGGTGTGGTTCAATTCTCAGGTTCATTTTACCAGACAACCAGGCTGATCGTGCCATCTAATGGCATGTACAAGAGGATTTGTATGTGGTACAACTCCCTTACCCCCAACTGAGAAGCCAAACAATCCCAGTATGGCTTTGATGATTTGGGAGAGCTGTGGGTGGAAAATGAATGACTCGGAAAAGAAATGTAGCCAAAAATGGATATTCCAGACGTGTGCCACAGTGTGTAGCCTACCAAAATACTGCAGAACCACACACATTCTCATTCCCCCAAGCTTTGCAATACCATGATTGAAATAGAACAGACCCCCCCATGGGCGGTAGACGTATTACTGTGCTGCCCCAAGACACGCACACAACCATCGGGCAGATGCTTGCCAACACGGGGGCCTGAGCACAGCATCCTCCAGTCTCCTTAATCACCACGACACCCTGCTGTCCAGTTGTTTTGGTGGCAATGATGTAGAAACAGATCAGACAAAGCAAACTTGATTAGATATGTTCTTTTGGGAATTAGATTGACAAGCTATGCACGGCTCTTTTTGGGGTGTCTGACTCTGACAATTGCCTAGATCACAGGAAATTGCATGCTCTTGACTATGGGGAACAATTAGAATATTTGAATACAGTATCCCGTGAATCCACGCAGCCTCACTATTATGAAGATCGTATCGTTATATTGATCAAGAACCAAACCAAGACCAATGAAGAAGACAGGGATTTAAAAAAAGATTTGATTTGCATTTTGGGACTTAAAAATAGGCAGAAGTCCAAGTTTAATATGTTTAATACTGATATGAAATGAAATGGAATTCATTGTTTTCATTATAGCACAGTGAACAGTTTATTCTGGCATACAGTGTTTCTATTAACCGCTCTTTTTTGCCTCGTTGTCGCCACCTGCTGAATGGGACCAGTGGATTTTAAATATTTTAATTTTAAATAATGGCAGTGCATATGGATTTGTCCTAGGAAGCCACCGTAGGCCTACTGAACAGGAAGAAAATAAATTAAGTTGGAGCTCAAATAACAGCAGACTTATCGTATTGATAACGCAAATATTAGAACTAATTGAATATTGGATGAAAATGTCCGCTTTGCGAAATATAAACTAGCCTTTATTTGTATTAAAAGCGCCCGTGACCCAGCACGCGCTCCCTTTCCTGACATTCCGACGGTGGTTGACAGAAGTTGACGTGACTGGCACCAGGTAGGCCTATGTAGGCTACAGGAGAAACATACATGTGTTGTTCTTTTTACACAGTAAAAACGTTCAAAAAGCTTCTTCAAAGCCTCAAAGGAAAAATTTACATAGTGTGAACCGTGAAGTTTCCGCAGGAACTGATACAAAACAAACAACTTTGGTGCGAATACGTCCATTCGCCACAAGATTTATTTATAAATACATGATAAAAACTTCCTTTATATTTATACACATCATTATTTTTACCTACGCTGTGTTGTTTTAGGCTACTGCTACATAGCTATTGTGGGCTACGCAACTGTAACGTTAATAAGCTTGTCCAATATGGTCTAAATCGCTTCCTCTCCCACAAATTGGACCATGGTACACAGTAAGAAAAAAAATCACATTTTAAACTAAATGTGTTTAGGTTATAGTAGGCCTACTTACGTTTTTGTAAGTCACCTAGGTCTACTGAATTAACTGTAGTAGGCCTACTTGTATGTGTGTTGTCTGCTTGGTGTTACATTAGACAATGGAATTAGTGCGAGTAAAGTACAATGGTACCCACTTTGTCTGTCTGTAATAAAGCGCTGGAGTGATGTAGCGGTCAGTCATGCGCTGTCACGCACACACAATCCCTTGTTGTACTTCACTTGTGTAGGCCTGCTATACTATATATCCCATATATGCAGGTATATAGCCTACTTCTACTCCACTACATCTCAGAGCCAAATTGTATATTTTTCTCCTCTACATTTGTCTAACAGCTTTAGCTCATTTTAGTCCAACACCATCACTGTATAGTTAAAACCATGTATCTCCAAATGTGCTAATTTGATTAAACAATAAATAAAAAAACACAAAGGAATATGCCAGTGTTCCTTTTATAGGCTCTCGAAAATGTCCTACTTCTTAAACTCGATAAAGTTCTATTTTTTTAAATGGTTTTGCTTCTTTGTTGTGGGCTCTTTATAAATGGATAGAGGTGCACAATCTAGATTGCTAGAACTTGGTACAAAAAAAAAGTTAGAAATATCATGTGTACTTGTTTCTATTGGAGCTCATATAAGGAATACATTTATTATTATTTTTTAAAGAGCACCAGACAAATTTCGTAATAAAAGATTCCAATAAATGCTCTTAATGCTGGTATTTTTGTGTGTAAACCAATTGTTTCAGAGATGCACACAAAAGCAGCCTTGGAGAAAGAAAAGAAAAAATCTTCCACTAACATCTGCCGTCAGCCTGGCGGGGCCCGATCTGTGCACACCTCTATTACCAGCCCTGCGTTCCGAATCACATACTTTCTACTATATAGTATGTCGAAAAAAGATTTAGGATGTCTCGATTCTTGTGGCCAGATTTAGCATGGTTAGAAGTACCCGGACGTCCTACTTCATCCGGCCATGATTGTTAGTGTTGAAAACAGCATCCTATTTGGGCGATTCTGACCCACAATCCGGTGCGCAAGTGAAGTGACGTCACATCGATGAAGCCTCCATATGAAAACAAACAGGGATGCGACGGATATAAAAGCAAGAGGCGAGATCAAGGCGCGATGTTATGATGAAATAAAAGAGTAAAAGTATGTAGCAATAGTATGCCTATTGCATCCTAACTAGATTATTTTTATCGTCGGATGTAGTATGTAGAATAGAAAAAAGAAAGAGTATGCGATTCGGAACACAGGGCAGGTTTAGATTTTGCCATAACTAAGGCTCTGTGAGATGAAAACATATACCTATAAATATGTTGATGGTTACAACTTTGGGTTCATATTTTCCCACAGAACTCAACGACCCTTTGGCTGTCCAGTTTGCAGCAAGTGAAACCTTCCACATGGAAAGCCATCGGAGCAGATAAGGTAAGACACTTTTAGATTCATGGTTAGCTCTTCAAATGTAAGACTTAATATATCATACTCTTCTTGTCCATCTCAGGCAATGGGAACCCTGATGTTGCAAGTAAGGAAGCAGAACTCTCCAAGTGTTTCCTCACTTGACCCTGACAGCTATTTGGTGAGTCCCGAACCTGCTTGATGATCCCATTTAACAAAGTTAGACGGGATAAGTAGAGAAACCTAATGAAGTGGATAGAGTGTGTTGGAGATGGAGTAGGTGAGAACCAACTCCCAAGAGAGCCTACAGAATTCATTGTGTAGCAGCTCAGGAGTGCTCAAGTGTATTTTAAAGTGACATTTTTAAACAATGGGCCGACCTTAAAGAACGAGCTACAGGAGTCTGACTCAATAGAGAAGCTACAGCGGCCCAGGGTGCTGTAATGAGCTGCACGGTTTGGAGTTGCTGACTCAAAAATGACAAACCACGTGGTCCTGGCAGCTATGGCCTCTGAAAACATTGTCTTCTTCCGCCAATTCTTCCTAGTTGTCAGGTTAAAAATCTCTCTCCAAGTCAACAGCCTCGAACAAACCGTAGAGATATTTTTCCTACTCTGCCCAGCGAGCTCACCCAGTCTTGTTATCCTATCTTTTTTTTAATTTTTATATGGATAATGGCATTATATATATATATATATATATATATGTATGTATGTATGTCTAAGGTCATGCAAGGTTATTTAAAGTTCCCCATGTCATCCAACTCAAGTTCTTCACGAAAATAAACAAGGTATGTGTTTGTCCAAGAATGTGCAAACTGGCTTACGGTCATTGTTTAAAGAGCTACATTTTTTACATGCCCACTTAGAATATATATATATAACAAACCCTTATGGTTGTAAAAGGAAGCTGTGTGGTGTTGGTGGTGACACTTACCCTTGAACGTATTTATTTCATCATAACATTGCGCCTTGAACTTGCCTCTTGCTTATATCATTTACGCATCCCTGGTTGTTTTCATACAGAGGCTCTGTCGATGTGACATCATTTATGGTGCGCTTTTGAGTCAGAATCGCCCAAAAACACTGAACAACCTCGGGCGGAGGTAGTACGCATCCGGGTATTTTTAAGCATGCTAAATCTGACCACAAGAATTGGGACAAACTAAACAATATATCTACCATACTAAAAGGCAGAAAGTATAGGTATAATGCAGGGTTATTGTTACGTTGTGGTGGTGCGCTCATGGGCTGTGGTAACAAGTCTTTTAAAATGAGACATCTTTCAAAAGGAACCTAAGTCATATGCTTCCTTGCCAAGTATGTTTGCTTTTTTGTTCTGGGTTTGATGCTCCCAAGAACTAATTTGGATTGCCAAACTACTACTACTACCAAAATACGTCTTATTTATTGTTTGTAAAGTTATTCATGCCAGCAACATGAAATGTGCTTATTTAGGAAACGTTGTAAGATTGCATTATACTAAGATCAAAACTAACTTTGGTAATACAGTAGAAGTGGTGGATATATGATTCTGTATCCATTTTTCTTTGTTTTTCATTTATAGGTTTCAGTGAATATATAGTTGTAGCACCAGTTTTGGTGAAATTCTAGTTATTATTATACTCCTGCTACAGCCATCTTTGTATATTCACCCGCATGCTGTCCTTGAGATGAAAAGCACAGTGAGAGGTGCTAACTTTGGTTCGGATGTGTTGTCATTCATTTTGGAAAGCTTATGGTAATGGCCGCCCCTGTCCAGTTTTTATGTCTCCCCAGTTCCTGCCCACATTTCATCTCTTGGGGTTTAATTCACTCTTGCTTGGATCACGACTGCAGATAGGGGAAACCATTAGGAGCGATGTAATACAGTTTTTGGCAAGAGAGAGTCCTAGGCATTCATTACGCTGGTTCTTCCTTATTTAGGAGCAACTTTATCAACCAGGCCTTGTCATTTAAGGACAAAAAAGCAGTTTCTAAAAACAAAAAAAGTTGCCAGCAGAAGAAAAACTAAAGCAACATTCCAGGCCTACCTTCTTCGTCACTGCTGCATCAGCCATGATAAATCTAGAAACAATCCACAGATTGCTATTTCCCTTTTTCTTTGGCTTCTGTCCCCATTTGTAAAAATAATTGACACCAAAAGATGAATATGAGACAAGAGATCAACATTTCAGCTTTCATTTCCAGGTATTTACATCTGGATCTGATACACAACACATAAGATAGCATTATTTGTAAAGGAACACCACAGTTTTAGGTGAGCAAAAGTATTGGAACAGATCGACATAAAATAAATTAAAGTGAATAAAACTTAATATTTTGTTCCAAGTTCTTCTCTTGCAATAACTGCATCTAGCCTGTGACCCATTGAAATCACCAAACTTTTGCATTCTTCTTTTGTGATGCTTTTCCAGGCTTTCACTGCAGCCTCTTTCAGTTGTTGTTTGTTTTGGGGGGTTAGCAGGTAAAATGCCTGCTCTATAGGATTTAAGTCTGGAGATTGACCTTCCATTTCTTGCCCCTGAAGAACTCCTTTGTCGTTTTGCAGTGTGTGTTGGGTCATTATCTTGCTGCATCATGAATGATCTTCCAATCAGTTTGGTTGTATCTTTCTTTAAATTTGCAGACACCATGTTTCTGTAAACTTCTGAGTTCATTTTGTTTTTTCCCCAAAACAAACAGCAACTGAATGAGGCTGCGGTGAAAGCCTGGAAAAGCATCACAAAAGAAGAATGCAAAAGTGTTGTGATGTCAATGGGTCACAGGCTTGATGCAGTTATTGCAAGCGAAGGATTTGAGACAAAATATTAAGTCTTATTCATTTTAATTTATTGTAGGTCTATCTGTTCCAATACTTTTGCTCACCTAAAAATGTGGTGTTCCTTTACAAAAAAAAGCTATCTTCTCAGTTGTGAATCAGATCCAGATGTAAATACCTGGAACTGAAAGCTGAAATGTTGATCTATTGTCTCATATTCATATTTTGGTGTCAAACCCAAATGTTTCCAGTCTACAGCAAAAATAAAGGAATTGGCCTCACTGTTCCAATACTTTTGTAGGGGACTGTATGTCAGGGGGTCTATTTTTTCCAAATGTAAGGCCTTGAAATCTATTTTTATGTCATTGATGAGAAATAAGAGTAGCTTTTGGCTTGGGGTCTAAAGTAGTTGACAGCACTTATACACAGCATTGTTCTGTTGACAAGAAAATAAACTCTTTGTCCTCTACCCACACACTCTACTCGCTCTGAGGGTCTGCTCCTGCTTGCTCATAGCAGCCTCTTGTGACGTGATCTGGTAATCCATCTTCAAAGCCCCCAACCCCCATCCCTACTTATGCTCTCCTGGGTAAAAGTAGGTGGATGTGCTGTAGCCTGAATTTCATATGCATGATAAATTTGCCATCCCTGCATTTTTGTTGCTTGGTATGTTGCAGTGCAGCAGTTGATCGATAGTATGTGTCACTTGGTGCAGTGCTCAGGGCAAGAGGCATGCTTTTGGAAGTGGGGGTTTGTCCCTGAGAGTCAGGGGACTGGAGACTTGAAAAGTAAAGGCCAAAGACCCCTTCACATTTGTTAGCGGTAACTACCATGTCCTGACAGGGACACACAATTCACAGGAGACAGACGTGCCTCTGGATTATCTCGGTTGAACTCCCAGACAAAAACATTTATTATTTAAACTCAAATGTTACATCAGGGTTAGACATACTACTGGACTTAAGCAGCACACCTTTACTTTAAGCTGTTTAATTTGAAAGACATGTATTGAAGTTGTGCTATCTTAGATTCACAAGTTAGACTGTATCATTCATAATTGTTATTCTTGTGCTCACCGAGAACGTTGCTGTTAAGCCTTTTTAAAATGCTAACAAAACCCTTTTTTTTTTAATAAATGTATATTTGGCTTTTGAACAATTTAAAAAATGGAATCAACCCGTATTGAATTCTCAGAAGCTAGATGCAGTACAAAACATATCATTATGATGTTCATTATTATTTTGCCAAAAGACAATTTGACTATGGCTACAACTGGTCAATTGGTTAGTCCTTAAATTCATTAAAAGTCTTTAGTTATGGCCAGACCGTGGTACCATGTTAATCTGTCCGGCACTCATTTCATTGAATTAAATCCATACCGTATCACTGCATTAAAAGGACACCTGGAAAAAAATGGCATTGCAGATTCCTCATAGCTTTGCAAGAAATTCTATTTAGAAAATGGACAGGGACTCAGAGCTTGACAGGTCGGACTCAGCGTGTCTTTGTGAGTCGCTATTCTGAGCAGGTAATGGGCAAGGCGGCCTTCAACACTTAAAGGTCCTGATGATATTATTTGAGCAGGCTGTCAGTGGCGTGGAGAGTCATTGCAGTGGTTGAGAACTAATGGGCCAGATGTAAGAGCCACCTGGCCAGTGCCAGGTCGCCGTATGCTGCCGTTGACGTGGCCAGTGACGCAGAGCCGAGGCTGGGCTGTCTGCTGCTCGCTGTGTCTCAGGCACAAGGCTTATCGCAGCTCATTTAACACAGCAACTGTGGTCATCATGTTGACATTCTTCACCAACTTTTTTGTGCACCCAAGTGTGGAATCCGCACTCTGGCATTTAAAATTACAGGCTTCTGGTAATTAAAACATGAAGCCAGTATTAATATTTGTTCTTATTGTCATGACATTAGCACAGCTTGAACTGTAGAAATTGAGGTCTTGGGGCAGACCTCTGAAACCAAAATCCATAATTTTGAATCAGCCACAGGCATTGCGTGAACACACTCCAAATGTCTTTCTCTACATACCGCAGATGCAGGCATGCTGCTCTATCTGGTGTTTGGAATGAGTTTTTGGCAGCTCGCCCATTTAATTCATTTAACACTGAAGAAAACAGAGCACCTCTGGCAAACAGGGCATTGGAAAATAGAGCCGTGAATCTTGATTGTGGAGGTAAATGAACAGATAGGTCTGGAGGTGTGTCATCTGTCTGTGAGCGGAGATGCATTAGCGTGGATACACCCCGTCACTTCTCTGTCCCCAGTAACCTCACGGAGAGAAACAACATCAACTGCATGAAGCAGGTTTCTCCTTTTTGATACTTTCTCATTTAACATGTCATGATAATGTGCAGAATGTTTCTGAATATATGGAATATTTATGAATATGTCCAAAGTTGCACTTCCTGAGACAAAGGGATAATTCAAACGTTACTTCAGGCAAGCAATGATATTCTGGAAGATGTAAGGCAGCAAGATATGTATGTATACTTGTTTAAATATTCATGAAGAGAGGGCAGGGGTGGTGTGTGGCTGAAGTGTGATTTACACCAGCAATAAGTTTGTGTCAGTGTAGGGGTCCACAATACCCCCTGGTAAATGTAAAGGGCTTTGAATAGGAGATGATAGCCTCCCACCAGAGATGACCTCTTAAACTGCTCAGCTATTCATAATGCTGTGACCTCTAAGTCAAAGCTTTTACTCTAAGACCATACGTTGAGCAAGTTTATGGATATGTATCTCAACAGAAAACTTCAGTATCAAAATCAGTAGTCCAAATACCTTCCTGTAATGGTGTGAATAATGACTCTCAGGAGTAAAGTTACAAGTAGTATAACATTACGCAAAAATGTAGAGATCAGTTCAGGGTGGATGGTGGAGTCAACAAGCCTGTGGCTTTGACATGAGAGATAAGAGTTGGCATTTGGTCTCCTCAATTGCTTTCTTTGAATCATGACTATGATCTTCCCCTGACAGGTTTAGTTTCTTAAACCTTAACCATGGCAGTGGCAGACCTGATAACCCTCACACTAAATGTGTCTCTTTTTGCATACTCAGAATTTCTAGGTTTGTAGACTTAAAAGGAACAAATAAGAAATGGAAATTATGTTAAAATTGAGACAGCTTATAGAATAACAGAACATTTTAGATTTAGTCTTTCAGCTCATTGTCACACTTCACTTACTGCTTCACTTCACTCACTTGTGAAGTAGGCTTTGGATGGGTAGTGGTGTGTTCATCGATTTTCTGCATCTGAATTTGTTGTTATCTTGCAGAAAATCGGTTCTAAACATTTGGCTTTGTAATTGTGAATGTAAGGGTTTTTGATTTCTTCTCACAGCGCTGAATTTCAGATCAAACCTGAGAGGAAGTGGGGCGAGTATGTTCCGTTGATCTGGCCCGGCAAGTTAAGATAGGTACCCACATTAAATAATGATATTATGACATGATATAATATTGATAATGTTAATATTAAAAATGAATGACTTTTCGGAAAAACCTGAAAAATGTATGCGACGTGCCGATGCGTCTCCCGAAGTAAACAGAGGTTTAAAGGGAGTCGAGAAGCACCAATAGCCTTCTCAGTGCAAGGCCGTAAAAGTGCCTCAGTCAAGAGAACAAACTGCTCCTAGGGGAAGTGCCCGACCAGACATAAACACCAAGATACATCGACCCTGTGTGCATCTCCAGCACTCTATCAGCTGTCACACTGGCCTTTCCCTTCACTCTTTAAATCTGGAGCGACGCCGGGCCACTGGGTAAACCCATTGGCCACATTGTGGGACCATGGCTTCAAGCCCCTTCTCCATCCCACCTTTGTTCCATCCTCTTCTCTAGGCCATGACAAGGTAGAGAAGGAGTTATCACGCCCGTCAGCTTTATGAGTCCCTCTCTGCCTGCAACGGTAATACTGCCATTGTGCCGCTGCTACAAAATGGGGTGAGTCAGAGCAAGTGATGGGAAATTGGTCAGCAGAGTGTCGTTGAGAGGGCGAAAAAGTACATTATGCGACAGTGGCTTCTTCGGATGCATTGTGTGTTTGATTAATAATATTAGGAAAACACCTGCATTCCTCTAGAGTATTTTCCAACTTCGAGCCAGGCCATAAAAGCCCAAAATAGCCCTAAATCCATCAAAGCTCAATGGCAGAAGAATTTTTATATTTATAGTCAAAGTGAATTTCCTTACTCAAATGCCTGCACAGTAGGACTGCTGCAGTAATCCGTAGTTATATTTACTCCCTGATGAACATTTGAATTACTTTCTCACCTGTTAGTAATTGTATTGGCTATAACCTTGCTAGATGTCAATCATATAATAAAAAAAAATCCATCCATTCCCCTGTAGTGGATTCAAAGTTCACACACATGATCACATTGACAGCTTAAAATGCCTCCGAAGAGAGTTAATTTCAGCAGAGCTCTGGAGCTTTTCTTTGAGAGATGCATTAGACATAATGTGAGCCTAACAGCCCTGCTGCGCACTGTGAGGAGTAGTAATTGTGTGAGCAGTAATTGTACTCTATGCATCTGCTAGGGAGAATAAGGGCCATCATTGGGTCAGATTCTGACCGCCTCCGGGAACATTTAGTCAGCTGCAGAACCCATGAACAGTAAGTTCATTAGAAATGTACAGTATGATTTGCAGTGATGAGTGCATGTCTTCCATCCAGTTTTGTGTACAATCCCACAAAAACCGTGCGTGATTATATACATTTTGCTGAATTATTCCCTAAATTGCTCCTGAGAATACTCTTAAAGTATGCAATGGTAATTTTTAACACCAATTGCATTAATTGTTAAACTTGCAAGGGTTCTTTTTTCCACCTGGGAATGAGGCCATTTGTGTTATGTCATACTAATTAAAAAAAAATAACACAAAACTGTCTGGAAATGACTGCACTGCTGGAAATACAGTACATGCTTATAAATAAATAAATACTGAATACAAACAGTAATATCCAAATAATCCAGAGTTGCAGGAAACTCCAAGCTTGAATACAAATGTCCCCTAAAGCATCATCTATCGCCTGATGCAAGAGAATTCAGTCAGTGTTTCTGACAGTTGAAGCCATCTCCGCAAAAATAGACAGCTCAAATCTATCATGCTGTCAGAATATTAACCCTGCAGAGTGCTACTGACGGATTAAGTTGCTGCATTTACATAGCTGTCACCTACTGGACCAGAAACATTTGACCGTTTTCCTTCTCACTCTGTTCGTAGTCTCTAATTTACTACTATTTTAGGATTTGTGTTGATCATTATAAGAAGCCACGGTTGTAGAATATGCTTTTTTTTTCTAGTATTGTCTGTGATCTTTTTTCATTTATATAAAAAAAAAATCTGGTAAATGGATTCCAAATGCCTGAGGCAATACATGCTCTACTAAAAGAACTAGATTGGAGGCCATTGGAACAGCATCCAACACAGTGGACCCAGCTGACTGGGTCAGTTTGTTCATATCACTGTTGATGAAGTGAGACTGAAAAGGGTCATTTCTGTTAGTCTGGTTTCGTAATTGCTTTGGCATTTGGCAGTTCTGATTTAAATGAGTATTGGGTGCAGTGTTTCCCTGGTGGAGCTTCAATTTATTGGCTTTTTGGAATGCAATGTGAACCTTAACGTGCCAAGTTAGACTCCTGAGGCTACAGCCAAAGGATTTGATAACCGTAGTTCAATCAAACAAGTGGCAAAATGTTTACTATCATCACATTCTGTCATCCCTTTGACCTCCCTTCTTCCCTCCAAAGTGTCTTAACGTTTGATAAGAAACATAGGTTTTAGCATTGCAGACTGGGGCCTCCTGCAGAGAGGAAGATTGATGCAATTTCACCTGTTCAATCTCTCTCCACTGCTTTTTCAACTTCAGCCTAACATATTGCACATTACAGATAACAGCCAACCTGGGCAACTGCCCTGTCCATAGCAGCACTCTGGGGTAGCACTGAAGAACGACGGTGACTTTTGAGTTGAATTGAAATTGCAGTATTTTCTGGAAATGGCCCATAGAAGCCCTTTCTTACATGACAGAGTAGACATGGACTCTTGCCAATAGACAACGTTTTAAATTAGAACTCTCACAGAAGAACTTGGCAGAGTAAGTTCAGTTGCTTTAATACAAGAATGTGTTTATAGTGAGATATAGTTAACATCTCTTCTGGCAACAAAATTGTGAACAATTAACGCTTATTTGATAATGGACACAATACAAAATGGCATGATACATTTTTGGTGAGCTGTTTGAGAAAATCTAACCGGATAATGTGTTAAGCTGTAGGATAATTGTCTTGAATTCTAAGAAAGTATGTGTTTGGAATTGTATTGGAAACAAGGCTACTGCTAGCTGGCGTGTCTCCATGCCCCTTTCCTGCACTCCTTCAAGGAGGAGTGCAGCACATATGGCCCCCTGGGCGCTATGGATGGGTCGCAGCAATCAAAGTGGGAGGACACAAACACGAGAAGTATCCCATCTGTCATAATGTCCTCTCTCTCTCTGAAATGAATTAATAACGGTCGGGGAGAGAAACAGTGAGCTGAATAAAAGCACCATAATTATCTGCTACAAAATGAGGGGATTCATAGGGCGCATGCCAGTTTTAAATATACAGTACATATACAATACAGTACATGTATGTATATAGTGTTCCATTCGTTCTGTTAGTCATCCCATCTAATTTCCACATTTCTGTCTATCTCTATCTATAGAAATATAGTATTATAGTAATTTTTTATATTTTATACATCTGCTAACTCTGCATAACACACTTTCACATTTCCCTCTCATATTTTTGTGTTTTCTTGCAGAAGTTCTTCTTAACAATAACTAGAGCTCTGCAGAGCTTTGGCAATGCATACATAATGCATATACTGTCGTGCTGCCTGCCAAGATGATGTTCTTTGATGGCCTGATTTATGTCTGAAGCCCATACTTGTTAATCTCGTCCGGAGTAATTTCTTGATTCTCGAATGTCAGTCATGCAAGGATCTTATATTTACAGTAACTTGTGAAAGACCTGATTTTAGCCTGAGGGAAGACATTCCTCCTCATGCTCCCTGTTTTCAGCCTTGAAGCAGTGGTAGCACGTCTGACCACAGCAGAGAAAAGAGTCAATTGTTGGGGAGATTGGGATCTTTAATGATCCACTCAGCCCTCATCCTGCCCTCTGTAGGGCCAGGTGGTCCCTCTTTATGCTGTTCCAAAACCAGGCGATGATGCTCCCTGTCCGGGTGTTCTGTTGTATGATGCAACTATTGAAATAATTACAACAATACACATTGAATCCTTATTTTTTTACATTTTAAAGGTTCTGTATCGTTTATGCATTTTGTTTTTTGCACTAGCGTTCTTCCTGACTCTTTTCCTGAGTTAACCTTACTTTACATTGCATTTACATGTCTGACACTGTTTATTCACTTTGGACTAAAAGAAAACATATGAATACATAAATACAAATTCAGAAATCCTCTAACTTAACAGGAACTGTACAGAAGATGTTTATTTTTACTCATTGCAAGTTTGATTCGACTTTCTGTATTATTGATTATACATACTGAATCCCAAAAGAGTGAGTCAATGGTGCTGATATGGAGCTTTTTTAGAGTGCATTAGTACCCAGCTTAGTGTATATGGAATCTACTGGGAACAAGGATGTCTCAGGAAAACAAATATAATGTCCTTTCCCCCTAGGGTTCTCTGGAAAGCCTTGCCAAAAAAAAACTATTTCAACCTCTACCTCTAATCAAACCCCTATCACTTACATTTTATTGTGAAGCTGTCGTAGCTTAGTCAAGGGAATTTGTGGATGTTATTTATGGAGGGCTCAAAGCCGTTTTTTCCCTAACAGCAATTCATTCAAGAGTGCACTTGCCTGTTGCATCTGCCAGATCAGAGTCAGGAGATTTAATATGCAGCTTCTCCTCCGTGGAGTAGTTAACCAATCAAATAATAAGTTTTACTCCACTGTCAGTGTGATGAAGTAAAGGGTGTGTGTTTTTTGTTATTGAAATCCACAGTTTCACATCCCCACCTTGGAGAGAGATGAGATGTAAGAGGTGGGAAATTCAAAATAATTGAAGCCACTGTTATTGACTGTAAGCTACACTAACGGGAGGCTCGGGTACACAAATAGCACATTGTGTGAAGACATACATGGAACAGGAAAGGAGTGAGGGAAATGTTTCATTTATCTAAATATTTAATCACTGCTAAATGTCACGTCAAATATTCTATTGCAATATGTTGCTGTTATTATTTGTTATTAACTGAACACAAAAGTCCAGAAAAAACAGAAACTCAAAGGTGAAGTGAGCGATATATTTATGTTAATATACGCGTTAAATCGCTCTATATTCGTACAGTGATCACTTATTTAGTGTGCACGTTTCATAACACAGGTTGCTGGCGGCCAGTGCCCGGGGGCTTCTAGTACAAGTTGCTGCTTAGCCTTAATGTTAAAATGACCAGTCACTGCTGCTTACTGATGCCTTGTCTTCAGGGAATCAATTATTTTCATGGCCTTCATAAATAACAAGAAAGTGATGAGCAAGAGCTCTTTCAGATGAGAAGACTGAGCCAACAGTTAACAGCAGTAAACAACATAAAATCTGGAGTATGTGTTATGTAGAAACTATGCATTTTATTGTTTTTTGAATCATGATGGAAATATCATTAAGATCATAAGAAATATAGGCTGATTATTCCCCAATTTGCCCCTCCTGACAATTGTTCACAAATAAAAACTGAACTGCTTTGCTGCTTCCACAATGATTTACATGTTCTAGTTAAAATCTAGATGGTTATGTCAGTGGTGTCTGACCCACAGTGGTTAAGAAGATGACTGTATAGCGGGTCACCCAAAAGGAAGGACAATTAGGATTACATATGACAAGAACCTTACAGATATTTCTGTTTTCTAATACAGTATACTAACACAACGAAGAGGTGGGAATTACGTATACCAGTAGAGCCAGAAAGATAAAAGAAATGCTGCTGTTCAAAGAGAATCTTTGAGATGCTTTGTTGACTACACAGGCAATATGCATGTCACAAACTAAGGTTGTAACAGAGGCACGTCTACTCCCACATATTTCACTCCTATTTGCTCAAATACAGTTCTGTAATCAGCCATAGTAACTTGCCACATCAGATCAGACCCTTTTAAACCCTCCAATCCATTGACTATCAGTGAAAAACCATTTACATTATGTATCGGCTTTTTGGTTACCGTTTATTCACGAAATCTGGCCCGTTGTACTTGACATATTGAACATATTGATATTAATACAAGTTTATCTTGTTGTGCTAATGTGGGACTTTTGGTTAGCATTGTGCCTCATAGCAAAAAGGCTCTTGGATGTGTGGGTTTTCTCTGATTCCTCTCAAGCTCCAAAGACATGCAGGTTAGGTGAACTGGCAGATCTATAATTGCCCATTTATCTGTCTATGTGCCAGCCCTGTGATTGATGGGTGAAACGTACAGGTTATACCTTTAGCCTCCCAACCAATGTCATCTGGGATTGGCCCGGGGCCCCTTGCAGGACCCTCCAAAGGAAAGTCATGTAGAACTAATGAATTTAAAACCTGTCGTGATTGATGATACTGAGTTTAACAAATAATCTTCATAGATATTGAGAAAAGTTGAAAAAAAAATATGATATGCTTGTCATTATAGTCCACCTCACTTCACCTCTTTGTACAAGCTCTTCCCACATGGCATATCTGTCCGACACCAGCTGGTAACACTGATTAGAAGGCCGCCATTTAACAAGCCTATACCAAGTAAATCATTGGTTAAGGGTTACAGTTTGATGACTGCAGACTGGTGTTGATGTACCGCCAGGCATAATTCCAAAAGCACACATGATCAAATGAGAGGTGTGCATGCTGGATCAACCGATCAAGATTTGTGATACTGTTTTATTGACTTCTGATTTAACGTAATATTCTGACATGCTTATTGAATGAGCTTGTAGCGGTACAAATTCGTTTTTTTATGGATATTCGGTTCTACTTTCAGAGGCAAGTTAGGCAAACTGGGTTGTAGATTAAGGGTTTAATTCTCTTGTCAAGCTACTCTTTAACTGCTCTGCTGCGGAGACTCCACTAGAAACCACATCTCCAAATGTACGCAGTGGGGTGCACATTTTGACATCTTATGACAGTAAGTACATTTAAGATGCTTTCATAGGCGATCCTTTCATCTTTGAAAATAACAATCATTATCCATCCCTTCCATCGCTGATAAACGGTAGCTGCAGAAAATACATGACAGCTATTTCTCTAAAGCACCTTTCAGCCAATCTAAGTGGTTCAACTGCATATCCTTGATTATCATTCTCCACAGTGAGGTGCACATCTTGTAATTACTGCACACCCACACATATATGGTCAAAGTGTAAAGACAGATTGTTGGGACTAAATTGGGACATATTCTGTAGGAGATTTGGAAAAGAGTATGCATGAAAAGTGTCTTTTAAAGCTGACAAATAGTTCCTAACAATGATGAGCACAAACGCAGTTCACTTCTGCTCTTCTTTTTCTGCTATTTGTTAATGGGGTGTGTCAGTCTCACTGACTGACTAAGATTGAACAGTGAATTTAGAGCTTGAATAAACATTTATGTAGCAACAGTTTGGTAAACGTCTGTTGCTAGGGTCTTTAGTTGTTACCTTAAGCTCACTACACTGACGAAAATAACCAATTTTCTAGCAAATACAGGTGTTTTCATAATTCCAACCCCATAGTAAATCCAATTTAATAAAACATACTTTTATCATTTTTAGCAGCATTTTGAAGACGGTGGAAAACATGGAGGAGGCAAAAACATGGGGGCATTGGCGCAAAGTGCATTGGAGAATAAACAAGAATAAAAGAGAGAAACATGAGTGGATGGAGATTAGAGGGCAGCAGCTGGTGACAGTGAGGGGTCTTGTCTCTGAACACTGGTCTAAAGCGATGACACCTGGCCAGCACACAGAGCTCAGCATGACCAGCCAGGTCTGAAACCTCCTTCCTAAGTAAAGCATCTCATTATGAGCTATGTTGTAACACTTCATTTGGTAGATAGACGTGAATTAAAAAAAAACACTTCAGTACACCTTGCTGCATGTATAAGAACTATTACTCACGGCCTCTGCCCTGTTAGTGCAGTCTATAGCACACAAAACTAATGACAACATGCATCTATGTTTAAGCTGTAGCACTCTCTTTTTACACCTTTGTTCTCCACAAATGTAAGTAACAAAGACAAATGAAGAGCGTGTCCTGAGTTCTGTTATAAAATCCTACCAGACCACAGAGTGTCTGTTGTGCTCGTCTGGTGACACATAAGCTCAGAGTCAGCCACACTGGATAGCAGAAGGATGTAACTGTGTTTGGTTAATAGGGAGTTGAGCTGACCTTGCTGCATTACGCTCTGCTCTGCATTTCCATCAACCCTCTCTATTTCCATTACAGCTAGTGTCTTAGTTAGGTAATATTGAGACTCGGTTGTTAAAAGTGCATAGCCTGTCATGTTTTCATGCTGCGTTTCTCTGTGCAGTGATTTGAATGAGTAAATAAGATTCCACTCGGGGGCTTCTCTACCCCTGATTTAAATTCCACGCACATTTGAATATCCACTTTCCTTAGAATATTTTAATTTGTGATGTAATAGTCACTTTTTTGATATCGTTGGAAGAATAAAATTATTGTACACCTTTGCTTTTTTTACTTTTCACTTTTTTACCTATATGTTATTTTACATATCATGTTAGTGTCACAATATTAAAATATTGCATTTTATTGGTGTTTATCAAAGATGACCATTGACAACAAGAGTAAAATGGCAGCCCCTTTCTCCAAATTACTAATTCATTTCAAATCTTCTCATGCACATTATTCGGTTCTTTACCTAGAATGTAAATGACCGATAATTTATATTTGATTCTTTATCCAAATACTTTAATTTTAAATTATCCAATTACTTTGATTATAGTCCAATATACAGAAAGCTGCAGGAAAACGTCACTCATTGGACTGTAAGCACAAAGTTGACCTTTACGTCAAGATGGCTAATGTTCCTCCTCTCTGCCTAATCCATTTACACACTACAACTCTGTAATCAGCACAGAGCAGCCCATTGCTGATGCTTTGTCATCACGGGTGCTGCTTACATTTTCAGTGGGTTGTCTACAAGCTCGGTGAAGTACGAAATAATTACCAGCACAAGCGGTGCACCACCTCTTTAGTGTTGTGCGCTCCACATGGACTCACATGGGTAATTAAGTCTGTGAGTTGGAGATAAGAGATTATAGACAATAGACACTCAAACCCATCTACACAAAATGTTTGCAGAACAAAAAGCATTTAACAATATATTCTGTAGTTAGGTATAATCGGTTTAATTTGTTCCACTTTTCCCCACTGAACATTCAGAGATGTGTGCGCAAGGCAGTTTCATATTTAGGCATCGGCAAGTAACAAGTAGTGGTAAAACTGCAAAACATATAAAACATTGAATAACTACAAATGAAGTAACATCAAACTACAGACTGGTAGCCCTATACGTTGTTATACCAAACTTCAGGAGTTTAAAAGTGAACCCACAGGCCTGAAGAAAGCCACACGTAGCACCACTGATTATAGCACAGTCTGTATACCTACTCCTCACTTTAAAATGGGTCTGGGTTTAGTTTCTACATGGCTTTTAAAAGGCTCCTCCCTTACATATTCTCTCCCTCACTAACTCACTCACACACACATGAAGACATTAACATACACACGCACCTGAAGGGTATTCACACTTGTGTGCGCACACAGGTCTCTTGGCCGATAAATTATAGATCACAGGCTTGGTTGGCCATTGTTGTGAAGAGTTCAAAGAGGAATCAATACACCCACCCCCCCCCCCCCCCAAACACACATACGTAGGGGCCCGCACACATAAAGAGACGCTATACGGTACATTCCCTGTAGCTACAGTCCTATAGGAGAGAGAAAAAGAGTGATTTTTTAGTCTGTGGGAGGACAAGATAAAGAAACCTGTATAGAGCAGAGAATGTACCCTCTCGTTTGACATATAGTCTTCTTTGGCTAACTGAAGATTTGGCTATCTGAATAGGTACTTTGTATGCTCTTAATCTTTTAGTCATGCTTGTGACCAGGGAGTTTCTGATGGTCCCCTGACTTACTACTGTCACCTGCAGGTACGGGTTTTCACATTCAGTGATATCACAATACATATTGATTTTAATGTAAGGCATTCATGGTCCCCAGAGGATGGATCCTGTTTTAAAATTGGCTCTTGCTTTTCAGGGCATACTTTTATTTTACATTTATGTTTAACATGGATGGATGTGTATAAGTGGTGGGCCCAAAATGTAGTTTTATGAGACAGATATCCTATAAGATTTACATGTACAAAGTCACACAAACCAGACAAATTTAAATCTCCTAGGTATGATCCTAAATTAGTGCTCACTAACCACTTTATGAGTGACAATGGCTTTGAAAATCGATAGCAAGCTGATAATTAACTGCTAACTTTCAAAGCTTCAGGACGGGCTTGTTACTTGCAGTTTGATTGCTGCTGTTTTAACAGCAGATGGCACAGTGCCAGAGGGCTGCTCCACATTCATTTTAGTTCAGTAAGTCCTGGAGATGGAAGTTCTTTGAATGCAGGTTTTGAGTTGTAAAGTCAGGACTTTTAAGTAATGGCGGAGCTATATTTTTGGGGAAAAGCAGCCCGATCGGATGCTTTTTCAGTTGATAGGTGTGTTTGAATACCATTCCTGCTCTAATTTTCAGCAGGGGTGTTCACTCATCAGAAAATCATCGCATTGCTTTCATTCAGCTGCATTTCCTTCCAATTTTCTTTGGCACTGATTTTCATGTTAAGCAGTTCAGTGGCAAAATGAGGAAGAAGTCTTTGATGCAACGGATGCAGTTTTTCAAAGGCACAGTTCAGATGTTTTTTTGCAGATAAAGAATCTGGAATCTTGAGATTGGAAGCGATCATGAAACATGGCTCGAGGGTGGGTTCAGGGTGTTTCGTGATCGTCATCTAATCATTTTATTTGCTGTGTTTTAAATCTTAGTTTTAGCAATATGTTTCTTGCCTGAAAGCTCCACTGATTAGGCAAATTAAATAAAATGAAGATTCCAAAAAATTGCATTGACACTGTCATTACATATATTTTTTTTTAAATTGTTCATCATTTATAATTGAAACCACCAAAACAAAGTCATGTTGAATTATTAATTTGAAACATCCTAGTTAAAACTTCAAGAAAACCCCAGAAAAGGCTTACAGAAACAGAGTTCTTCTGTGCAGTTAGTGCCCATCTGAAAGCTGCAGGCAAGAGCCATTTTAAAATGCAGGCTCCAGGGTGGACAGTTGCCATCTTGCCTCTGGCTTTATCAATGCTGGCATCTGACACTGACAGCAGTTCTAGAGCTCAACCCTCCATTGAAGAAGTGGAGAGACGGTCACGTATTTCCACTTCGCCCTTGGACACTTTTAACAAAGACTTTGTCTGAACTATATCTGGAAAGTGGGAATGAAAATTAAACTGCCCTTAATGGATGTTGCTGGGATGGAGGAAAAATCCATGAAATATAGTCCTTTTGAGATGTTGCCTAGCTGCTTCACTCGTATATTGCTATAATTTGCTTATTTTCCCCCCCATTCATTGTGTTGTGCAGTGACCAACAGGCTGGCTCTTCTGAGAATGCAGGAGGTTCATAGCATGGAGTTTGTGAGTGCAGTACTGTTCAGCAGTCTTAATGGCACTCAGTTTGATCAAACAGTGAATAGTACACTACCTAACTATAAAGTAGGGCATGTCCAATCCCTTTGCTCCTTGTGTCTAGAGCAAATCATGCATGGATAGTTTGACTATTATGACCAAGACAAAAGGACATCTGACTGCTTTATATCCTAAATGCTTTATATTTCTTACCTTAATAGAAAAAATAGAATCAGCAGTCTGTGCAGATTATTTTTTCAAAGAGCTGCGTACACCTGTATAGAATAGAAGATTATTAACATTGGTTGGTTGGAGGCACTGCTCACGCTTGTATCTGGGTCCAGTACTTTGTCCTATGGAAGGTTAGTTTTGATATCATATTGGAAATTGTGCTTGTAAGAATCACAAGCACAATTACAGTTGGACTTTTGGCTTGCCCTTATTTGGAGATTGTCCTGCCCGCACATTAGTTGTGTTTGTTGTCTTATCTTGGGCTCCAACTTTCTCTCGGATCCAGATGTGTAATATGTTGAGGACATAGCTGGAACTCCCCAAAAGATCCCATTCAGAATATTTTACATGTTCTAACAAAAAATATTGTTACACTACACTATATAAGATCGCCCTACTTTGAAGTCTGTTTGCCACCGCATAAACTTGGGAAGTAATATTTCTTTTTTAACAACCGAGATAGGGCCACCTGTCTGATGCCTCTATGTGCTTTTGATAAAGCATGTAGAATAGATATAACATCCCAGGTGGTGTGCATCAGTTTGTTCTCCTTTATAGTTTTTTCCTATTGCAGCCACAGTCATTTATGTGATTTCCCGCCCACTCAGTTTGTCCCCCCCCCACCTTGAAGCCGAAGCTCTTATATAGTATTCTCCTATTTTCCACCTCGCACCAGTTAGACTATCAGCAGGAGCACTTCGCTTTAAAGTGAATTATTGATCAGATATTTTCCCTCGATCCGACCTGCCTAGTTTGACTCACACATAGGTATTTTTTTGTTGTTTTAGGATTTTCATGGATAACATGAAGAAGTAGCTGTTATCAGCAGGGTCAAACTGCTGATTTCAATTACTCTGCAGATTAGATTATTAAAGAGGGCAAATTAAACAGCATTTAAACCATTAAGACTATGGTTATACATAGATCAAGGTTAATCTGTTTTTCTTGAGTCCACATCTGTAAGATTATAACTAATGTTTCTTAGTTTTTCATAGCTACAGCCAAACTTCAGTCCTTCAGTTTAAGGAATAATGCATCTTGTTACTATAAGTTCCCAGCAGGTTCACTCCTGATATTCTTCTAAGAATATAACCTATTTTATTTCCATGTTAGCTCTCATCTTGCACCATGGTGGACATCAGATGTTGACTTTGGTTAAATGTCTTAAGATATGACACAGTTTATGGATCAAGGTTTCTGAAATGTCGATAACTGATTATAACCACCAACAGTGTATGTGTTTTAAACAACCATACGGACATTACTTCAATAAGGGTAGTTCTGGTTTCATCTTAGATTTATGTGTGTTGAAAAATTAAAGCTCCCATATTATACACTTTTGGGTTCTATTATATACCATATTATATGGTCTTAGTGGTCCCTAATACGTTTTTCTTTGATTGTTTGCTGAAAAAAACTTTCAGATAATTTATTGTACTATGCTGATGTTCAGCTAATCTCACAATGGCCTATTTTTTAAAAAGAGCTGCAGCTCCCCTCGTAAATATACAATCTCGCCCTCTGTCTGTCAGGGCCGTGGACCAATAAGAAATAGGGGTGTGGGCTGCACAGTGGAAGCTTCTGGCTTTCCAGTTTGTGAGGTCAGAAACGAGGAGAATTCTGACTGGAGTATATTGGGGGGGAGGGGTGGGGGTTTCAGAAAGGGGGAGAGTGAGAAAAGGAGAGATTGTTAGTTTTTAAAATATTTTGGCAGTCTCTAGGCACACCGTGGACCCATGGATATGTTAGAACACATTTAAAAAGTGCATTTAGCATAATATGTGACCTTTAAACAACACATCTTAAGAGCCACAGAAACAATGCCCCCGTTTCTCTGAACTTGCTGTAAACAGAATAGTCCCAGTGTAAACTGTTGACAGTTTGGTTTTAATACATTGTCTTTACAAGATGGAACAAACTGGAATTTATTTTTAACCAGCAGACTTTATTGCTCCAAGAGCTTTTGCATTGAATGGCAATCTATTTTGGCTCTTTGCCATAATAAGTATACACATTACACCATCTAGAATTGGGGCCCCTTTCCTACTATAAGTCAACCGATGATGTACCTCAACTATTTCATAGAAAGAAAACAAACATATAGCTCTTATTAAGGGGTCATTAAGCACTAGTGGACTCCTGTTGGAGTTAGAATCTTAACACTCTCCCTCCTTACATTCCATATATAATTATCCAACAACTCAATGTATGTGAAGAAATTGCTTTAGACTTGGCAGGAGTCCCACATCTGAATTTCCAAAATCGATTCAACCACCATAATCTTCTATCTTTGAAAATATATATCATCTGAATCTGTGTTAATTCTCATATACTTCTTACTTACCGACAAAAGACAAACAAATAACACAGAAACAGAGTGAAAGCAATCTTCCATTTTGGTTCGGAGAGGTGATGGAGAAAAGTGCACCTTAACTGTGAGCTCACTCTTCATCGAGGTTTCTGTTAAAAACAAAAGCCTTAGGGTGTATTCACACATGCTGTGTTTAGTTCGGTTGAAACGAACTCAGGTGCACTTCCACCCTCGGTGCGCATCTTTCAGACAGGTGTGAATACAGCAATCGCACTCGGGGGCGGACCAAACAAACGCTCCGAGACCCAGCTGAAGAGGTGGTCTCGATGCGCTTCGAAACGCACTCTGCTGCAGTTCGTTTGTGGTGTGAATTTGGCCGGACTCGATCCGACCCAATTGCAGGAAGCACTGCGCCTTTTCTTTCTTTTCTTTTTTAATAAATCGCCATCAGCTTCACATTATGGGAAAGTGTTGTTGTCACCATTGTTAGGAAGATTAGTGGTGGTTTGACCGGGAGCCCCGAGCGAAAATATTACATTTGATAATGACGCGTGCGGATCAGCGATCAGATGGAGAGGAGCGTCTTCCGTAGCGTACAGTGCCAACAGGTTCACGCTGCGCTTTGCATGAAGTGTGTGTTTTTATTGTTCTTCCCAACGGGACCGTCAATACTATCCCCGTGTCAGTTTGGTGCTGAACTGCGCTGCCGAACTGACACCCAGCTGATACACAGCTAAATCAGCTGTGTTTCAGTTTGAGCCTATTCTTCACGCGAGCCGCGCGTCCAGCAGGAAAAATACAGTAAAAATGATGTTTCACATCGTAGGCTAGAAGCCACATAACGTGGCATTGACATGGGGCTACATATTATAACCATATGAAACAATAATAATTTGATGTGTTTCTTCTTTATTTATAGGCTAGATGTAGGCATTTTTATTATTTTTAACCCCATATTATATCAATGATATATTTCGCAGTTTTTACTTCGTTCTTCCTGCTTCTCTCCACCCCAGAATGTCTGTCCAATGAATGAATGACTTCAGATCACGTGTGGTTTTGCTTCGTAATGCTGGTTCACTTGCAAAAGGGGCAATATGAAAGTGGACCACACCAACAAAAAAAAATAAAAATTCTATTTGGTCTGGACCAAAGCAAGTGAACTAACGGACTTTCCATGTGTGAATACACCCTTACAACTGATCCCAGCGTTCAAATCAGGCAAGACTTATTGGAAGTACAACCGCACATTCAAGTATTGTCTAATATATCATACGGCTCAAAGACCCATGGCACTATCCACTACATCATACCACTCAGACTGGTGCCAGTGTCTTCTTCCAGCCTTTCAGGTCTTTCAAAAAGCTTCAAGGCTTCCACTTCCTCCTCCTCAGCATGTATAGGGTTTTTTTTTCTACCATATTCTGCGTTTCTAAGATTCATTCAGTTGCATTTGCTAATGAGAACTGGAAACCCTTCAAATCTAAAGCTCCTCTGACAATCAACTATTTCAGTATATGCTTCAGTTTGAGAACGCTGCATTTTAGAAGATATCTAAGAGAAAAAACATGACCTTGTTTTCCTTTCAAAATCAAATCAGTTTTATTTGTATAGCCCAAAATCACAAATACATTTGTCTCAGTGGGCTTTACATTTCATACAATATGATACAATATGACACCCTGCCCTTACACCCTTAGCTCGGCTGAGAAAAAACTACCAGTAAAAACCCTTTACCGGGATTAAAAAAAAAAAATTGAAGAAATCTCAGGTAGAGTCGACAGAGTAAGGGATCCTCTCCCAGGATGGACATACTGCAATAGATGTCATAAGTAGAGAAAATCACAAAGGAATTTGATCATTGACCAGGTGATTACATGGTTATACTAAGTAAAGTGCGAATAGTGTGGATGCAGGAAGACTTCAGATGCTGGCAGAGGATCCACACCGTCTCGTCTCCACCAGGGAAAACTAAGGTTTCCAGCGCCAGGATTACATCCCACGTCTCCAGGTGGCGTCCTTAACCACTGCAACATCTTCCGCGTTGATGGTCCATTCTCAGATGTTACCGGAGGGGGGACCAGATCCAATAGAGATACAGTATCTGGATGGATGGCCTGTGACTTGTAATCTATTTTATTTCCATGTAAGCTCTCATCTTGCACCATGGTGGACATCAGATGTTGACTTTGGGTAAATGTCTTAAGGACAGCTGTAAAGTGACACAGTTTATGGATCAAGGTTTCTGAAATGTCGATAACTGATTATAACCACCAACAGTGTATGTGTTTTAAACAACCATACGGACATTACTTCAATAAGGGTAGTTCTGGTTTCATCTTAGATTTATGTGTGTTGAAAAATTAAACAACACATCTTAAGAGCCACAGAAACAATGCCCACGTTTCTCTGAACTTGCTGTAAACAGATTTCATTGAAACTGTTTTCTACCAAATGGAACAAACTGGAATTTATTTTTAACCAGCAGACTTTATTGCTCCAAGAGCTTTTGCATTGAATGGCAATCTATTTTGGCTCTTTGCCATAATAAGTATACACATTACACCATCTAGAATTGGGGCCCCTTTCCTACTATAAGTCAACCGATGATGTACCTCAACTATTTCATAGAAAGAAAACAAACATATAGCTCTTATTAAGGGGTCATTAAGCACTAGTGGACTCCTGTTGGAGTTAGAATCTTAACACTCTCCCTCCTTACATTCCATATATAATTATCCAACAACTCAATGTATGTGAAGAAATTGCTTTAGACTTGGCAGGAGTCCCACATCTGAATTGCCAAAATCTATTCAACCACCATAATCTTCTATCTTTAAAAATATATATCATCTGAATCTGTGTTAATTCTCATATACTTCTTACTTACCGACAAAAGACAAACAAATAACACAGAAACAGAGTGAAAGCAATCTTCCATTTTGGTTCGGAGAGGTGATGGAGAAAAGTGCACCTTAACTGTGAGCTCACTCTTCATCGAGGTTTCTGTTAAAAACAAAAGCCTTACAACTGATCCCAGCGTTCAAATCAGGCAAGACTTATTGGAAGTACAACCGCACATTCAAGTATTGTCTAATATATCATACGGCTCAAAGACCCATGGCACTATCCACTACATCATACCACTCAGACTGGTGCCAGTGTCTTCTTCCAGCCTTTCAGGTCTTTCAAAAAGCTTCAAGGCTTCCACTTCTTCCTCCTCAGCATGTATAGGGTTTTTTTTTCTACCATATTCTGCGTTTCTAAGATTCATTCAGTTGCATTTGCTAATGAGAACTGGAAACCCTTCAAATCTAAAGCTCCTCTGACAATCAACTATTTCAGTATATGCTTCAGTTTGAGAACGCTGCATTTTAGAAGATATCTAAGAGAAAAAACATGACCTTGTTTTCCTTTCAAAATCAAATCAGTTTTATTTGTATAGCCCAAAATCACAAATACATTTGTCTCAGTGGGCTTTACATTTCATACAATATGATACAATATGACACCCTGCCCTTACACCCTTAGCTCGGCTGAGAAAAAACTCCCAGTAAAAACCCTTTACCGGGATTAAAAAAAAAAATTGAAGAAATCTCAGGTAGAGTCGACAGAGTAAGGGATCCCTCTCCCAGGATGGACATACTGCAATAGATGTCATAAGTAGAGAAAATCACGAAGGAATTTGATCATTGACCAGGTGATTACATGGTTATACTAAGTAAAGTGCGAATAGTGGGGATGCAGGAAGACTTCAGATGCTGGCAGAGGATCCACACCGTCTCGTCTCCACCAGGGAAAACTAAGGTTTCCAGCGCCAGGATTACATCCCACGTCTCCAGGTGGCGTCCTTAACCACTGCAACATCTTCCGCGTTGATGGTCCATTCTCAGATGTTACCGGAGGGGGGACCAGATCCAATAGAGATACAGTATCTGGATTGATGGCCTGTGACTTGTAATCTATTTTATTTCCATGTAAGCTCTCATCTTGCACCATGGTGGACATCAGATGTTGACTTTGGGTAAATGTCTTAAGGACAGCTGTAAAGTGACACAGTTTATGGATCAAGGTTTCTGAAATGTCGATAACTGATTATAACCACCAACAGTGTATGTGTTTTAAACAACCATACGGACATTACTTCAATAAGGGTAGTTCTGGTTTCATCTTAGATTTATGTGTGTTGAAAAATTAAACAACACATCTTAAGAGCCACAGAAACAATGCCCCCGTTTCTCTGAACTTGCTGTAAACAGATTTCATTGAAACTGTTTTCTACCAAATGGAACAAACTGGAATTTATTTTTAACCAGCAGACTTTATTGCTCCAAGAGCTTTTGCATTGAATGGCAATCTATTTTGGCTCTTTGCCATAATAAGTATACACATTACACCATCTAGAATTGGGGCCCCTTTCCTACTATAAGTCAACCGATGATGTACCTCAACTATTTCATAGAAAGAAAACAAACATATAGCTCTTATTAAGGGGTCATTAAGCACTAGTGGACTCCTGTTGGAGTTAGAATCTTAACACTCTCCCTCCTTACATTCCATATATAATTATCCAACAACTCAATGTATGTGAAGAAATTGCTTTAGACTTGGCAGGAGTCCCACATCTGAATTGCCAAAATCTATTCAACCACCATAATCTTCTATCTTTAAAAATATATATCATCTGAATCTGTGTTAATTCTCATATACTTCTTACTTACCGACAAAAGACAAACAAATAACACAGAAACAGAGTGAAAGCAATCTTCCATTTTGGTTCGGAGAGGTGATGGAGAAAAGTGCACCTTAACTGTGAGCTCACTCTTCATCGAGGTTTCTGTTAAAAACAAAAGCCTTACAACTGATCCCAGCGTTCAAATCAGGCAAGACTTATTGGAAGTACAACCGCACATTCAAGTATTGTCTAATATATCATACGGCTCAAAGACCCATGGCACTATCCACTACATCATACCACTCAGACTGGTGCCAGTGTCTTCTTCCAGCCTTTCAGGTCTTTCAAAAAGCTTCAAGGCTTCCACTTCTTCCTCCTCAGCATGTATAGGGTTTTTTTTTCTACCATATTCTGCGTTTCTAAGATTCATTCAGTTGCATTTGCTAATGAGAACTGGAAACCCTTCAAATCTAAAGCTCCTCTGACAATCAACTATTTCAGTATATGCTTCAGTTTGAGAACGCTGCATTTTAGAAGATATCTAAGAGAAAAAACATGACCTTGTTTTCCTTTCAAATCAAATCAAATCAAATCAGTTTTATTTGTATAGCCCAAAATCACAAATACATTTGTCTCAGTGGGCTTTACATTTCATACAATATGATACAATATGACACCCTGCCCTTACACCCTTAGCTCGGCTGAGAAAAAACTCCCAGTAAAAACCCTTTACCGGGATTAAAAAAAAAAAAGAAATCTCAGGTAGAGTCGACAGAGTAAGGGATCCCTCTCCCAGGATGGACATACTGCAATAGATGTCATAAGTAGAGAAAATCACGAAGGAATTTGATCATTGACCAGGTGATTACATGGTTATACTAAGTAAAGTGCGAATAGTGGGGATGCAGGAAGACTTCAGATGCTGGCAGAGGATCCACACCGTCTCGTCTCCACCAGGGAAAACTAAGGTTTCCAGCGCCAGGATTACATCCCACGTCTCCAGGTGGCGTCCTTAACCACTGCAACATCTTCCGCGTTGATGGTCCATTCTCAGATGTTACCGGAGGGGGACCAGATCCAATAGAGATACAGTATCTGGATTGATGGCCTGTGACTTGTAATCTATTTTATTTCCATGTAAGCTCTCATCTTGCACCATGGTGGACATCAGATGTTGACTTTGGGTAAATGTCTTAAGGACAGCTGTAAAGTGACACAGTTTATGGATCAAGGTTTCTGAAATGTCGATAACTGATTATAACCACCAACAGTGTATGTGTTTTAAACAACCATACGGACATTACTTCAATAAGGGTAGTTCTGGTTTCATCTTAGATTTATGTGTGTTGAAAAATTAAACAACACATCTTAAGAGCCACAGAAACAATGCCCCCGTTTCTCTGAACTTGCTGTAAACAGATTTCATTGAAACTGTTTTCTACCAAATGGAACAAACTGGAATTTATTTTTAACCAGCAGACTTTATTGCTCCAAGAGCTTTTGCATTGAATGGCAATCTATTTTGGCTCTTTGCCATAATAAGTATACACATTACACCATCTAGAATTGGGGCCCCTTTCCTACTATAAGTCAACCGATGATGTACCTCAACTATTTCATAGAAAGAAAACAAACATATAGCTCTTATTAAGGGGTCATTAAGCACTAGTGGACTCCTGTTGGAGTTAGAATCTTAACACTCTCCCTCCTTACATTCCATATATAATTATCCAACAACTCAATGTATGTGAAGAAATTGCTTTAGACTTGGCAGGAGTCCCACATCTGAATTGCCAAAATCTATTCAACCACCATAATCTTCTATCTTTAAAAATATATATCATCTGAATCTGTGTTAATTCTCATATACTTCTTACTTACCGACAAAAGACAAACAAATAACACAGAAACAGAGTGAAAGCAATCTTCCATTTTGGTTCGGAGAGGTGATGGAGAAAAGTGCACCTTAACTGTGAGCTCACTCTTCATCGAGGTTTCTGTTAAAAACAAAAGCCTTACAACTGATCCCAGCGTTCAAATCAGGCAAGACTTATTGGAAGTACAACCGCACATTCAAGTATTGTCTAATATATCATACGGCTCAAAGACCCATGGCACTATCCACTACATCATACCACTCAGACTGGTGCCAGTGTCTTCTTCCAGCCTTTCAGGTCTTTCAAAAAGCTTCAAGGCTTCCACTTCTTCCTCCTCAGCATGTATAGGGTTTTTTTTTCTACCATATTCTGCGTTTCTAAGATTCATTCAGTTGCATTTGCTAATGAGAACTGGAAACCCTTCAAATCTAAAGCTCCTCTGACAATCAACTATTTCAGTATATGCTTCAGTTTGAGAACGCTGCATTTTAGAAGATATCTAAGAGAAAAAACATGACCTTGTTTTCCTTTCAAAATCAAATCAAATCAAATCAGTTTTATTTGTATAGCCCAAAATCACAAATACATTTGTCTCAGTGGGCTTTACATTTCATACAATATGATACAATATGACACCCTGCCCTTACACCCTTAGCTCGGCTGAGAAAAAACTCCCAGTAAAAACCCTTTACCGGGATTAAAAATAAAAGAAATCTCAGGTAGAGTCGACAGAGTAAGGGATCCTCTCCCAGGATGGACATACTGCAATAGATGTCATAAGTAGAGAAAATCACGAAGGAATTTGATCATTAACCAGGTGATTACATGGTAATACTAAGTAAAGTGCGAATAGTGGGGATGCAGGAAGACTTCAGATGCTGGCAGAGGATCCACACCGTCTCGTCTCCACCAGGGAAAACTAAGGTTTCCAGCGCCAGGATTACATCCCACGTCTCCAGGTGGCGTCCTTAACCACTGCAACATCTTCCGCGTTGATGGTCCATTCTCAGATGTTACCGGAGGGGGGACCAGATCCAATAGAGATACAGTATCTGGATGGATGGCCTGTGACTTGTAATCTATTTTATTTCCATGTAAGCTCTCATCTTGCACCATGGTGGACATCAGATGTTGACTTTGGGTAAATGTCTTAAGGACAGCTGTAAAGTGACACAGTTTATGGATCAAGGTTTCTGAAATGTCGATAACTGATTATAACCACCAACAGTGTATGTGTTTTAAACAACCATACGGACATTACTTCAATAAGGGTAGTTCTGGTTTCATCTTAGATTTATGTGTGTTGAAAAATTAAACAACACATCTTAAGAGCCACAGAAACAATGCCCACGTTTCTCTGAACTTGCTGTAAACAGATTAGTCCATTGAAAACTGTTGACAGTTTGGTTTTAATATTGTCTTTACCAGATGGAACACACTGGAATTTATTTTTTAACCAGCAGACTTTATTGCTCCAAGAGCTTTTGCATTGAATGGCAATCTATTTTGGCTCTTTGCCATAATAAGTATACACATTACACCATCTAGAATTGGGGCCCCTTTCCTACTATAAGTCAACCGATGATGTACCTCAACTATTTCATAGAAAGAAAACAAACATATAGCTCTTATTAAGGGGTCATTAAGCACTAGTGGACTCCTGTTGGAGTTAGAATCTTAACACTCTCCCTCCTTACATTCCATATATAATTATCCAACAACTCAATGTATGTGAAGAAATTGCTTTAGACTTGGCAGGAGTCCCACATCTGAATTGCCAAAATCTATTCAACCACCATAATCTTCTATCTTTAAAAATATATATCATCTGAATCTGTGTTAATTCTCATATACTTCTTACTTACCGACAAAAGACAAACAAATAACACAGAAACAGAGTGAAAGCAATCTTCCATTTTGGTTCGGAGAGGTGATGGAGAAAAGTGCACCTTAACTGTGAGCTCACTCTTCATCGAGGTTTCTGTTAAAAACAAAAGCCTTACAACTGATCCCAGCGTTCATCTCAGACAAGACTTATTGGAAGTACAACCGCGCATTCAAGTATTGTCTAATATATCATACGGCTCAAAGACCCATGGCACTATCCACTACATCATACCACTCAGACTGGTGCCAGTGTCTTCTTCCAGCCTTTCAGGTCTTTCAAAAAGCTTCAAGGCTTCCACTTCCTCCTCCTCAGCATGTATAGGGTTTTTTTTTATACCATATTCTGCGTTTCTAAGATTCATTCAGTTGCATTTGCTAATGAGAACTGGAAACCCTTCAAATCTAAAGCTCCTCTGACAATCAACTATTTCAGTATATGCTTCAGTTTGAGAACGCTGCATTTTAGAAGATATCTAAGAGAAAAAACATGACCTTGTTTTCCTTTCAATAGGATCTTGATGGATGGCCTGTGACTAGTAATCAGCAAACATGTTGAACATATGATTTATAGAAATAAGACAATACTGTGACATATCAGTTTAGTAATATTATGTTTTCATACTCATGCTTTAAGTTACTGTCTTCCATCACTTCACCCAGTTTAGATGTACAGTTCACACAATGAGTGTTTGTGGGTTTGTTTGAAAAGATGACATTCAAACACTCAGGATCAAAAATATTGCTACTTCAAAGTAGAGTAATGCTCTCTATAAAATGTTTTTTTTTTTCCTGTAGCCCTGTGTTTTTATGTGCTAGATTGTGTTTTTGCCTGTCATGCATATTACCCTGCAGGGATAAATTAAGCTTATTGGTTTAAATTAAAAATGGAATTGAGTTCCCTCAGCATACTTTGAAAAAGTGTCCGGTACTTAATCATCAGAGAGCCACCCCCTTGTGAACTCTTATGGCTGGTATGGCTTTGTAAAGAATGTAAGCTGCCCACACATTCAGGTCCACATCTGTGTACATGGGAATTGTGTCAGCAAAATGACAATGAATATAACAGAAACTTCAGAAAGCTCTACCTGAGATTCTGCTGAAAGTAGGGGGTTAAAGACCCAACTTGGCCGCGTCCCAATACTGCGATTCTCTGAAGAGTTATAAGGAATGTGGAAAGGTTTGTACTTCATTGAACGTAATAACATTTAAGATGCTCTTTGGAGAAAAATGGCTCATTGCAGGCCATGTAAATAGCTTAAAAGTGTCTCGCTTATCACATTACTGAACTGTCAACAAATAGGAGACTTATTCAGTTATTTTGAGTCTGCGGCCAATTGCCCATGTTATATCCAGGCTTGTAGCCTGCGCCAAAGAATCGATGCTCTTTTCTACTGTATTTCCCACTTTCTCATGCAGCTTTTTTGTCACTTAAATGCCCACTGCTAACATGCTATACAAGTAGTTACAGTAGTCTTGCAGGCAGAAGGTTCCAAAACATATCTGTAGATTTTTAACATGTGTCATAAGCAGAAATGTCAGTTGTAATGGAAAAGCAGACAGGAAACAGTTAGATATCAATATTCTCAGCGTTTTCTGGGTTCAGATAAAGTATATTAAAGCTGGTTCCAATTACTGTATGAAATGCATTCAGTTTCTGCTCATGGAGTATTGATCTTGTCTCCTTTGAAACAAAGTGCTTACCCGGTCTGTCATGTGATGTAAGCATAGTGAAGCATTGACTGTTGCCTGTTGCATGTCGGTCAACCAGCACATATTCAGTGTTCATTAAGACATTATCCTACATTTTAAAAGCATGTGTGTTCTATTGTAGTACAATAATATAAAAAATGACTTGATGGATTGCAGTGGAGCCAACTAAAAGCTTTTTCAAAGGTTAAAAAGAGTAGCTGGAGGTACTGGGGCTTTAAATACATTTGACTACAGGTGACAGGTGTTATAAGTATCCACAGTACTAAATCCGTACTTACTATTGATTACTACTATAATTATTTTGGAAATATATATTTTTTTAAGTACAATTAAACAAATAAAATGACATCAGAGATTAATATGAAGCTAGCATTTGTATAATGTGGGGTGACCCTTTTTGTTTGGAGAGAACCCAGTAGTCTGCAGTGTCAGTGCCAATAGCACACCTTCTTAAAATAATCGTAGTAAATGACAGAGAAGCTAGTATATAGAAGTATTCAACGTTTGACTTGCTAGTTATAAAATAAAAGGTCAGAAGACATTAAAAGCAACAGGTTTCTTCTTCTAGGTCTTTTATTGAGTTTGAATGAATCATTTTGGTTATAAAAAATACAACATATTAGGTTTAGGTCATTAAAGTTATCACACATTTTCTACATACCCTGATTAAATGCATTAATGCAACTCAAAATGTACAGTTTCACTTGTGGTTAAACACATATAAAAGTGATGTAGTAGGACCAGCAGACTCAAAGTATGATATATGATGTGAAAGAGATAATTGTGTATTGTGTGGAATTCTCCGAAAGAATAATAATAAATAAATAAAAAAATGGGTGAAACTAAGTTATGTTACCTGAAGTGACAAAAGATGCAATCAAATAAAATACATTTAGATCACCCAAACCTGTTATTCTGATTTAACCCATTGATGACGGCTGCTGCGCGATGCCACATTGGCTCTCCTGCCTGATGCTGCATCGCGCAGCATTATTACTTTATCTAATTTTCATGGCATTCCCAGCATAGAATGCACTGTCATTGGTTCAAATACACATGAGGTGGGTTTTGTTGATTTTTTTAAGACCACGTGACCACCCAAAAGTTGTGTGGTTTGCCGAAAATCACGTCAATCAAAAAAATAAAAAATAAAACAAAATAATAAAAAAAATACGCCGGCTATGTCGGCGACGGAACAGTTAGTGGCGTTTGGTGCGCAGAATCAAGGTCTACTATAGACTACTGACGAAAATCACACAACACATTGCATCTATTTATTAACAATATTTAATAATTTTCTAATTCATCTAATTTTGACGATTTTTAGAAATATTTGTTGCGCTAAATATTTGTAAGCGCTAAGGGAGCATGTTTAAATAAAACCTGTGAACCTTAACTTTTAAATGTATTTTATTTAATGTTTCTATGTGCTATAGAGGCTTAGATATTAAGGTTTTGGTAGACTTGACAATTCCTACTATTTTTTCAGAAAACCCTCAGGCATTAAGGACATGCATCCTAGATTGCCATAGTCATCAATGGGTTAAGATAGTATATATTGAAGGGACTGTTATGTTGACAAGAATACAATTATTTCACTGGCACTGCTGCACTGATCCACCAGAACTGGTATATTTCAAAGGATAGTTGATATCAGAGAGTCTACTAGAGGCCTTGGGCTCTAATGCAGCTGCACACTGTGGCCTGCTGTTACACCCCACAACTGTCACACTGTCTGTGGTTGCCAAGGAGAAATCATTCTGAATATAGAGAGAAAGAATGCTTATATAGAATTGCAAGCTGGAAAATGTGTCAAAACCTGGATATTGTTTCTGTTGAACTAGTAAGTATTGAGGGAACAAGATCAAACTGCAGTGTGTGGTTATGTAGCCGGTTAAGTCATGAAAGGGAACTCTGTAGAGACACCCAGTTAAATATTTCATCCCAGTTTGTGCATAAAGGTCCACAGTCAGATGATGATCATTCGGTCCAGGCTGTCATTCCTCTCCCTGATCCTCTATTGGGTAGCTGTGAGATCTGATACCCATCAACACTATAAGGTCTGCATGAGCCATGGTTCCCATCAATAATAAATACTGTCGGAGTATACATTTGACAAACGTAGCCTAACTTTGAACAAACTTTTGCATATTTTTAAAGACGTGCCCATAGTCCTCAGACTCATATCTTACAAATATAGCCAAAGTAAATGAGTGTGCTTGTTTTGGGCCTAAATACGTATCTGTGTCGTGCGCCTAGATATTTTCGCTGTTGCATGTAATATTGGCTGTACCCAAAATATATGCACCTAGATGAAAAAAATAGGCGCACCGGTGCAACCAATGAAACAGTTAGTCTGGAGCCCTGAGATTGAATAATTGCATTATATTTGTTTAAAGTCATTGCAAATTTAAGTCTAATCTGTGTGTTGATATGTGTTTTATAAGAACTACGAATGGATAGATGATTCCAAAATACATTTTTCAACATCACTTCTTCATCCATATGATTTATCCAAAGCTGTTTTTGCAAATATACTGAAGGTCGTCTTCACCAACCAGGCATGAGCATAGTAAACACTTCAAAACATGTGCACTGTTTCATCTCCCCCTGAGCCCGGCAATCATCTTTGAAAGCAAAAGGTTGTGAAGCTTTTAGGACTATACCAACCAAAGGTTGTGTAAAAATAGAGCCGAACATAATGAAACTATGTGTTGCACAGTATCACAGAAATGTGAGGTCATTTTATAGATATATACAGTCCCCTCCATAAGTATCGGAACAGTGAGGCCAATTCCTTTATTTTTGCTGTAGACTGGAAACATTTGGGTTTGACACCAAAATATGAATGAGACAATAGATCAACATTTAAGCTTTCATTTCCAGGTATTTACATCTGGATCTGATACACAACTGAGAAGATATCATTATTTGTAAAGGAACACCACATTTTTAGGTGAGCAAAAGTATTGGAACAGATGGACTTAAAGTACATTAAAGTGAATAAGAATTAATATTTTGTTGCAAATCCTTCGCTTGCAATAGCTGCATCAAACCTGTGACCCATTGACACCACAACACGTTTGCATTCTTCTCTTGTGATGCTTTTCCAGGCTTTCACCGCAGCCTCATTCAGTTGCTGTTTGTTTTGTGGGGTTACACCCTTTGGTCTCCTCTTTGGCAGGTGAAATGCATGATCTATAGCGTTTAAGTCTGGAGATTGACTTGGCCAGTCTAAAACTTTCCATTTCTTGCCCCTGATGAACTCCTTTGTTGTTTTTGCAGTTTTTTTTGGATCATTACCTTGCTGCATGATGAAGGATCTTCCAATCAGTTTGGTTGCATCTTTCTTTAAATTGGTTGACCGAATGTTTCTGTTGACTTCTAAGTTCATTTTGCTGCTGCCATCATGTGTTACTGTGTTGTTGTCAAGATGAACCTTTACCAAAGTGATGGAAAGGCTAAAGTTTGGAGAAAGAAAGGATCTGCTCATGACCCCAAGCATACAGGCTCATCTGTGAAACACGGTGGAGGCAATGTCATGGCTTGGGCTTGCATGGCTTCTTCTGGGACGGGCTCATTATTCTTCATTGATGATGTAACACATGATGGCAACAGCAAAATTAACTCAGAAGTTTACAGAAACATTTTGTCTGCCAATTTAAAGAAAGATGCAACCAAACTGATTGGAAGATCCTTCATGATGCAGCAAGATAATGACCCAAAGCACACTGCAAAAACAACACAGGAGTTAATCAGGGTCAAGAAATTGAAGGTTTTAGACTGGTCCAGTCAATCTCCAGACTTAATTGCTATAGAGCACGCATTTTACCTGCTGAAGAGGAGACTGAAGAGAGTAAACAAACAACAACTGAAAGAGGCTGCAGTGAAAGCCTGGAAAAGCATCAAAAAGGAGGATTTAAAAGTTTTGTGATGTCAATGGGTCACAAGCTTGAAGCGAAGGCTTTGCAACAAAATATTAAGTCTTATTCACTTTAATTTATTTTAAGTCTATCTATTCCAATACTTTTGCTCACCTAAAAATGTGGTGTTCCTTTACAAACAACGCTATCTTCTCAGTTGTGTATCAGATCCAGATGTGAATACCTGAAAATGAAAGCTGAAATGTTGATCTATTGTCTCATATTTATATTTTGGTGTCAAACCCAAATGCTTCCAGTCTACAGCAAAAATAAAGGAATTGGCCTCACTGTTCTGATACTTATGGAGGGGACTGTATTTTTAAATGCATTGTAGTCTGCTTAATCAGAAAACAGATGAAGAAACATTTTGCTCAATTATTAGATGCTAACTAAAACATGGACAATATTTAAAATACATAAGTCAGTCTGATGCAGTGGAAACGAACCCACAATAATAGACACATCTGCATGTACATGAGGACAGACAATAGCAAGATAGGGACAATTAACAGCAGACAGCAAGGGAGGTTCACAGCACAGACAGACTGAGGGAAAATAAAATGCACTTAGGTTTTAGTGCTGATAGAGTGCTAATTGAACATTACTTTAAATAAGCTCTATATAAACTCAGTGTGTCCAGTTCTAATAGTTGCTGGAGTATATTTATGTTCTGTTCAGCTTTAAGATAGTTTGCAGATGGACAAAAATCACTTTTTCTCAGTGGGATATTGCATGTTTGTTCCTATGCAAAACAGTTTGAGCAGAGAAGTCAAGCCATATATCATATTGTACATGAGACAGACGTCTACATATTTAATTAGTTTTCCCCAACTCAGCAAGTTCTATTTATCTAATATCTGGCAGTAATGAAAATTTTACATCTGTTTGTTTATACAGGGCTTACTGTTTTAAACAGATGCCGCTGCAAACCGCATTGCTTTAACCATGCTGTTATAAGAACTGTTGAGTTTGTGAGTGTATAAGCAGCTTGTGTCATACTGCTCTATGTGCATAAATTACCATAGATATTAGTGTCTGGACGTACAGATGGGAAATATGTGATAGACAGCATAACATGTAAATATAACCCTTGTGAGACACCTGTGGACAGACATTGGTCAGCTGATGATTCTTTTAGTCTGACATACCAAGATTGATTCAACAGACAATTATATATATTTAAGTGAATGTTACTTCTTAAGTGCACTGAACCTAGTATCAAACTATTAATTTCATATACAGTACATGTCACATTGTTGTTATCTATTTTTGCTGAGTCGATGTTGCCTTCTGTGTGCTTAGTGTAAAGACTCCGTACAAACTGTAAATCAGACTTTATTGCTTTATAGATTTCGTTTTGATCGGTGCTTCTTCATTTGCTGTGAGGAAGCTGAGCAATCCATCATGCTATGTGTTCTTTTTATATTTGCACCTGCTTGCACACAGAGGATCGAGTCGAACGAGCGAACATAGCCAGGATCCAAGCCAAAATTCAAACCCACACACAAGGCAGTATTGTGCCGTAGATTTTGCATGAAAGAGCATTAATTGGCTCCACTCCTGAGACTTTTTTACTGGCATCCTGAAGTCTGACAGAGTGGGATTCTGATAAATATGACCAAACAGTAAGAGGTAGCAGTTGGTGTGACAGGGTGAGGCAGGAGTAGGATGAATAATTTGGAAGTAGGCACCTTCAACTCCAGCTACCATACTGTAATGATCTCAGATTACATGGTCACCTAGGAAACCAACAAAAGACTCTAGCAGAAATAGCGAAGAGGGCGCAAATGCTGCGCAGCATGCATAATTAAAAATGTGGCACACACAGTTTTTGGCTTGTTGAGTCTGCTGTTGAGCTGAAGCAGTTTTAATCTTGTTCGGGTGCCTGCACTCTAGTGTGCTCTGCATCTGCACTGACGACTGTCCCCTGTGGGTGTGGGGAAGGAGAAGAAGGGATGCAAAAAAAGGAGTGAGACATTCTTGGCTAATGCCTGCTTTCTTTTTTAGTGTCCGCGTTTAGATCCAATAGACATAAACATTGTACCTTAGAGGCACAAGGCCAGACCTCTATAGACTTGACTTTGACTTGACTTTTTATTTATTCTTATTTGTTCTTTTTTGTTTTTTTTGCTGCCAGGCTTTGTATTAAACACGCCAACACATCTGATGGATAATGGAGAGGAAGACATGCTGACAGGCAAGCAGACAGGCCATATTGCTGAGCCCAGGGTGCACCTGGGGTTTAACCTGTGTTGTGTTTCATGGGTCAGAACGTGCATGGTCTGTCACAGCAGGAAGTTTAAGGATGATACTGTGTTGCCATCAACAGGAACGCCATGACCAAAATATCTTCTGTATTATTTATTTTACACCATCTTGAAAAACAGACATGCCTGTACGTGCATTATTATCTGATCCCAATTTTTTTTTTTTCAAAAAAGACTCAAATGCGAAAGTGAAAAATCTGTATTTGTTGCTTTATATATTTGTTTTATATCTTAAAAGATTCTGCTCCTCATCCATCCTACGGCATCAACACATTGGGAGATGACACCAGGAAAGGGGAGTCTTCTGTGGGGAAACGTAGAGACGCACTGATGTGACACTGTGCCAAATGTTTACAGGCGAGCTGACATAGTTAGGAGATGGTTGAAACGAGGCTGTCTCTCTCTGCACACTTGGAGGACCGCGAGATAGGAAATCTAGGTCATCCCCACTGATGCATTGCAAAGCGAACTTCAAACAAACCTGGCCTTTAGCGTGATGGCTCTCCAAAGCAACGTTACATGCCATCAGAGACTGATCGCCATTTCCAGCCAAGAGCTGCCACAAAGTGATGAATAGACTCATTCTCACGAAAGCAGAATAGGCACAAGCATTGCAAACTATCTTTTTGTGTATTTGTCTATGAATATAGCTTACCATATGTATATACAAAGAAATAATCCCTTTGGACTTGGCTTTGAAACCAATTAGTTGGCCCCGTACATAGACCACATGCTAGGTTTGTATTCCTCATCTGCCCTTCATTCGGAATTGCCCAAGGGAAGTCTTATCCGTAATCATAGCCCTGGGAATTGCGGTAAAAAGCTTTGTTCTACTATTGAAGGCTCAATCTGTTTATTCCAAGGGCAGCTGGCTGAAACAATAGTGTAATGTCGGAAAGGATTCTTCCAAATACCTTTTTTTGTTTTTATACATTTCTTGACTCAATCTGAGAAAAAAAATATTTCTTGTGTGATGTTTATTCATTCATGTCATTGATTTATGGTAAGACAGAGCTCAAAAGCTTTTGGTGGTGTACATACACTTCTTTTTATTCGAGATATTGCAAGTGTAGCAACATAAAAAGCTCCCATTAGAAATGTATGAGCTTTATGTCCAAATGCAGAGACACCATTAACTACTACAACACAAAACTCAACCATGTAATGCAGAGGATAGTGTTTTGTGCTCAACCTTGCAGACTAATTTAAGAATAATGTTTTATCATGCGCAACATTGTGCAAGCTATAATTAACGGAGACGAGGCACAGGTTGTGGGTGTACTTATTGTTGAGTATAGGAGAGCTTTTTGACTGTTTAATAAATAGTGCTGCCTGCCTGCCTGCTCCTTGCTAACATGAGCGCTTGAGTGAATTGGGAAGTGCCAAGAGATGTGCTAATAGCATATAGAAAAAGGTCAACTATTGACTGAACTCCTTCATAAATTTTTTTTAAATAGTTTTTCGGCATTGCAAACAAATACAAGTTGCTCTCCTGCTGTATTCCTGACTAAGTAGCTGCTAAAGGATCCATACTGTTACAACCAGAACTATATATGTTGCAAAATCGACCAATGGTAATAATTTCAGCCAGTGAGACAGACATTTTCTTCAGTGGATGTCAATGCATTACTCTGTTGGACTGAGCAGTTGGTATGATGACAAACATAGATAAGTATACAGGAGGATCATTAGTAAATCAAAGATATTTAAAGCCTAAAGACACCTCAATTCAGGGCTTACCAATAAGAGTACCAGTAACAATCCCAGTCATCCAATTATCAAACTCTTGGCAAAGGCTGGCCTCTTTCTCTCTGTTTATCAAGTCCAGATAGCCATCCATCAAATGTATTTGGAAATCTAAACCAACTTTTCCCCCTTCCACTTAAACAGTGTTTGGCTCTGAAGACAAGAGCATTTAATGTTATGAATCCCATTTAAGGAATTAATACTTTTACACTGAGGCATTGAAAATGGAGTTATATACAAACCTCTCCGCGCGTATGCCAGCAAAAAAAACTGTATCTTGCTCCTCTTTTACAGTCCGCCCGAGGTAATAAATTTAGTTTTGATAATCCTATACCTTAGACACTTAGTTGTTGGCATGGCACTCCTGCATATTGAGTCTCAATGAGCAGTAGTGAGATGTATCCTAAAATCATGCTCTCCGGTCAGCTGTGGGCGAGGCATTATGCCTTGTAGGAGACAGCAGTTGAATTGCCATTTATTAGTAATTTGAGATGGCGATCATTTTAATTCTATATCAGAGTGTGTTTGTCGATGTTAACATTGCCCATCTTCTATAATGCCCCACAATTGACTTAGATTATTACCACTTGAAGCCCATTGCGCCAGCTTCAGTGTTAATGACTTCTTCCTGTCTCATCTTTAGGTGTGCATTTGATATACGATCTAAGGTTTGATATCAAGCACATGTCGACTACCTTGGTCTATCTCTCTATTCGTTAAGTGAAGTGTGACGTCCATATGAAGGCACAGAGCCTTTATGTTTTAGCGTGCTGAATATCTTTATCAGATTCCCCGATGCATCATTCATAAATCAAAGTGCAAGGCCTGGATAGCCTGGTTACCACTACAAAGCCAAATCGTGCTCACAGGGAATGACTTGTTATTCATATCACTCAATTACCCCCAAACAACATTTCAGGGAAACATACAGGACATTAAGAATAGATCAGACCTGGTGCATTCACATTACGTTGAACACACAAATAGCTTTGAAGTGTTGCCCTATATGGTCAAATAAAGAAATAATATATAGCCTGTCCTTCATCAAGTCCATTTAGCCTCTTTTAGTTTAATAATTGCATATTTCGTGTACTTCTCGAGCACTTTGACTTATTTTCAGAAAGCGGTTCAAGTGAGTCTGATCAAGATCCCCTGACTTGAATACATTGTGACTGTGCTTGTTGAGCCGAAATTGGAATGCAGTCCACATGACAAAAGTGCCACTGTACAACAAAAACTATTAGGGGCTCGAAAGAAGGACCGCTAATATACTTTTTAAAATGAGTTCTAAGTAACACTCAACTATATAATTTCAAGCTAATATACAACATGTTGAGAACCTGATTTTGACTTTGAAGTAAGTTGTAACTTCTTTGATTGGCCATTATAATGTAGTTAATCTATGTATGTCTCATGTGTATTGTGTATGTAGAATTTAAGAACCGAACAGAGACTGAATTTGCAGGGCATATACATCAGTGCTGCGCTCCTTCCTACATCTGTGCAGGATTAAAAAAACATATGAAGTTGACGTACTCCTTGGATAAGGATGTTAAGCACATATCTCCACTTGCCTCAGCCCCGCATTCGTCCCTCCCCAGTGCATATATTTATGAAGGGCCTAATTCTCTTCATCATCAAAATATGACGACAGACAGAAAACTCCTATGAATTCCGATTACAAGCAACTTCTCTTTTATCTTCAAGATGGCGAATATTATATTATGCAACATGGCAAATTTTTCGTCTTGTGACTTTGTTCTGTACATATGGTAGTCTATGTGTTAAGCTACAAAATGGTCATATGTTGAAATGATCTAAAGTGGCTTCTTGCACTCTTTACTTCATCCCTTAACTCTTAAGCTTGTATGCTTGTATAGTGTCGAAGGGTCTGGCTAGTGTCTGTCAAATGCTACAGTTTGTTTTCTTCAGTTCAAACAGTCTTTTCTCAGTGTGTTTGGTCAGGTGAGACAAGGCCATTCAGACAAGGAAGAGAACAATGTCTTGCACTGTCAGATGTAGGCCAGGAGGGCTATAAAAATGTCTGCCTCCAGACTTACCTCTACCAGAGCATTCTGTTGAAACTGTTTATTTTAGGGGAGCAGGTACTCATCACAAATAATGTTGTTAGAGTAGATAAAAGGTCTTGGTGGGATTTTAATGTAGACCATTCAATTTTCTTTTATTTCAATTGTTAAGTTGTTTGCTTACAAGGCGCCCACAATAACAAAGGCAAACCAAACAACATTTTTTTTTTGATTGTCAGCAAGCGCCACAAAAGCCAGAGCAAAACAAGGAAATGTTTGAGTGCCTCACTCTCGAGCCGAATGTACCATGCAGTATTGAATGAATGGACTCCCGCAGCCGATATGACACAGAGATGTCTACAGTCAAAGAAATTAACATCCATCATGTACAAATGGTCCGGTCTCTTTGTTTACCGCAGCAGGGGCTCAACGTGTTACTTTCCCTCACATGCTAACAGAAAGATTAAATAATATGGTCGCCACTTGGTGCCTAGACTGTTTATCCAAAATGATCTCTGAGCAACAGGCTGTAAGTGACACTTTTTTTATTCCCACTGTGTGTACCATTATTTAAGCATAGGAACATATTAAAAGATGCATTATTGGTTTAATAGGAAAGATCATGCTTTGTTAATATGTGTGGTACACAGTAATTACTTTGTCATGTAGAGTTTTATTTTTTTTAAGATATTTTTTGGCATTTTTATGCTTTATTGATATTGGAGAGACAGAGTTGAAAATGGGGCAGAGAGGGGAGTGACATGCAGAGAACGATCGCGGGCTGGAATCGAACCCGGGTCCGCTGCTGGCCGAGGCCCATGGGGGGGGGACGCCCTACCAATGTTGAGCTGTTTTCTTCCTGGTCCTGTTGGTACTCTTTGTTTGGTAGGCAGTAATTAGGGATGGGCTACAAGGTTTCCTCAAGTGATTTATTAACCCTACATTTGGTCTCTGAAAACCAGTTAAACCATTATTAAGGTTGTGACTAAATATCTTGAAAAACAGCCATGTTGTTGCTAACTGACCAATGAAAATATATATTATATATTATAAAAATAACTTTGTTCAAATGTGGTAATTTCAAATATACTCGTAAACTTAAGCGTGTTTCATTTGTAAAAGTGAAAAGGTTAAATGATGGTAGGGGAAGGTGGGGTGATTTGTGCATTTTGGAAGTTGCAAAACCCCTTGTTTCTAGAAAACCGTGGAAGAAATTGGAAATGTGACCACATATTTAAGAAGAGCCATCCATTTGACTCATCCTGTAAAGAAGGGAGACACAAGGAATAAGATATAAGCACATTTAAGCTCAAAAAACTGTGTTTTGCCTTTCAAAGTAAAATTTCCATGATCAAGGTTTTTTGATTATTGTGTCTGAACAATTATAGACACGTTTGAAAACATTTGACACATGTTTTAGTGCTTTGGTATGCTACACTTTGAGTCTATATAGTTAGCACAATGTCAACCCTAAATTGCTGCATCATGCCTATTATCCAAAATTCTGGGGATGGGGTGATTTGTGCGCAAGGGCCTGGGTGAGTTATAAGTAAGTAAGTAAGTAAAATGTATTTATAAAAGCACATTTATGACAGTTTGCACTGTCCAAAGTGCTGTACATAGTGCATTCAGTAGGTAAACAATGAAGGTAAAATAACAATAACCAAAATAAAAGACGTAAAGCCCATACATCCACATAAACACAGATAGTAGTGCAGAGGTAAGTAAGTAGTGCAGAGGTTAATGGGGGAGGAAACACCAGGGTGTACATATGGGTTTTGAGCCTTGATTTAAAGGCAGAAATGTAGGGGGAATCACATTTGTCAGGTGGCAGTTGGTTCCACAAGCACGGAGCAACTAGTGCAAAGTACATTTCTGAGAGTTGTGCCAGTGGCATGGCTGTATACGCTGGTCACCAAAAGAAAGTGATAGTCTACAGTAGCTCAGGAGAGAGTGACATCTCAATTCCACTTAACGACACCACTGATGAGAGTTCAGATGGCCAGAAAGATGATGATGGTGACTTTGTCATTGTGACACAATGACGCACTGGGGTGATTTGTGCGACAAGACAACTTTTTTTCCGAAAGCTATATTTCTTAAACAGTTTATTCCAGATCCAAAGTTTTTATTGCCAGGGATGCACAACATCCTGAAATATATGTACATATTTGAGTTGGAGACATAACTGTCAAGGCCTCACTTTAAAATCACTTTGAGTAAAAAGTTGCACAAATCACCCCACCTTCCCCTATATGCTACTGCTGTTAAATAAAAGAACATCTTTAGGCTAAAACCAAATTGCATTAAATGTCAAGATATAGACTAGTGGAACATCATCCCCCTATGGAGCCCTGATTTTCAAACCAACAATAAATTACATTTTTACAGACATCATATTGCAGCCTGTGGGTACAACTTCATTCCTAGAATTAACCAGAAAGACAAATGTCATGCAATTATGCAAAAAAATAATGATTTAATAATTAAACTATAAATAATTAGTCCATTAACGCTGTGGCAGATGCAACAAAAATTCCTAAGCAACATAAATTAAATAGCTTGACACTTCCTCTATATTTAACAGCTGCCATTATCAAGTGTGACAACTCAGCTACTAGTATAATAACCAATACAAACTCCACAGTGGTGAGTGGGTTGTTGTACACACTATTTGGATGTCATAGATTCAACTTTTTTTTCCTTAACAATGCTGAGGTATGATAAGGCTAACCATACCCACACTATTTTTTGTATTGTATTTTTCTGCTAGACCCGAACCAGATACGACCAGAGCTCTTGTGTCCCCTTACACTCACGTAAACAGTGAGCATTTTTTTTTTGTCATTAAAAGTATTCGACCATTTAACGCAGTATATACAGTGTATATCAGTTAGAAGCCACCATACCTACATTATAAGGACCTGGGATTGGCTGGTGTCCATGACTTTTGCAGATGGCAATTTCTTTCAGTGCAATCAACCTTCATCTTCCGGTTGTTTTGAAAAGCCCAACCTCTGGTTAAGTATTCGATTGAGTCGTCAAAGATGCTTTGAGGACACTTCTCATCTTTCTGTCAGTCCTGGAAGAACACCGTCACACACAATTTGAAGACATTTATGTAACTGGCAGCTGCTGTTTGTCCTTTTAAGATATTCTGCTTCAAGATCTGACTGAGCTTCACAGCTTTGTTGTTTGTTGCAGATACAGTTGAATTGTATTTATTTATTCCAAAGGTTTGACTTCAAGTAAAGTTGAGGATCTACTTTTTTTGATTCGAAAAAGTCATCCCAAGAAAAACTTGACGGTAAATGAATGGTTCAAATGTATCTTTCAAAGATTCCCCAAGCTATTTTCACAGACCAAGTTGAACCTTAAATGTGAATACAGAATATATGTTAGAATACATGACATCTTTTCCACACATTACATCACTAAATGTTAACGAAACTTTGTTACTTAAGGCGCTTTTCCACCGCACATGTAGCTCGACTCGACTCGACTCGACTCAACTTGGTTTGGTAGCAGCACGGGTCGTTTTCCACCGCAAATAGTACCTGCTGAACGTGGGCGGGGTCGTCGTAAGGGGCTGAAAGCCTACTCCGGAGCAAAGTAGCAAAGCAGAAATTACGAGCAGTTGTTGCACTATTAACTGAACCAACCGCCAAAAACACGGATGAAAAATGTTTAAGAAATACCCCCCTTGTATCTGTTTGCTAAAAGAAGTAGAAGAATATTGCCACGGGCCATTAAAAGGGATGGTTGTTGTCCCGATGTGTGACTCTGCCACACAGTCAGCTGTAGGGATGTGTCACGTACACCCCTATGCACGTAAACACGGGCATGATAAAGTTGACTGTTTAGTGCTTGTTTCAGAATACGTGTTTTCAAATGCAAGCCGTGTCTCAGCCTGAATATTTTATTGAGGTAATCAGTTAAGTCCGAGGCTTGCAATGTAATCGCTCGCTATCATGTCTGTCCCAGCTGGCTACTATTTAGCCTAGCTGCTAGCTGCCCTACATGTCTCCTCTCATATGCTAAAAGTAACTTCCCCAACAACCAACACTGGGTGAGCTTAGCGAATATATGGAAAATAAATTTGGATCTGTGATGCAAATCAAATGAAAGAGAGCCAGAGAAGGCTGCACGCGGCGTAACACTCAAAAGTCCCGGAGAGTTGGGGAGAATAAACAACAGAATGAAGCCACTGATTGGCCAGACAATAGTCTCTGGCCAATCAGTGGCCGGCCGTCTGCCGACGTCACCTTTTAGCATCGGCTCAGCTCGCTTGGAACCTAGAGCGAGGTGATACCAAAAAAGCAGCCGCTACCAGGTACCATGAAAATGCGGTGGAAACGCCAAAAATGCGAGTTGAGTCGAGTCGAGTCGAGCTGATACCATGCGGTGGAAAAGCGCCATTATATATATTATAACATTGTACTGTAAAACATTCATCTACTGTTTTCCTATGTACTTTGTTTGACCTCACAAGAGAGGTACTGTGAATGTCCTTGCAGAAAGGGGTAGAGAGACTCCCACATTCCGTTCTCAGATAAGAACCTCTGCGCAATTAAAACTCATCTAGCTCATCTTGCAAGAAACTCGAGGACATTGTATGAATTGCAACATCTGTTTTGACTCAATGTCCTGGACACACAAACCTAGTTTGGTTCGCATACACCTTTTTCTTGCATATAATCTCTGTACACTGTTCATTTCGTTGTCTCAATCATGATGCCACACTTGTGACGTATGTTGAACCCTTGCGGCTGTTTGCAAGTAAAAACTTCACCTGCTTTGAATCCTGCCTTGACTCAGATCTCTTTATTAAAAACACTTGGGTTTTTTAATATAAGAATTCCTTTAACACTAAATGTGTAATTTTTATTAAAACAGTATAAGGCTTCATACCATTGAAATGTATTCCTAAATGATCAGCTTTAAAGAATGTTAGAAACCAGCCTTGAGCTGATGTATCTTTTAGTTAAGGAAGCTTAACTGAAAAATACAAAATAAGCTATTGAGGAAGTAGAGAATTTTATTTCATAACAGCACATGAAAGATGAAAAATATGTCAACGATTTTGTGTATGTGAAATCTCACAAGTGGAATATCCTTCATGCTACTGTTCTTCAAGGCTCACACCCAAACGAGCAGGAAAAAGGCAGCAAGCAATCCACCCTCACTACAGTTGTCCCCAAAGTTGCACACTGACTGCTTGGTTGAGTTGAGGCCATTTGCGAACCACAACCTCAGATAGAAGGGGGGAATCAATGCCTGTTTGTCCATGTCTTTGCTCATTAAGGAGTCTCTATTCACATCAGGGTCCGTATACGACAAAGGAAGCTCACAAGTGCACATTTTCAGTCCGAGGAGGGTGGTTTTTCTGCCTTTCAAAGCCCTCCCCTCATCGAAATTCGCCTCACAGAGCGCTGTACCAGAGGCCAAAGTCTTGACAGGGTAAGTCCAGTGAGAAGGAAATCTGATGAGTCCCTTTTTTACGGCCTGGCCGGCTGACAGAGAGGCCCGCCTACCTACCATTCCTTAATCTGTATCACACCTTTCCTGTTCACGGAGAAAGGAAGGCGGCCTTACTGTCCATTCATCATCTTTAGTGATTCAGGGTTGTGTCTTTTGCCTGTTGGCTGCAGTCCTTGGTTACTCATAAATACTAGTAGGCTTGTCAGTGAACTGGTCACTTATGATCTTAATGTGTAGAACAGGGGGAGAAATATGGTGATTAATGTTGTTACAATGGAATGAGTGCATTTGTGGATATACCCCACAGTAAGGAAAACTAAGCCAATTGTTACTCCTCTTCAAAAAAATAAAAATTAAGTATACTTATTTGTCGGTGTAATTTGAGAGTCCATGCTTTTATTAATTGATCTTAAAATATGTAATTCTAGACCATTGATTGGGACCAGCTTCGTGCAGGTCTAAACGTTTTCGTATACTATTAAATGAGATTTGGTTGACCTGCCTTATTTTATTACCGTCATATTTTTCCCAAAATGTATCATATACTTGTGACACTAAATTCCCATCAAACAAAGGAGGGATTTATTTAACTTTGAAAATGAAAAATTGGGTCAACTGACAAACTGATGTCTGTAATGCCAAAGAGGCAAATGTGTCATTATGCATGTTGTATGATTATTACTTATTCAGTGGGCTGGACATAAGAAGATTTGGAGAAATATGTTTGATTCATGATCACAAAATAACTATATAATTCTGTTTTCGTAAGTCACATGTATGCAGTTATATATAATTTGATAATATGCTTTGACTAAAGCGACATGTTAAGCTTGTTGAGAGTATTTCGCTCATTACAGACCTTTTATTTTATTTCCATTGGGCGGCAGTGCCTCTGTCCTCAAACTTCCCCTGCACTGCATGTCTGCCCGCATAGCTTACTCTGTTCAGCGCTCTATTGTATAAGCCTGAAGTAGCCTTAGATCCACATTGCGAATTTATTTCTCGAAACCCCCGCGCACAGGGAAGATGATTTTCTCATCTGCGTTTGTTGTATACGGGTTCAGTCAGAGTGCTATGTAGAGGATGGAGACTCCGGAGGAACGCACGTCGTACAAGGAGTGTACTGGTACTTGAGTCAAGGCAGACAGAATAAGGCAACACGGCCTTACGTGTGTTTTTCAAAATAAAAGATGCCCAGAAAAATTCGTTTGTATTCAGAATAGCCCTATTTACAAAAAGTCAACAAATAATCGGATATATGAACAGATTTGGCAAGAAAATACACCGATGTACGCAGATGTGAAGTTGTAACCATATAGGATCAAGATAGGCTGCCTGTTAAATGTATATTAAGATTTGAGGACAACTGTATGCATGTATTTTGATGGCAAATCCACTTATATCCGGTATTGTATTGGTCCATTTATGTGCACTTAACGCTTCTCGCTTTGAAACGGCGCGCGCGCGACATAGAGGGAGAGAGAGAGAGAGAGAGAGAGAGAGAGAGTCGGTATTCGATGTGTCCTTTTCTGCACATCACTTTGGAAATGTGCGCTCGTGTAGTCCTGTTTAACGCGGGACTGTGTGGCTGTGGGCGACCTATCAACTGATTTAATAGGATAATCAGACTAATTGCCTCCTATGATATAGCCCTTTATCGATTCTGTCGACCATTCCTCTAATTACTGTCATGATTTTCTTGGTTTTCTCCTCTCCTGCTGTTTCAAAGTGACCGGCTCTGGGTGTTTTTGTGCTCTGATTTGCGCCAGTCATCGCTGGCAATATGTAATTTTGGGAAAGCCGTTGCGTGTCTGGAGAAGTGGACTATTTCACAGCTGGGATTCCTTTTTCTTTACGTTACTGCTTTAGTCTGTAGGCAAGAACAGAATCTGATACACCGTTATGGTGTGGGGCTATCAGAACTGAGAGCAGAGTGTACCCTATCATTTGGAAACTGCTTGTGGGTAAGTTGCATTTATCTTTTCATCTCAACGTTTCCAAAGTTGTTTAAATTTTCATGCTGCCCTTGGTTTGTATTTTTAAACCAGTTTTAGGGCACCAACGCTTTATTTGGAGTACGCTGACAATTCGTGTGCGCGGATTTGCACACTTATCCACGCGCTTTTAGAAATGATCTCCTAATATGCGGCACTTAGATGCGCATTTGGAACGAACGTGTTTTTTTTTTATTTCAGTTGCTCTTTTTTTGCTGTAGTTGCGGACGGAGCCCCCTCAGTGGAAGTATTCATGGCTGCAGTACGACAGTGACTGCTGAAGTCTTCTCTATTCTTTAGTAGAACCTAATTATCCAAACAGTGGGAATACGAACTGTTCATTTTACGCATTGTTTTCTCGACGTTACCTGTGCGCATTTGTTTGTTGTCCCAGTGTGCCAGCAGTATGTGTGTGTGTTCGTGTATGTGCGCTTGTGCATGCGTGATTGCGTGCGTGTGTGGGTGAGTGCATGCGAATGTGTGTGCGCGCGCGTGCACGAGACTGGGGAAGCGATGAGCCGGGCTTAGTTATTTCAAATTATTTCTGCTGAGTGATTGCTTGGCGAGTCAGCTCCCTGTGACTCTCCTCAGCATTTGCTAGTATTTCCTCTCCTCTCCCCTGCTTTGATGGTTGATGGTCTATGATTGTCCAGATGGATGTTAGAGCTTCACTCTTGCTCTGACCAGACAGTGGAATGAGGAATGGATTCTGATTTAAGTTAAGAAACATGTTGGCTTAAAAAAGAAAACAGATTAGTTATAAAAGGCACTGTAGCCTCGCAAGTTGCATGTCAACATTGTATCGAGCAGTGACTGCTTGATAACATTTTCTCATATTTTTCTAAATCTATTTCAAACCATCACCTCCTCTAAGCCTAGGCCTACAAGCACTGCCATCTTACATTCAGCAGCAGCCCATCAATCCCGTATGATTTTCTAATTGTGTCAACATTAACATTTGCTCCCTATCTCAACTCATCCAATATACTTCCATCATGCTTGGCTCTAAATCGTTCCACTCCAATTTGGTCTTGACACGTTCTGCTTTAGGTGGTATCTTCCTGGGTTATGATGTAACCTTTTTAACATCTGGATTCATTTCCAACATCTTGGGTCAAGCTTGCCACAGGAGCAACCAGCAGCACATGAATGAATAGGTAAGTGGCAGTGGCCACTTAACAGAAGCCCTGGAGCTACATATTGAGCTGATTCAAGTGCTCTCACACAGAAATTGATTTAGACAGAGATTATGTCATCCAGCCTTGGCGCTTTTTTATTCTGGTCAAGTTTACCCAGCGGCATTGAATTCCTCCTCTACTCCCTGATGAACTAGGTTGAGGATTAAAGCGCAGGTAAATGCACCAATAAACGTTTTGTTTCATTGGCAGATTATTCCAAATGATTGAAATAATTTTGAATTCTTTAGCACAGCTGAACAAAGCTGAAGAGATCACTTTACAACATTTGCACCTCAGCACTAAAAGTTACTTGTTGTTTGTGGTGTTTTCATCATAATTGTATTTTCCTATTACCTGAGTGAGGCGTAGCTCACTCATCTTGTACATACGCTGCTAAAAAAAGAAAAATAATTATGACAGGCATTTTTTCTAGCGTTGACTCTGTTCATCTTTACTGTAAGCTTTATATTCTAGACAGATGGATCTGAGGACATTGCTAGCTTTTTTTCTCCCTTTCTTGATTGATTCTTTTAATCATCAAGGAGCTATCACGGCTTTGCAATCAAGGGACGGCTTGTCAAGGGCTTGGTAATGAAAGGGTTCATTAATACGGTAGGAAATAAGGGTTGTCTCGCTCTGGAATATTGGCTCGGTGTGAGGAGTGATTGGAGCAATTGATGAGGATTTGTGAGGAAGATTATTGTAGGGGAAGTTGAGAGGGGGTCACCTCAATAGTTGCAATTACAATACATTAACAAGCCTCAAAGGGTAATGGAAATACTGAAAGATTCTCCAGCTTGTCTGTTATGTGTGTGGGACCATTTGTATGTGCACAAACATTGTTAGCTCCAGCTCCTTCTATTCCAGCTTTGCACTGCTGTTCAGACTTATTGACTGTTGTGAAATCTGAGTATTAGAAGCTGTGGTCTACATGCATAGCAGACACACTCAGTTAAATCTTTTGAAAATCCAATTCCCGTGAAGATGAGATTCCCCTTTCCCCATGCCTTGTTCCATTTTCTATTGCAGTCTATTGGCATTGATCTGATTCAAAGCTATTTATTTTTGTTGAAGCCATCATGTCATGAATTGACAAGTATGGTAGATCAGGCAGATTACAATATGTCGGGGAATCACCTCACCCATACAAAGTAAAATCTTGACTACTAAGAATGGCAAAACTTCCATTAATCTATGCATTTTCAGGTGAAGAAGTGTTTTCAGTTTACTGCATTTCTTTAAAGCAGTAGCTTGCTGCATATTTGGCTTAAGAACATGTGTGATTCAATAAAATAAGAAAGAAGTTGTTAAATAGGCCGGTCCCAATTTATTTCACATTAAACAGCAGGTGTAGGCCTATAAAATATTATAATAATAAATAATATAAGAATAATTACTTATAATAAATAATATAATAATAATGAATTAAAACATAATAGTAATACACTCACCAATTTACCAGAAATAGGTCTAATTAAGCTCACATAGCCTAATGCTCAGTCCGTGGCTCATTACTCTAGTGCAATCAACTGAATAACCTTATAGGGCAACATCTCTTTAGCCATCGTCAATGCTAGTTTGGTGATATTCTCTCCATTGCCCGGGTCACAGCTGCATCTTGCAGTGAAGAAAACAGCTGACACACTGCCTAACATTTCTTTATGATTGAATAGCATATGTTTGTACTGTACTAGTAGTGCTATGTTAGCTGAACTTTGCTTGCCATATTTTACGCTTGACCCGCTTTTTCTTCTCCATTTTTTTTCCTCCATTTTTTTCACAGCTGATGAGAGACGGCTGTATGGAAAAATACAGTCTATAGTCTGCCGCTGCTCTGCTAGCTTTATTTACTTTCTGCATGAAATGGCTTTCCTAACAGAACCATGTGTATTATCACAATAAAAGGATAGTAATGGCATCATTTCTGATTGTCTTTTACATTGCTCAAAAAAATAAAGTTGACTAGAATCAAATGCAATTTAAAAGCGCTTTATTTCCCCCTTTATTACAGCAGAAAATAAAGGCATTCTGAGTAAGCCACAGTGTAACATGCCCCGAAGCTTAAGTTGTGCTGGTCAATTGTAACACAGCTATAATGACAACATGGGTAATACAATACTTGTGTTGCACTTCTTGTGAAGAAACGGCCTTCTGAGGCATTATCAATTACCTCAATACACAGTATTTTTCTTTGCCAAGGGCAAGTGACGTTTGAAATGATCTTTTCACATTTTTAATCAGCGGTACAATGAGAAGCCCATTGCTATAAGCAAGAGGGGAAAATTCATCCTTTCTTCCCAGTCTTATTGTCAAGGGGCCATGTCTTGGGGGTGATCCTCTGAGGCTCATTCAGCCTACAAAGATGAAGCCGATGTGTTTTTAGATGGCATTTTGAGAGATGTGGATAGAGCATGGAAAGTGCTAGCTAGGGGAAGCAAAATGAGCAATTTTCCTTCCATTTCCCCTCCTATCTGCATCAGATCTGTGCTTACTCATTCATGAAGGCTGTTGTGACATTCCATACGTCGGTGCTGCTATAGAAAAAGAAAATAAAGTCACAAACACGGGGGGGGTAAAAAGGAGACCCGGACTACGTTATTGTGCAAGCTAATCCATTTCCAAGCTTACTGCATAAGAGAAGAGAAACCTGACAGTGTTTGGCTCAAATGTCCACTTCGATGAGGCAAGACCTTAAACAGAACAACCCCACTATGTAGCGCTTCATTAGCAGCTCACTGTTTACATATATTCTAACCTGCCTCTAGAACAAGATTGTTTTGGTGGTGTACATCAGACACAGTGTAAAATGTGTAAAACGCATGCACTGTATAGTGTAGTGGTCCCAATGATCACATACACCACCTTTGTTAAAATCACACATCTGACTTTAAAATCCCTTCCTATGATTGCCCCCCTTTTGTAGCACCCCTTACTACACTAGGAGAGCTTTGACCTATAACACCTGATATTAATAAGTTCATACTGTTTGGTCCAGGTCAGTTACAAGCATGGCAACAACAACACCCTGAGCCTTAGCAGCATCTACTGTATTCATTCACTATAACAATTCCAGTAAAAATCAAACCCCCAGTTTTGCTAATAATGGTAATAATTTGATGTTGCAAAGACATCCTTTGCGTTATAGCTGAGGGGGTTACTGGTGTGGCTATTTCCCAGCCAGAGTGTGGCTCTATTTCCCCCCTGCTGGACCAGACCCACAGAGACTGGCTCTCAACAGGGTTCTTGATTTATGGGCCACTTTAAAAGAAGGGCCTGGGGACGCTGCACTCCTTGTCCTACGATATTGAATCTGGGCTACCTGGCATGGAGATGTGGGTCGTCTGTTATTGTGTGAAAGCTTATTTGCATTGCGCTGTTAAGCTGTAACTACAGCATGTCTGCTCACCTTGGCACTTGAGTTTATTTTTGCTTGCAGGGCTGTTTGGTTAAGACATGAAAGGGGGCATTATCAGAGAAAAGGTGCAGTGAAGACAAATAGCTTTCACACCGGTGTGTGTGTGTGTGTGTGTGTGTGTGTGTGTGTGTGTGTGTGTGTGTGTGTGTGTGTGTGTGTGTGTGTGTGTGTGTCTGTGCGTGTGTGTGTCTACTTTTGCAATGTAGTTATGGCCCCTTGAATATATATTACATTTAAACAGTTATTTTCCAAGTGCTTTTTGTGCACGAGGAGATGTATGCTTCACTTGGTTTGGATTAAAATGTCTCCATAAAACCAAACTGCCTACCACAACACAATATTACATGTCAGTCAATCAAATGATTTAAAGACCACATGCTGCACATCCATCAACCATCAATGCTAAAGGAGGAATTACTTTCAAGTAGGGCACAACCTCAACACACAGTCAGATAAATTGACTGTACAACTTCAAGCGCAAACTTTGATTAGTCTTTCCAAGGCTTTGTTTGCTTTGTTGCCGTTGGCTAAATATTGTACTATATCGCTGCTTTTGGCTCAAGTTAATTCTTCCTAGTGGTTGATTTGATAAGAAGGAAAAAAAAACAGCCAGACAAATGTTTAGCAGCCTTAATGATTATGGTTGCTGTAGGGTAGGGGGTGTATTAACTTGTTGTGATACCCTGACAATCCTCTTCCATTCCCCCTTCAATCATCCAAAGGTTCTGCTGCGTAGACAAAACCATTCGCTGAAGTGATTTGGCAAACTACTGCCAGGGCCATTATTTCTAACTACTGTAAGTCTCAACGTTCTACACTTTATAAGAACATTTGTCCGAAATATCCTCGCTGCCTTTTTATGTGTCCCTGTAATCTAACAAGCTTCTCTGTAGTGCCAGGGGGAATCCCACCATCCTGCTTTCTTTAAAAGCCAAGGAAAAAAAAATTAGACATATCCGTTGAAATCTTCTCCTACTTTTATACTTTTTTTTTCTTTAAGTCTCGGACTTTGATGTTCTCCAATGAATAGCCGTAGCATACTGTAGAGTTAGCTAGGGATTTATTTGTGCAGCGGCAGATCAGCCTCAGTGTCACAGATTTAAATTGAGATGTTGAATAAAAAGAGAAAGTGTGTTAGAGGTTGTGTGTGTAAGGGATAAAGAGAGAATAGTTTTAGCCCGTCAATATATTTTTTCGGTTTGCTTTTGGAAATCTCAATCTCTGGATGGATTTACATTTTATCAGAACACCCTGCACTGCTAATAGTTGGCTAATGTTAGACTTCACATAACACTGCAGCAAAAGGTTTTGCATACCTGTCATTCAGAAGCTACTGTAGCATGCTTCCGCTCCAGGTGAATCCAGTTTCCACACTTTGAACTCTCATCTTGTTTGATTGACACCGGCAGCACAGATCAAGCATACGGGAATAAAGAAATGCTCTTGAGTTTATAATGGCTTCCTCGAGTAACTTTGCGAAAATAATTCAGATTCTAATTCAAGACAGATATTTTGTCTTACCTCAACTTTAAGGGTGCAGTGGCTGTTCTGATAGAGGGAGCCCTTTTGCTTGAATATGTGAAAAAAAACATCTTAATACTGTCCTATATGTGCTGCATGATGGAAATTGATTGCCTATAACATACTTACAAGAAAGGGCTGATAGCATCTTTTAAAGAGTGGTGCTTAAGCAAGTAGCAGGGCAGCATCTTCTGTACTGTTAGCAGCATGTGAATCATTACTGTGCTATGTTCCTCTATAAATCCATATCCATCAGAGTTTATTTAAAACGTGTAGACAGTTCGAAGAGCAGCTAAGTGCCCATCGCAGCTGTGAATGAACAAACAACTCTTTGACAACCCCAATAATTGTCCAATGTGTTATAAGATTAACATCTGGATAGTTAGCATAATAATCTACAGTTACCCGATAAGTCCCCGGTTATTAGCTTCTCTGTCTTTTTTCAATGACACTGCCTCTTATGGTTGATTCCAGCAGTGTCTCACTCTGTCCTCTTAGCCCTGTACTGGACTGGAATATCCAAAGAGAGGGCCCCGTTCATTTGATATCATCCTTATTTGAAGGATCTAGCAAGCAGCTCAGGAAATAGGGCTAATAGACGTGACTGCAAAGCCATTTTGTATATGTGTGTGTTTCTCTTCTTCCATAGAATGGATTAAAAATCCAGTACTAAACTGTATCTATTGTATTTCATATGAGTTCAATTCTAAGATATTCCTATTAGCTTCAAAAACAAGTTTAAGTTATTTGTTATCTCTCCACCAGAGTTATACTTCTTCCATTATGTTGAAGGCTTTGAATAATTTAGACCATGTCAAGAACATGGAGGCTTGTGCTTGTTGGGTTATTAGATGATCTGAAATGGAATGATTCAGTTAGGAGAGCGTGTGTGTGTGTGTGTGTGTGTGTGTGTGTGTGTGTGTGTGTGCGCGCCAGCCAAGGTTGCAAGGGCTTGAAAAGGGTTCTTCACAAATGGAAATGTTAATAACTCTTCAAGGAGAGAACATGTCAATGTTCTATCTTGAGGAAGAGAGCAGAGGGCTGACATGGTTGAGAGGGGTTTGGGGTTTACATTTATACTGCAACTGAGAGGATCTGAGTTCTTATTCTTATTTGAGGTTCTAATTTTCAATACATCTGACCCATAAAGCTGTTTACATTTAATGTCTTAGAAGTTGGTCAGTCAGGGATGGTACTCTGGATATTCTGGGCTATATACCAAACCAATATAACAATCAATACATTATCAACACATAGAAATAAGATAAATAGGCCATATTTAAAGAAAGAAAACAACACTCCACATAAAACGGAATAGTCTGATAACTGACACCCATGACCCAACCAAAAGAACAAAAAAGCCCATCACAACTCCACAGCGCAGAACTGAAGTGTTTAAGTTGCTGTCAGTTCCCATTGGTGTCTGATATGGGTAACATCCTATGAAGATTTAAACAAGTCATCCAGAAACAGATATGAGCAGTGGTTCAGAATTGAGTGTGAGGGCCTTTACAACAGCTAAAGATTTGTGAGCAAGAGGGACTTGAAATGAGAGATCCATATAAATCACTGTTTCAATATCCACCTTGCAGGCTGTAGTAATGCCTCAGTGTGCAAATGCGAAAGGGAGATGCCATTATTGGGGGCCAACACCGAGCCCCCGAGAATGTTGCGAAAGTGCCCCATTTCTCTTGCTGAACCCTCCTGGGAAAAGTAATTGAATTGTGGATGAATCTGCCGAAAAGGAAACACTGTCAAGAGAGGGGAGAGAGTGGATGCTTGTGCAAAAAAAAAAAAACAATCAAAGAATGAGAGGCAGGTGACAGCACCTTCTGGATGAGCTTCTCTTTAGAGAATGGTGCACTTTGAGTTGCTTGACACCTTTAGCTTTCATTGTGGGATTTTATAAGGGGAATTTATTTCATATATTTTTTTGGACGTCCAGTATCCCTTCATTTGTTGAAAAGGGATAACTTGTGTTGCTGTGTGTTCATGATCATATCTCTGATGGTTTGACAGCTGCACTGAATATTTCACCTTTCAATAGTTTGTCCGTGTGCCAAAAATAAGATGATAGCATTAATAATACATTGATACCATCATGATTACTATAACAAATGAAGCCATTGACCTTGACAATGCCCCTAAGTAGCCTAAACAGCTGGTGCATGTCTTTTAAACTACATCAGAAGTTTGACATTAAAGATAAAGCAAATACTCAAAATGAACCGTGATACTTTATGTAGCTCCTTTAACTGAGTTGGCAGAAGTGCACAACACCATAGGAACAAGACGAATATAGCCATCGTGGACACAAAGCGAAAAGTGGAGCCTTGAAAAGCTCCTTCAACGCAAATAGCAACCGCATAGACGTGGTGAGCAATCATGTAGTACAAGAGCAAGAATGCCCGCATCAATACGTGCGGTGCTGCTAGATTAGTGTTACATCTTTTATGCCTGTTTTGATCTTCCCAACAGAGCCATGCCATTGAAGCAGCCTCCCCCTTTCCTCAGATGACCTGGCCCTTGTGTATGTGACATGTTAAAGCTGAAATACATGGTACTCTTAATATTAAAAATCTATACAATAACACCTTATACTTTTCCATGAAAACGAAAGAAATAACAAAAAATTAATCTTTGGTTGAAGAAAAAATAACTGTGAGATCAGAGTCTTCGGAAATGGCTTTGTGAAAACTCACTTTTGGAGCCAGTTTCCTCTCAACGGGTGCACCCAAACTTGTAGTAAATAACTTTGTCATGTTTCCATGGGTGTTTTTTAAATATATTGAATTCCCTAATACAACATGTTTGCTCTCTAGCCACATGGAGGCATAGCGTATGATGAATGAACCCAGCAGAAGACAACTTACTGTATGGTACTCAGACAGTGTTAACAACAAATGAATTACCCTGCATTGCATAAGCACATTTATAACCTTTTCATTGATAATACGGGTTTGTTTTGATGTCTGACAGTCCAGTATATCACTGTGAGCTGGAGGGAGACCGAGAAGAAATGGTGATTCAGTTATTCCCTCTGTGTTTAAACCAAAGAAAGACACAACGGCCTTTGTGCTAATGTGATAATGTTACAGACTTGCACACAACAAAAAACTAAATCTAATCAAAAAGATAAGATTTTTGTGGGGTGGCCTGTAGCTTTTCTGTGGTGGCATTGGTTGCAGGAAGCAAGGTTTTTTTTTATGACAATAGGCCTTTCACGAGGGGTACATGGCAATGTCGCCATCTTTGGCTGCTGGCCACTTTCGCATGCCTTTGTGAGTGTCTCAAGCGTTATTCTGGCTTCTCAGGGCTTCCCCCCTCCTGAATTGCTTGCTGATGCAGCTTTGTGGAATCTATGTGAGGCATCTTTGTTGTGAGTGAAATGTCAATGGAATCGCCCTTGTAGCCTACATGGACATATTGTTAAGCCAAGAGTGGAGATGGCACTTTTGCCAACAGCTCTTACACTGTCACGTGTGGAGTGTTTTGATGAAGTTAGTTTCCAATTAGCTTTATTTTTCTCAAGGTGTATCCCCAGTTTTGACTGGCTAGAGGTAGCAGTACTCCATGATATAACAACTACACGGCATGAAACGGATTAACTTGAAGCTTTGAAGGCAGAGATACCAAAACTGGACTGGACTGGAGATACTGTTTATAATAACTTTTGTCTTCTTCATTTCTGTCTTACAGTTTCTTATTATCAGCCATCTTATAAGCCGATAACAATAATGAGTCATTAACTAATATTGATCAATATATTGTATGCGAAATCTATTTAAAAAAAAATCCTTCAGTAATCCTGTGTTTTTCGGGTTCAATATTTCAGCATGCATATAAATCAAGACTTGTATGAAAAGCTGCATGTTAATAGAGAGATACTTTGATCTAAGTGGGCATCTGATTATGCCATGTTGGTTGGGAGAGAAGTTGGATTAGTGTTGAAGGTCGTTGACATAGCTGCAAAGCCAGGTTCACCTTGATAGAGATGTGTCTTGACATTTGTATCATCCACAGCCTCCCCCTGATTATACAATAAGTCCCTGAGGAGTCACTGGTATAAATAAAGCAGAGGCAGACAAACACCTGGGAGAACACCATTTGCACATAGGAGTTTTGGATTTCTTTCAGCCAACCTTAGGTCTTGAAAAAGTTTTCTTATTTCTTGGCTCAGAACTTGCAGCATTTTGTATTTCCTTTCTTGTATTTTAGCTTTGATCAAGCATCTCCTGCGAGTGATCATTATCTCTTCTCTTTTTTTGATGTTTTGGAAAGGATTCCGTGTGGTCACAGCCTGTCTTAGTACATACTAATAACTCAAGCTTGTGTTCCCTTGCAGGACTGGTAAAAAATGAAAGCTCCCATTCCTCTTCTGATCTTGCTTCATGCCATTGTGGTCCATTGCCTGAAAGTGGTGTCGAAGAGAGGCTCAGGTAAGCGGTGTCTTTACCGTAATTATCAAAACAAAATCATTGTTCTTGTGCTAGACAGTTCTAAGAAATCCACTTTGGGGAAAATGCTCAATACAAATCTGTATCACATACATTAACAGCTATCATTAAAGGCACTCTTGGTCATTGTAAAACCTTTTTTGTTAAATGCCACATTTAATTGGTGCAGAATATTTATTTTTTTGGAAAGCCCAAACCACGTTTCTTCAACAGCAGGGAGGACTAGACATGGCGTTGTACTATTGGAGGCGCCAGCCAGCCATGTTGAAATACAGGCCTGTTCTGTTTCCAGCTTGACTTTTAAGGCCACCAATATTGTCTATTTTTTCAAATTGATGTCCTGTGATTGATGATGAAATATGTTGTTGGTCTTTGCAGATCAATTGCTTCAACTTGTTCTGTATTTAGCAGTGTAAGACAAGAAGATCCAGACTTGTTCATTCACAGAGGATTTTCTAAAACAAAAACTCTTGATCACATAAACTTTATGCTTTTCAGATATGATGCACACACTCTGAGCGTCTGTTGTGTTTGAAGCTGCTCTCCCTTATTATTCCTTTAGCTTAAATCTCCTTTTAAACAATGCTGAATGAATTGATTTAGACTCTGGTTTTGGCACTGTTTACCAAACATAGCCAGTAGATGCAATCAACTCTTTACAGTTCAATCGTAAGAGTGCAATGCAGTGAGCCAATGCTCTTGGTTCTGTGACATGTAAAAACACTACTACGCCTCAAATTGTCCCCCCTATGTGGAAGAATAACAGGGCGACAGTGAGTGAGTGAGTGAGTGAAATGAGTATAAGAATCAGTTACTTATCGGATCTATTACGCACTGTGCATCAGTTGATGCCACTGTGGCCTTTCATAGGAACATCCAATAATGTATGTGGTTGTAAATGCTGAATGCAAGCCTCTCCTCACTCGAAAACTATTACCTCCTACATGGAAATATATGCAAGTTAGAGAAACAATCCTTATTGGCTAACATGAGACATACAGACATGGTTTTACTATCCAGAGGTGGCTTGCGTACCCATGCATATTAGACAAAGGTGCAGGGATGGCCCAAGGCTCATCACAGAGTTTTCTGCTTTCCAGCAGAAGTCCCTACGGGCTATCTCCTCTGATGCTTTACAAGCCATTGCCTGGGGCAAGGATTTGAAACGTGTCCCATGATAAATGAACCCCCCATCTGAGCCAGACCTCCGTTCTTTGTTCCTTCTTTTTTTAGCTTTATTAGAAGACATGCTGGTTGCAAGTTAGAGCAACATTGTTAACATGAGTCTGGGCAATGAAAGCCAGTTTCAACTTGCATTGCTTTCATTTTTATAGAATGGAAAGAAACTGTGGGGGCGGGAAGGTGAGTATCCTGATGTCGTAGCAGGTATATGTTCCTCGTGTAAAGGGATCCTCATTATTGTTTATGAGATACCTCTGCGGTTCGTTTGATCGTATCTTTTAATGGCAGATTGGATAAGATCAGGCTCATAGTCATGCAGGAGTCTAGCAATATGTGACAATTCAAGTCTTGGTGGGGTCATGCAGCTGTAAAGGTTGTACTTGTAATATTGGTATTTTCCACATGAAAACAAAAAAATATGGAGATCTTCCTAATGACTTTTTTATTCTTGATTAAGACGAACCGAGCAGTTCTAAACTCTGTAACACAGCAGTGTTTTTTGTTTATACCTTTGCTCAAAGAAATTCGCCGTAGACAATCAAACCTGTAAGTGTCAGCCCATTAAGGGAATAAATTGACTTGATTGACTCCCCCAGGGTAAAATGAATCCACTATCTTACTTGCTTTCCATTTCAGGTTGCACACACACACTTATACACACAAACTCCAGAAATCCCCGCACAGCGCTATTATCTGTTGATGATTAAATTGAAAACAGCCGTCTTTGAGTAATGCTTTGTCTGCATTTGTACTCCAGGTGGAACAGTCCTAAACATACAATGCTTCGCTACCATACTAATCCCCATCATGCATAAGTAGGAGACTGTATCCATTTGTCCTCTGCTGTGGTTTCTCTTTGTTAGAATGCTGATATGGCCTGAATGCTTGGGCAAACAGAATAATGGTGTGCATTTTTTTGCTTAATACAGCAAATTGTCAGATGAATAAAACCCCCTCTCTTGAATGCCTATACATTGTTGTATACTATCAGTCAACTGTGTTCATTCCAGGAGTTATGTTGTGTTTGCCATCCATTTGTTGGACAGAAAGCACATTGTGGCTGCAGTGCATTTTGGTTGATTGAACCTATGGTCCATGTAGCAATTGATGAAAAAAGTTGAAAGGACTTTTAGAAAAACCTATTAGGAGATTATCATGGGGCAGCTTTTGGTCAATCCAAATCCCTTCACGTGCCGTTTTGGTTACAGAAAAGAGTAGACTATTTGTTCATTACAGTACATAACTGCCTTTTATTAAATATGAAATAGACAAAGGGAGCATTCATTTAAGGTCTCGCTTTGGAATCTCTGAAGTAATAACTACGCATTTATTCTTTTTCTCACCACTGAACATGGATCATAATCAGAGTGAGAAATGCTTTGGGAGGATACTACTGAGGATGACTTTTGGTAGATCTGAAGAAAGACTAGACTCAAAAGGGGATACACACGTATTGCAAAAGTGACTGGAATTTGTATTTATCTGATTTGTAAGGAAACTAAAACATTCTGATCTATGTCCCAATTCAACACAGCACCTAGGAAACCATTCTTAAAAATAGGTTGTCAATATTTGTTATCGTTTATGTTGGATTTCTAATGAGCAAACGGGGACAGTGTCACTGTCAGCCATCGACCATTTACCCCATGTACACATGTAAATCAATTATCAATTAATCAATTATGCCATAAAACAGGCATCTTTTCAGTTTTTAGTCACATTGCTTGCCTTGGCTTGGAAAGTTAGCTTGCTGTAGTGCAGGAAACATTATTGTGTTATATTTACTAAAAGTCATCCCCTTAATAATACTGTTAACACATGTCCCCCCCTCCCCAGTGAAAAAGGATGACAGTTGTAGATTCACAATCACATTCTTTGACATTGATTGAGACAAATTCAGCCTCTCTTCTCCCCTCTGCTGTACCGCCATTAGTCCTCATTTCTTCACAAGACATTGATGAGTCCCCAGACAAATGATGCTTACCTTGCCCCACAGGCTTCCAATAATACCAGCAATATATTACCCATAACACTTACTCACAGTCAATGCATCATTCGGTTCATGCATATGTAAAAAGCGGGTCCCATACATGCGTCGTTCCCATTTGGAAATGTAATAGAGAATCCCTTCCCTGCTTCTAGTTTCTAGTAAAGATGGTCTGAGGGCCCAGTGTGTCACTCTGATGAAGAGTCGCTGTAAATAAAATACGCCACCGCAACAAGACCTTGGTTCCTATTAGAGAGCAGTCTCTCTCTCTCTCTCTCGCTCGCTGTGTATTTATCTGCTGCCGCTAGAGCCGCTCCACGACATATATTTCCCCCTCTCTTTGTCCACTTCCTCTTTCTGCTCTCACAGGAGGAAAAATCAAGGACATCCCGACAGTCAGTGAAATTTATATGTGTTGAGATGGGCGCATTCACACCCATCTCAACGCACTACTCTGGGTGGATGGCAACATTAATAAATCAGTTAAGGATTGGGACCCCCCCCCCCCCCCCCCGCTCCCCTTACATACACGCCCACACACACACACACACACACACATGCATAGAAATATAGTAATGGGGCTACTCACATTTTGGCCAATACTAAGGCTCCTTTTAATTGGACAAGACAGTGATATCTAACAGGGGACGTTAGTGCACAGCACAAATTCAATTATGGCAATCCACTTGACTTTGTACGAGATATTAAAGGACGTATCGTATGTCAGGAAGCTGTCAGCGAGAACTTTGAGGTAGAAATGGGCAGAGCTGTTCAGACCCTTTCCACTGTGTCTGTTTTTTAAGCATGAAAACTACTGAATGTCAGATCATTCTTGAAAAAGTAATACACAATTACATTAATCTTAATGTACTGTAGAAGTGCCATCGGATCGATTATACACAACTTGAGGTTGTCAGGGGTGTACAGGCTTGATTAAATGCTGAAAGTACTATTTAACCTCTCTCACTCTTTCTGTGTCACACACGTGCAGATGCACATATCTGTGCATAGCCCCTGTTCATCTTTCCTCGGTCAATACCACATATCTGCCACAAATATTGAATGATTGCCTCCACTGCACTGCCTGTTCATTGCAGGGGAGATTGATCACACACATGATATTAGAAATGAGATGGCTTGCCACATGGAGTTGTTTTCCCTCCCACCCCTGTTCAGAGAGAGAGAGAGAGAGAGAGAGAGAGAGAGAGGGGCAACTCAACTAGTGTGCCAGACATAAGCCTCTTGACAACTGCGTTTGCAAGGGATATGTGTTATGGGATACATGCCACATCCCTCCGTGTGAGATGGATGGCGATCAATCACCTGATTTATGAGCAGACTTCTCTGACTGTGGACTGTTTGCTGACCTTTAATAATGTTACCACATCATAGCCATTGAGAAAAAGGCCAGGGTGTAGAGGGCTGCAATTCAGTGAGGATTCCATGTGTATAGGTGTAGGTAGAGGTGTTTAAAGCTAAAGGGCTCTGTAGGTGTTTCTGTTTGTGGATTGAAAATGCATTTGATGCATTCGGGTGTGTGGCATCGACTGTAGGAAAATATCACCGAAAGGCATACGAAGCCTTATGGGATGATTGGATTTGGCTTTACTGAAATCCAGATTTTTGAAATAGGCTGGGAGTGTGGGTGGGTGGAACAAATAGCATCAGACACCTGTCAATCAAGTAGACGTGCCCTGACAAGAATGTATATTTAGTTAATCTGTTGTGAGGCAATATGCTTTAAAATCATAGTAGACATCAGGCCAAATACATCAGTGAGTGTCAAACAGGGGCACTGCATCTGTAGATCAAATTGAACACAGATGTATTTGTTAGCAATACTCAATATTCTTTGGAAAAGGGCATTGAACAGCTGTAGCAATTCACTGTTACCAGAACTGCCATCATTTCATAGTAACTTGCATGTAAAGACACTATCCTAGCAAGTTTCTATTGATGTTGCACCAAACATGTGAACATTGTTTTCCTGCTCTCCATCTGGCACCACTGAGAAAAGCTTTTACTTCAGATATGGATGCAACAAAACGCACAATATTGCTCACTCAGAATTGCCTGTCACTCTGATATTTGATGGGGTGCTTTTCGAACAGCTCTAAGTAACATTTTGGACAGCTTCCAAAAATGGACATTTAATTTGCCCCCTTTTAGGAGTTATGATTTATTTACTCCTAGTAGTTGTAGTTAATAGATGGATAAATAAATACTTTGTTCATTGCCAAAAGGATTCTGCATTATTGTTATAAGAACAGTAAGTCAATCTAGACTGCATATCTAAACTTTCACTCAAGTTTTTCTTAAGCCATTAAAAGAAAATATTTCAATTTTCTCCCCACCTTCATGTGTTATGCTGTCCTCTATCAGTTCTTTGTATTGGGCACTCAACAGTCCGCAGGCATCCAATATTACATACAAAATATTGCCTTAGCTCCACCTTTAATATTTCTCTCAGAAATATAATACGTCCATTTCGGCTCCCTTAGTCAATTATGCCGCCCGCTTTAACAGCTGGGGCATTTGGTAGCAATTTGAGAGATTATAAGTGTGAATGATAAAGAGCTTTAGTCCAAAAGAGGATTTAAACATGGAGAAGGCTGGCCACTGCTTCATTTAAAAGGAATTCTGGCTCCCAGGTTTAAGGTAGAGAACTTTGGGGGAAATAGACCTCTGCAAAAAAAAAGAGAGTGAGAGACAGAGAGAGAGAGAGAAATGAACAGGTAAGTAACATTTGTAATAGGGTTAGGGAAATGTGGACAAACATTGGTGTCTGAAATGATTTTTATTCTGCTTGACTTTGCTTAGCTCCCACAGAGCTGGGTGACAGGGGGGAAATTAAGCTGTAGTCTCTCCGTTCTATGCAAATTAGCTGGAGGCGGTGATGGGTTGGAGACTGATCCCACAAATGTCACAAATTTCAACCCCGGGGGCTCCATTGGATGATTAATCATTGTAGGTATGAATATGTATGAATGTGTCTCTCTATCTATTCAAAAATCTTTCCACAATGTGTATGTATTTAAGTGTGTGTATTATACTGTCACTGAGACAGATAAGTTGTCCTTCATTTCAATGTAAGCGCTATCCTTTATGATCTCCCTGCCGTTTCCACTGCTTTGCCCGTCTTACCTTTCTTTTTACAACATGTGCATATAAATAGATGAGTAATGCTTCTATTGACTGGTGACTTTCTCCTGGAGGCTAAAAACATTAGATAAATGTCTCCGAGAATAATTAAAGCAATAGGCTGATTCTTGATCCCATCATCATCATTGAAAATAGCACCACTGCTGATATTTAGACACATTCTATGCTTTGCCTTTTGAATTACACACCTGCAGTATCTGTTTGAGTGGAGTTAGATTGGGCTAAATGATAGATCAAATCCCCGCTCAATAAAAGGTATATCTTGAGAAGCAAGAGCAAACCCTCCTCCTGTTAAAAAAGACAAGTATTTAGTTGTTTTACCGCTGTCATTTGTAGACATCGGACAACTGGTAATTTGATTTCCACTAGTCTCAGCCTTTGCAATCACTGAGACATTCAAATCCTTTTTCTCCAGTGTTGCGACTCTTAGAGTACATTGGTTTTGTATTGATTGGAGCGCTAACTTTGTTTTGGGGCTTACACAACTCGGTTAAGTTTGATTTCTGAGGGGGAATTCATTGATTTGCACGGCAACACTGTCCCTTGTCATTTTCCAACTTGAGTGGCTTTGAATTAGCCTCATACATTCTTGTTTTTCCAAATGTACAGATTATACATAGTACAGGTTTTAAAACAACACAACCAAACACAATCTATAATATAATATAATGAATGTAGAATTACAATTGAGATGAATACACCCCCCCACCCCCTAAAACAAACATATACTTTTATATCACACTTCAAATGTATTTTTTCCTCCATTTTGCATGCATTACTTTTTATTTCGCCACCTGTCTTAAACAAAATGCATTGTATAACCAAAGATTTGGGTTGATTTCTCTTGATAAATGGCTTGGGACAAAAGATTCATCTTCTTTCAACACAACAGTCACTTCTACACACATTTTTAGATAATCTGGAGTGTTTTGTTGCCATAAAAACATACAGGTCATATACTGTATATATATATATATATATATATATATATATATATATATATAAATGTGTCCAAATGTGTGATAGTGAGCACTTCTGCTTCGCTGAGATAATCCATCCCACCTCACAGATGTGCCACATCAAGATGCTGATCTGACATCATGATTAGTGCACAGGTGTGCCTTAGACTGTCCACAATAAAAGGCCACCCTGAAATGTGCAGTTTTGTCTCACAGCAAAATGCCACAGATGCCACAAGCATTGAGGGGGCGTGCAATTGGAATGCTGACAGCAGGAATGTCAACCAGATCTGTTGCTCGTGCATTGAATGTTCATTTCTCCACCATAAGCCATCTCCAAAGGCGTTTCAGAGAATATGGCAGTGCATCCAACCGGCCTCACAACCGCAGACCACGTGTAACCACACCAGCCCAGGACCTCCACATCCAGCAGGTTCACCTCCAAGATCGTCTGAGACCAGCCACTGAGACAGCTGCTGAAACAATTGGTTTGCATAACCAAACAATTTCTGCACAAACTGTCAGAAACCGTCTCAGGGAAGCTCAACTGCATGCTCGTCGTCCTCATCGGGGTCTTGACCTGACTCCAGCTCGTCGCCGTAACAGACTTGAGTGGGCAAATGCTCACATTCGATGGTGTCTGTCACGTTGGAGAGGTGTTCTCTTCACGGATGAATCTCGGTTTACATTGTTCAGGGCAGATGGCAGACAGCGTGTGTGGCGTCGTGTGGGTGAGCGCTTTGCTGATGTCAATGTTGTGGATCGAGTGGCCCATGGTGGTGGTGGGGTTATGGTATGGGCAGGCATCTGTTATGGGGGAAGAACACAGGTGCATTTTATTGATGGCATTTTGAATGCACAGAGATACCGTGATGCGATCCTGAGGCCCATTGTTGTGCCATACATCCATGAACATCACCTCACGTTTCAGCAAGATAATGCACGGCCCCATGTTGCAAGGATCTGTACACAATTCTTGGAAGCTGAAAATGTCCCAGTTCTTGCATGGCCAGCATACTCACCGGACATGTCACCCATTGAGCATGTTTGGGATGTGCTTGACCGGCGTATACGACAGCGTGCACCACTTCCCACTAATATCCATTAACTTCGCACAGCCATTGAAGAGGAGTGGACCAACATTCCACAGGCCACAATTGACAATCTGATAAACTCTATGCGAAGAAGATGTGTTCACACCAGATACTGACTGCTTCTGAGTCCCCAGACTCCCCAATAAAGCAAAAAAATGCACATTTCAGAGTGGCCTTTTATTGCGGACAGTCTAAGGCACACCTGTGCACTAATCATGATGTCAGATCAGCATCTTGATGTGGCACACCTGTGAGGTGGGATGGATTATCTCAGCAAAGCAGAAGTGCTCACTATCACACATTTAGACAGATTTGTGAACAATGTTTGAGAGAAATGGTAATATTGTGTATCTGGAATGAATTTTAGATCTTTAAGTCCATCTCATGAAAAATGGGAGCAAAAACAAAAGTGTTGCGTTTATATTTTTGTTGAGTGTATGTATATATATATATATATATATATATATATATATATCAGTTTGGGTATGTTTTTGTTTATGTGCAGGGATGATAGGAGAGGTGTGTGTGTGTGTGTGTTGTATTTGTTAAGGCGATGGATGGGAAGATGAGTGAATCAATTGACAGAAAATTATAGTGTAGATGTAGATATGTAAAATTATAGTAAAGTGGTTTTAAATTATAGGGAGTGGAATTACCCTTTTAAGTGAACATGACTTGGATTGTTAGCGTTTCCTTGCTAGAAATATCACTTACAAAGTGTTGACACGAAAAAGAAGGATCCTCAATACTAACGTCCATTCACTGTTACACAATTTAAGATTAATAGGCGTCCTCTGGGCAGCCACAAGACACTGTTATTCTTATTAATATTTTAAGGTATAAGTGTTTAGAAATGATTATACAGAAACACCAGGGTCACATATGTTGGCAGTCAAAAAAGGCAAGGAAACTGTACGATGGGGTTGCTAATTTTCTCTTCCTCCATTTGACCTTGAAAAGTAATTATTTGCTTGTTAGGCCTGCACAAGAAACATTCAGATGACTGATAATGTCGCTGGATGGGAAGTTTGCGGCCTTTTCATGCCTTCAGTGCTCCAGTTGTGAAAGAAAGTGCATGAATTGCCATTTTTAATTAGCCGTCCCTGCACAATGAGGCCTCTGCTGGTCCCAGGAGAGGTGAAGTTTTGTGAATGCAGGAAGTCTCCCAACAACGTAGCATTTGAGGAGGCTGTCAAGGTCTCTCACATCAGCCAGGCACTCAGCGTGTGGCCTTTTTCAATGCTCCTTTATTGCAAAGTTTGAACACATCCTCTCTCATTCCCCTGTTCAGTCTGCCTGTCGCTCAAAGACAGCTAAGAACAAAAAAACACTACCCTCTTGTACTCTTTGTACATTTTCTTTCCTTTCGTTTTTTCCCCATTCTTTTTTTAGACTAACTGGGATTGGTCAGAGCACAATCAACCTATTTCTGCAGCAAAACAGAGGCACAGCCAATCCTTCCAGGTCTCAAGAGGGTCCTGCCAAGTTTGGGGCTTTTTTAGTTTATTCTTGCGAGGGAGAAAGCTTGCTTGCCGAGGAGTACGCCTTTTGTTGGTTGCAGTAGACTGACGCACTGCAGGAGTTTTGGAAACAAACCAGGTTGACTATTCTTCAGGCCCTGGCTGCCTTTTTCACCATTTTTCTGAAGATAAAACCAGGCCCCATTCAAATTGTAATGCGGAGCATTTTTATTATAATTAGCAGGTAATTACCTGTTATTCCCCCCATAGGAAAGTATGTCATTTTATCAAAAAGCCAAAGTGCCTTTTGTTTGGGGAGAAGAATGTTACTTTAATTAAGAGGCACACAATTTGCATTTCTCTGCTAAAAATTCTGCTCAACTATTCCCCATAAGCATGCCTTTTAATTTCATTTGGCGTGATTTACAGCGAAGTTCCGTCACATATTTCCCTGTCATGTTTATTGCTTGTGTTTGATTTGGCGCATGGAGTTGAAATATTTAAGACCTCTTATTTATGATCCTCCAGGCCCAAAAAAATTGTAGAAGATGACAGTTGATTTCCCTGCAGTGCAATGATCAATAAATTCTACATATCAATTAAGTTTCAGTGTCATCGCCAAGGCCAAAACCCATGGGATAAACCTAGTTGGTCTCTGACGTTGCACACAGCCTCCCCCACAAATCCAATGCATTCATGAAACAAACATGTGCAAAGGTGCTGCATTACCAGTGTGTGTTTCTCAGTAATGCAGGGAGACAGAGTAGCCTCATTATCTGTAATTTACAAGAGGTGTCTTTCATTTACTTCTTTTATATGACATATATAGTGGTTGCAGCTCTTTAGAAATATCAAAATGTCTCAGCAGAGATAGTTGTAAAATGTCTCTGGTTACATTCTAAAAAAAAATATTATATTAACATGTAAAATGGAAGGACATTTAAGAGCATGACATATTTCTGTCCTGACGATGCAATTTCATAGAAATAAAAAATTAAATACAACAACACAAGACTTGTGGTTGGTGGAAGTTGAGCCTCTCTAGATTCTGCCTCCATAGTGAGAGTACAGAGGCTACAGCGTCAAGTCTCAATTAGCATCTCCTGCTAACTGAAAGGAGCGAGATGTTGAGAGTAGGCGTTGCATCTCTGTATCCTGCCAGTAGCCAAGCAACACGGCACACTGCAACCTCACAATCCAAAGTGTTTCTGCGATCTCAGCACATCCCCTCTCACACAATCTCACCCTACCAAACAGGAGTTCAAACGCTCCTCTCTGCAACCTTTGCCTGGGCTTGTGTGTGTGTGATCTTGCCAGAGGGTAATTAAGCTCTTACGGAAGTTTTCCCTGTATTTCATCTGACATGAAAATCGCTTCAAATAAATTGCAGTGTAAAAATGCAATGTTCAGGCACACAATTTGGTTTGATTCTTGAAGTGCTAGCATCTGAGTGTGTGCAATGCGGCTTATAGCTTAACTGTGAACTAGCTGACTAGTTTACAAAAGATGTATATCTATTTTTTCCATTCACATGATATGCCCGGAGGAGGTTGAGACACAGTAACCTCTATATGATATTCTACATGGGTCCTTGGATCCACCATTTGCTACACTGAAGCGCATGTTAAGAGGGTTAAACGTTCTGATGCAGAGGTAGCCCTCCCACAACAATGAGGAAATTTAAATCACTCCATTATAGATTTTGACATTGCATGTGCATTGTATAGCTCTAATTCTGGGTTCACAGTCCATGATAATATACATTTCCAAATCTCTCCTTCTTCCCCTCCTCACTGGAGATCAAAAGGAATGCTAGAATTGCTTCCCATGGCACATTTAAAATGCTTTTCTGACAGTGTAATACCAAAGTAATTTACTCGGCTGGCGGCTGCATTTGGCTTTTTGCGAAGATGTAGTTTTCTTATTTTGTTTGATGTGTCTCTGCCGTTAGGAGGCTCATTTGCATTTGTTCCATGTCCTTCAAATGAAGTACTGACACATGCCTTTGACTTCAAATAATAATACTGAGTCATGCTACCAAAACCTTATGTATTTTGCCTGCATCTATTAGCTGTTATTTATGAAAGATCTCCTATTATACTACTTTTCTGGTCTTAATTTCTCAGTTATGACTCCTACTGTATGTAGCAACCTGACACGAATCACAGCAAGAAAAACCATGTACATTTTCGGGAAACTCTTCCTCTCGTCTCAATAGTCTCTGTCCATACTCGGCTTTGTGCTTCGCTTTAACTTGTTTTGTCAGAGGCTACATGACAGTGCTTTTAATGAGAGCCGATAGTCTCTTATATGGACATTATAGTATATACAATTCCTGATTGTCCTGCAAAGCTCCCTAAATGAAATGGATAAATCTGGTCTTGAGAAGGGAAACAAGGTGTGAATGGTTGGCATCCCCTCATAGTAGAAATAACTCCCATACCAAACAGTTTCTTTTCAAAGCTAATCCACCATTTGCATATTAAAGGGAATGAAAGACACATACAGAACCTTAATCCTTAGCTGCCCTTGTGTTGTTTCAGGACTAGGCACTTTGTGCACAGAAAAAGCGACAGAGAGCTTTATAGAGCGTTGCGAATGGCAAAAGGAGGCCCTTTCAAATGCCTATCTCACGCGATTTTTAATCGTGGAGGGTGGCATGCACATTAAACATTATAATCAGTGCATATTTGAATTTCAATGCAGAGCAAATGAAAGGTGATGGAACTGGGCTTGGATACATTTATACAAGTGGGGTGTTTCAGGGCTGGAACTTGGACAGATGACTTGTCAAAAATCTAAATGGTTGTTACTATGAACTTTTCATTTGTTATCCTATTACCAGCTGTTTTGCCGGATGTGTTTTCATTGAATCTGGACAGACAAATAAGATCAAGGTCCCAAGGACATTTTTCAGCTTAATAATTGCCAATGGGTAACCAAGGATTTCCATTATCTTGTCTTTGCAGGTGCAGACATCGTTAAAGTCAATGTCGTTGTAAAAGTACTGTAAATCCTTCATCTAGCTATATCTGATTTGTTGATGGGAAATAATTGCATATTAACCACCCAATGGGCAAACAGAATTAGAGCTATACAATGCAAAGACAACAGAAGATCAAGGGCCCACCATTCTATGCACTGTCCAACACATTGATAGAAGCCTGCTAATACACACACATCACTTTGCAAAATGCAGTCAAGTCATCTTTTTGTTTATTCTGAATCCAAAGTAAATTGAATTTAGATTGAGAGCTCACCACAATTAAATCAACATTCACGCTACATACACCTATGTTTGTTTGAATATTGATTCTCTCTGCATACACACAAATGCACACACGCACACACAAGACATAAGACACCATGAGAAGCAGATCATCTAATCAAACCTCCATGCTGACCGTGTAGAATTGAATAGAGTATGTTTGCTCGGGGCTGACAACCAAGTGCACAACCATGACTTCTCTAACTGGCTCAAAGGGGGGGTTGATTATTATTGACTGTGAGATAAAGGATATGGAGAAATCTGCAGAATAGAGTTACTACATAATTGGATTAAGAAAAACAAATGAGTGTATACAGCTCCGGACAAAATGAAGAGACCAGTCTGGATTTTTCTTAAAGCCACTACGAGTAACATGGCACGTTGGCGTCCCCTTTGGACAAAAGCGGTAGTATTTTTACGACGCCCGCTGTCGCAAAGCTGTTTTCTAGCTCGTGCCAGGCGCGCGAGTGTGAACTGAGAAGTGAGCAATATAGTGCATGTCCGTGTGTTGAAAGTGTGAGGACTCTTTTCGGCTCTGTGAGACTGGTTTTGACACTGCATCAACTAATGCCAGTCACTGCCACACACACCTGATTGCAATGAGTTGATGCAGCAGTGTCACCTAACTACTCTCTCTCTCACGGAGCTGAAAGATTACGTGTCCGACTCCTCACAGAAAGCGAATGAACGAGAGACGGCAGTTAGTATGGATCACGATGAGGTAATGTGTTTATGTTGTTGTAAATAATGACTATTTCAGATAATGGTTATCTGATGATGGTGAAGCAAGGCAAACTTTGTGTTAGGACCAACCGCTCATTCATTTAGGAGTAAACACTGCAGTCTAGTTTCGCTCTCGTGAAATTGTATACACGTTGCTTGGCAACGCCCTGGTCCCGCCCGTAGCCTATATTACTCTCCCTTTTAGCTTTTCTTCATAGCATTTTTTCTTTGATGGTTCAGCCCCGTTATCAGTCATTATGACGACAAATAACTGTCTCAAACAAAGCTCCCCTTCCCTCACCTGGAGGGATAGGCTTCTCAATTCACGTTGCTGCGCCACACTGAAATCTGCGACCAATACGGATATGTGACCATAGAGCCTGCACCAGCGAACCGAAAATCGGACTGGGTGTGCGACCAGACCAAAAGCAGAAATGAAAACTATTTAAAAACGTCTTTCTTTGCACTGATGGTCTCGTTTGCTGTTAAAGGTAATTTATGATTATCAGAGGAAACATGAGGCCGTTTAAAAGATATTTAAATGTTACTCGTAGCCGCTTTAAATCTTCATCTCTACATAACTTAATGGAAATGCTCTTAATGACAAAAAAATAATTTATTGGAATTTGGTAGAAATTGTGTCAGTAGTTTGTAGAATGAAACCAAAATGTTCATTCTACTCAAACATATGCCTATAAATAGTATAACGAGAGACACTGAACATTTTGAGTGGTCTCTTATTTTTTTCCAGAGCTGTATAATCAAAACAGTAAGGCACAAGGAACACTGTCTTTGTGGACTGTTCATGCTACTGAAAGACTAGCTAGATCCCAAGTTTTAAATCATCAACATTCATGCAGCGTGAATGTTGATTTAATAAGATTAGATAAGATTGATGCTCCAGCAATGACCTCGAGAGATTGTCGAGATTGCTGTCATTGCCTACTTCAATAAAGACATAGCAATTATCTCCTCTGTTTTTCACTCATGTTGTTCCCTCTCCTATTATGTGTTTAGATTTATTATATATATATTTTTCCCGACACCTATTTGGATGTACATCCGCCCACAATGACTTCAGTAAGCGGAATGGTCAGTTTAGCTAACTTCCTGTCATTGACTGCAGTTAGCAGTCCCCTCCCTCGTCACCACATTACTGCACTGCGGTCTTCAAACAGCGAGTTATCTAGCATCATCTCAGATAAGTAAGTGTGATAAAACATGATTAAAACCATCAAAACAGATATTGGGAAGGAGTTTTACCTGCTCCGTCATTGTAGGCACATAAACATTCACCCATGTGTCACTCTTTGTGTGCACCAGCAGTGAGATGGGTGCCGGTTTGTAGCGTTCTCTCTTGTGATTGGATATCGGTTTTAGGATCCCCGAAAAGTTTATTTGCCGATTACATGCAGAGCGGGTGACTGAGAGATCGGCTTTATGAAAAGCGCACATTATGTAAGTGATCACTGTAAGAATAAAGAGCGATTTAACACTTATATTTACATAAAATAAATCGCTTACTTCACCTTTAAGCATAAAGGACATAATTGTCTTTCAGCCTTGGTTTGCCTGGGAAAGGGCTCTGTTTTACACGTTGCTTGACCTCTTTCAGGCCTACAGAATGGAGTCAGTGTGTGCCTGGGCAGCCTAATTGGGTTGACAGCACAGTGTCTTGCCTCTTGCTCACATGTATGACATCCAGCTCTTTGACAGAGCTTTGGCTGTCACAGCTAGTAGCACTTGAGGGACTGTTTAAACAGGCAGATCAGAGACACCTCAACACTGTTGACTTCCCAAACACTTTTTTTTTTTAAGTATTTGCATTTTTATTGTTGAGTTGTAAACACTTAAAAACAAAACCAACAGCGGATGAAATGTGGCTCAGAGTTAATGAATAGATTTTAATGGACACTCTAGGAATGTGTTTGTTAATTTGCTGTGTGTGTGTGTGTGTGTGTGTGTGTGTGTGTGTGTGCGTGCGTGTGTGTGTGTGGTTGTGTGTGTGTGGTTTTAATGAAGTCGAATGAATTGTGCCACGGGTTGCTGTTGCATTCTGTGTGATTATGGCGAATATGTTCTCTCTGCTGTTGTGGTGCCAACCGTTTAAACAAGGTCTTTTTAGGTAAAGGGGAGGGATTGGAATGAAATGAAGGGCAAAGAGAAAAGAATGGCTTGATGTAAAGTACGCAAGGCCGGGCTTCATGAATTAATTTCCCCTCTCTCGTGTGTCAAGGGGACCTCGTCTGAACCCATTACGTTGGTAACAAGGTGACAGTGAGCGGTCTTTCTACGGGTTTTGGCTGGCCCCCGGAGCTGTCTGGCTGCCCGTCTATGTTAATTAATGGAGAGAAATGAAAGTGTGAAGTATGGGGGGACACTGTTAGACCAAAACATTGGACTAGCTGGTCGGAATAAGTTTCACTCTCGGACGAGTTGGTCGTTTTTGAGAGGGAGTGTCGGAGAGGTATACACTCACCACTGGCACTTAGCAGACCATGACTTATTGAGGCCCTGTAAGACTTGTCAGGTGGAACTCTTTAACTGTAGAAAAATGGCCGGTTGTGTTCCCTAAATTGTCTTTACACATCATTTAAAGAACTAGTCACTGGTGCTCTTCTGAAATAATGTCTCTGCTCAACCTTGCCAGTGCTAACAGATGGACAGCATGAGAGTGTTAGTCATGTGTGTCATAATGGAAAGCCTTTGTCTGCCCTGTACTTTAGAGCATTTTTTTTAGTGCAAAGTAAGTGGGCGATCAGGAGATGTCATCAATTCCATGGCATGCCAGTTGCCACGGAAACAGAAGTAGAGAGGCTTTTCTCAAGGATAAACATTTAGTGCTGAGAGAGAGAGAGAGAGAGAGAGAGAGAGAGAGAGAGAGAGAGAGAGAGAGAGAGAGAGAGAGAGAGAGAGAGAGAGAGAGAGAGAGAGAGAGAGAGAGAGAGAGAGAGAGAGAGAGAGAGAGAGAGAGAGAGGTAATGGAAAACAGTCCATCTATTCCTCAATATTATGTTTTTGTGTTTTTCAAATAGGCATAAATGATGTGGGTACGTTTGCATGATGAAGCTGTAATATGCCGTATTTGAGTTACGTTGTTTCTAGTGGCCATAAATGTAATTGCAGGCGCTAATGGACCAGAGTTTCTTTCAGAACCGAACATTATTGCCTGTATCTAGTCGGTAGTTTTAAGTGAGCCAAACATTGGGAACTTCAGGTCATAACTCAGCTCTCAGTACATACAGGCACTTTCATCAGTGGGTCATATGCTCAATCTCCATTGTTTTAACTCTTTGATGGATAGGAACTTAACAGAACTAGATGGAAATCCTATGGGGTAATAATTATAAAGCTTCCGTTATTATTGACCAAGCAACACAGGTGGAAGTGATAAAATTATACATCTCACAAACCTCTAAATGACCTTATGGCATACACTTTATGGTACAGTTGGATTTCCTTACCGATGTCTTTTTAATATCTAAAGCAATGTGCATTTCAAGAATAATTTCAATCATATTGGTCTTAATAACTGCGTTTTGTCGAAAGAAAATATCACTCTTTCTTATGAGTAGAAATCCGTAGACATTACTGGAATTCACCATCTTAACCTACATGGCCTTCCTTAACAAGGGACTGAAGCTGTGGTCCAATCCTGCAAAATGGCACAACAGTTGTGTGGTGATGGAGGAGCCCTTCTCCAGTAATCTCCCAGCAGACAGGCCTTAAATGGGAAATGGCTCTTTGCTGTAACGATGTGGGCTCAGCCGATAGGAGCTCTGTGTAATTCCTGTTAATTACTGTCCAGGAGGCGATAAGACCTGGTTGGAGAGGCTAAGAGAAGAGATAAGGAGGATCAGAGATTCACCTGAAGGATTCCGACCCCACCCCCCCCCCCCCCCCCCACCCTTGGGCAAAAAACAAGCCTGTTGTCCAGAAAGTTTGAAACAGCCCTGGAGTAGTTTCTCTCTCTCTCTCTCTCTCTCTCTCTCTCTCTCTCTCTCTCTCTCTCTCTCTCTCTCTCTCTCTCTCTCTCTCTCTCTCTCTCTCTCTCTCTCTCTCTCTCTCTCTGTGTGTGTGTGAACTAATACTATTTAAGGCACTGGATGTTTTTTTCTATTAAGGCACCTAACAATGTTTTCTGAGCAAAAGGACTTGCTGACTTGGAATGATGTCATAATGTTCAGTGTTGAAATGGTATAGGGTTAGTAATGAAATGTCGACCAGAATGTGTCTCCATTATGTGGATATTTATAACAGGGTGTGCACAAATAGTTCACACTGGAAATGATACCTGTTTTGGCATACTTGTACTCCTGGGACTTATCAGTTATGTTTGCTTGAAAGTTTACCAACTCAATGTACTGAACACCATGTGGTTAAAGGTTCCAGAATAAAATGTTTTTGTTCAGTTAAATATGTTCTTTTTGTAGCACATTTTTTTTTTTTACATTTTGGAAGGTATAAAATCCAGGCATTTCCCTTTCCTTGCCAATTCAAAAGGCACATCAAAACAGGCATGTGTAAACACACTTTGAGTGCACTTGAGTAAGACCATTGATGGCACAGCAACTATTCACAGCATGACATTAGGGATTTTCTTTTAAGAATAGTTCAAAGAAAATTACCCAGAAGCCTGAGCCCTGTGAGACCCAACTGATTCCTTTGCCATATTCCAAGCCTCTATTAGCATGCGCTGGGAAGGAATCGTATACACGTTGTCAGTCACCCTTTGCTGTACCATGAAATCAGACCAAATCCAAGTTGCTGTTTGTGCTGTTTTCCACTGCTTAGTATGGTGTCTCTGCTGACCTCTGACCTCTGTAATGGGTGATACTGTACTATGAAATAATAGAACGCTGATGAGAGAGGACACTGTATGCGTCTTTTGAAGGAATTCAACCATGGTAAACTTCAATGGCTCCAAGTACGGGGATGTATGAGCTCATATTGGAGAAACGAGGCTATAGTTGTCTCAATGGATTACTGAGATAAAAGCTGGTAGAAGGAGCTGTGCTGTGTATCTGCGTGTTGACCTTGTTAGTATAGTTAGCTCTTGAATTACTCCTCCTCTTGGGTGTGAATGTTGGCAGAAGCACCGGTGGTCTAAACTCCTCTCATTTCTTACGTTGTGTTAATATTCCCCTATTGTTGCTGCCTATTAACAGCTCCGCAAAGGCATCATATCTCCTTTCAGTTCGGCAGTCTTCGTTAGCAGCTGAAACATATTCCTCCCTTGTAATACACAGAGCACCAAGATACTAATTACCTATCAGTCACCAATAAGGCTTGGTTTTACCCCCTACGTCTTATTGAACTGTCGCCACTGTAAAGAATCTGTTTCAGTCAGGCGTTCTGTGGAGCGGTGCACCTCACTCTTAGTATTTACAGAAACACACAAATCAAGTTTCTCATAACTAGGAATAAGCAGTTGTATGATTGCACAGATATTTTTATTCTGTTTTTTTTAATGGATGAAGCCGTATCAAAAGAGTTGATACATTTGATTCTCAAGCTGAAGGAGATGTAAATAATCAGCTCATTTCCATCTCCTTTGTCTTAGATGGTTTTTCACTGCATCATATGCTGTGATTAAATTAGCCAAGTCTTTACAATAGGCCTAATAGACCTTCTATTGTTCCAAGAAAAATTTGCCATGATCCACTTTTCTAACATTAAAGGAGCTGTAAGCGGAATGGTTCTTTTAGCTAACTTCCTGTCGGTTACTGCAGTTAGCAGTCCCCTCGCTCGTCCCTACGTCACCACATTAATGCACTGCGGTCTTTGAGCAGCAAGTTATCTAGCATCATCTCAGATCCACAAGTGTGATAAAACATGATAAAAACCATCAAAACAGACATTGGGAAGGATTTTTACCTGCTCCGCCATTGTAGGCGCCTAAACATTCACCCATGTGTCGCTCTGGCGTGCACCGGCAGTGAGACCATGAGTGAGACGGGTGCGGACAGGTGTCGGTTTGTAGCGTTCTCTCTTGTGATTGGATAACATTTCGGGATACTACATAAAGTTGAATTGCTTATTACATGCAGAGCAGCTGACTAAGAGATTGGCTTTTTGAAACGTGCACATCGTGTAAGTGATTACTGTATGAATAAAGAGCGATTTAACACTTATATTAACATAAAAAAATCGCTTACTTCACCTTTAAATGTGTGGTCTGTTGATTTGTGGAGCACTTGAAGAGTCGCGGTTTCTGTTTTAACACCGAAAACTACTTCTGTCAGATGTTGTGACACTGAAGGTCACGAAAGTACACATTATTTTATGCACTTCTGGTCTCGGAAGTACATAAAATAATATATACCAAACAGGTGTGTCATGCTTTGAGCAAGATCTCGTAGTTCTAATCAAGTGAAGTCTTGCTACAGAGCATACAATGATATTTTAGAAATGTGGATTTTTGCGGCAACACTTTTTGAAAGGTAAAGGGAATGTTTTTGTTCCACTATTTTGTGGACTTACTTGGCTGGCCTGCACAAAGCCCTGATCTAAACCCTATCGGACATCTGCATATTTCTTCATTATATTGTTTCATAACATATTAGATCATGGACAAGATTGTCTACTGAGCGCCACTTTTCATTTGGGGTCAAATTTGTCAGAATTTTTGATTTACTAAACAAAGTGGTTTACTGAAATGTGCTCTCATTGGCTCAAACCCAATGAATTGCAAAAACAAAAAAAAAAAAAGAGCCGGCAACAAACTAGCTTTCAAATATTCAAATTGCACACAATCAAAATGTGATTAGATATCTGTCCCTACTACAGGCTATAGTCCAAGAGGCTATAGGCTCCAATCATTCAAAGGCATGTCTGGGTGATGGAGTGAAAGTGAAGAAAAGACATTAGAGTGATGGTAATGGGTGTTCCAGTGAGGAGGAGAGATTGAGGGATGTTTGCTGAGGCTGAGGGATGCATCCCGAGGGAGAAAGGACAGTGAGGAAGAACGGTTCACTAACTTCCCCATCTGATACAGCCATTCTGGCTCCAGCTGACCGACTTCTCACAGAGCAGATTGGTCCATGATACAACTAAAGCTGACATGTATGGCTGAAGTATTTAAGTGTCTAACGTGTGCATGGTAAACTGGTTGTAAGAATCCTAAATAGAGTGGTGGTGTAGTGTTGTGTTCCTGTGTGTGTGTGTGTGTGTGTGTGTGTGTGTGTGTGTGTGTGTGTGTGTGTGTGTGTGTGCACGTGTTTGTGTGTGTGTGTGTGTGTGTGTGTATCATGCATATTTATGAATTCACCCCCGACATTAACGCAAATAAAAAAAAAACACATCCATGCTGAGGAATAACATTAAAGATGCTGATACCTAGCGGTAAGATTCCATTTCGTTCTCTGAAAGCCTTTCTGGTCACATAGTGTAATGTCACAATAACAGGGTTGTCAATCTCTGCATGCTTTAGTCATTTTTGGTGTGTCACATAAGGTGCAAAACAGAATTTTCTATTTGATGCTTGACAAACCTCGATCATAGTTATTACGTTTACTCCTGTCTGGCTTATAAATGCATATTTTTTATTTTTTTTATAAAACCAGCATTCAACTCTAATGCATTTGCTATGAAAGTGCACATTCACTGTTGAATGTCTATACCTCTTGAGTGCATGTTCTTTGTTCCCTTTCAATACTCTCTTAAATCACTTACAAGTTATTCTAAAGGGCCGGAATGAGATTAAATAATATATGTATGTAGACGGACATTCAGTCTATCTTTAGGCCCATTTAGGTTCCACCTTTTAAATTCTCTGTTGATTTTCAGGTAAACTGATATGTGTCAGATTTAACAGGTGAGAACGCTACTATTTGTTTGTCAGTAGGCACCAATTTACACTGAGAGATACAGTGTGTTTGGTTCTCCCAAGCTATCTGTCCTGCATTATATATTGCAGGTATATTAAAACAGGATGATTGTAGCTCTTTTCAGCTGTAAGAACTTTTCAAATCCAGTTGGGCATCATTCACTTGGATGCAAAGAAGCACATGTGGCTGCTAGTATTAGTATGAAGGTAATTAAAAAAAAGTATTTTAATAATACTGGCAACTTTTTTTTATAATCACTCTCTGAAATTCTGAATATATCTTTATTCCTTTGATGCCCTTAATTGTTTGTTTGATCAATTCTTCAAAATGTAAAATAAGAAATTATAAAACGTATACAAATGTGTATTTAAGCATACATTACATGTTGCCATTGCTAATACCCATAGCTTCTTTTTCTCTCATTCAACAAGGCTCCTCTTGAGCACTTCTGGGTGCAGCAGCGGTTGTCGTGACTGCTTCCATGTCACTTTAACAAGTGTCTGATGCCAGTGCTACTGGCTGATTATGTAGATGATCAGAGCCCTCTGTGCAACCTGTGACGAAGCTTTAGATGGAGAGAATGATTGGGAGGATGCTTGAGTATTCCAAAATACACCCCCTACTCTTTATGCTGCTCCTTCTTTTATTATACAGTTGCTTTTATGAAGTATTTCTGCTCTAAAAAAACTGTTAAAAGGAGGTTGCCTTTGTTTTGCACACACCATTGAAAACAAACTATGTCTTCAACTTTTTCCTGCAGCATAGACTGTGTCGCTTCAACACAAAGCGATTTTAAATTTCCTCTGAATGGACAGTTCTGATGAGGTGCACTCTGTGGCCTCTTCCGACTATGTAAATGAGTGAATCTTTTTTTGTGTGTGTGTGTGTGGTGCAAATACGGGGTAATACAATAATACACAGGCAAGACAGGGGAGAAGTACTGTACACTACTCACTACTCTATGACTATCTTGCCCCAGAGTCCTCGTGAATTATTTATGAATGTGCTGACAGAAGAGGAGCAGGTTCAACTAGGCGCGTTTCTCTGGGGGGCAACAACAGCCGACAGCCAGGTGGGGCTTGGTTTGTCTTGCCGCCTCTGGATGATTTTAACAATGGTCCAGTGGTCTTGTTATGCGAATCTACGGTCTGGCTTTTCTCCTGTGTCAGCCGAAAAGAGTTGGTTGCGTGAGAATCAGTAATCTTTGCTGTGGCTCTGCTGTGCCCACCCCCCTCAAATATTTTTTTTCTCATGTACCCCTGCACCATCTCTCCACTTTTACCCTGCGTTCCAATCTCCATACCTCCATACTATTTAGAATGTCCCAATACATCCATGTCAAATGCAGTATGCCAACATCACCCGGATGCCCCAATACATCCAATTCTATTTTGCAGTATGGAAACCAGAATGATTTAGTATGTAGTATAGTAACAAGACAAAGTATGTGATTTGAAATGCAGGGTTAGTTTTGCTTCTTAGTGTCTCCATCTACATGTTTCTCTCCTTTACCTTCCACACTTTTCTCATCTTCTTTTTACACATCCCTCCTTCAGTATGTCAATTTCAAAATTGCTCTTGTCCCTTCCGTACGCCTACTCCCCACTTCCATCTCGTACATCTCTACCTGTCTCCTGCTCACTCCTAACACTATCACTGTTGATTGACAGTGCATTAAACATAATGTAAATCATTCCTCTTAACCTGCATTAGTTAATTAGATGTGGTTCTTATTCGGTTTTTGCAGTCAGGCAGATGTAAAAAGGGTAGCTTAGCCATGGAATCCAGTCGGTAACACTTGGCACTGTTTGTGAAAATTAGTTAAACAATACTTATACAAATTGAATATTTTATTGTAATTCATGTGGGTTTCACCTCTTTAGAACATTTGGTCTACAGTGGTTGAGTCGTAGGAGTGCTCAGTGGCAGGTTTGCCTTTGCAACGGCACTTTTGGGTAAGAGAGATTAGCCTGCCCTAACCTTAAAGACCTAGTTCACCGGTTGGAATATGAAGGTGTATTGAACTCAGAGATCCTATGTAGTATAAATGTGCAAAAAAAAAATTAATCGGATCATCCTAGCCTGAGAAAAGGCAGAAAGAGTGTTTTATGGTCTCACTGTCTAACCCTACATTGTCCTTCTTGTGACATCACAGTAAGGGTCAGGATTGCAGGACAGCTGGGCCAAGGGAAGACTGCTGCGGAAAGAAAAACCTCATTCATTATATTATAATACTGATTTTATAATGATAGAACGCTGGTTCCGTATGGGTGAAGTATTCCTTTAAGGAGCTTAATAGCTGATTCTTTACTGTTACAGACATTGGCTGTACAAAACGTTGAATAAGGTCAGCAGCAGGATCCAGAAACTGTGAATTCTACAATGGGAATGCCTGATGTGATAGTGACATTCCGTTCATTTTTGATGGTTTCATTTTGGAATTCGTTTTTGTTTCGATTGTAATTTCCTCCGCGTTCAACCCTCTTCATGTTTTGTTGTGGCTGTTTTCCTTGTCAGACTGTGAGATAGTTATTAGCAGATTTAATGACATCCAGTACATTTCTCATTCATCAGAAGTAAACATAATGTCCTATCTTAGGCGATGGAGTCACTTTTTTATAATGATCGATTTGATGGTTGATTAAATGTGAGTACTTATCAAGGCAGAGAGAACAATAGATGCACAACGTGTTAAAGAAACACAAACGAATGAAATGGGAGCGAGTAATTGTTCCTCTTGGTTCGTTAGTATTATTTAAATTATAATGTAGAGTCATGCACAACAGCTCCAAAGATTGTTTTATGGTTTCTTGCTCACAACTTGAAAATGAAGTAAACAAGCTTGTGTCCCTCTTGTGCTGCAGCGAGTATCATCGTAATGTTCATCTTTGCTATCGAGAAAGATTACAATTCCCATTTCCCAGCCCTTTGACACCAAACGGAGCGGAGTTGTGCTTTTCTTAATTAAACTTTGTATACAGACCTCACTTAACTGAAACGTAAACTTGAAATGATGCACACATTGAAGTACTTCAAAATTCAGGTGTTGTGATCAATCAAGATGACTGTGTCTTTCCGTCTTGCTTCTGTCTCTGGCCTACATTCGCTGAGATTGTTCATTGCCCCTGGCTCCTCACACTACACACATACGGACAGAGGTGTCTCGATGTGGCCTTTAATGTCACATGTAAAAAAAAATTAAAAATGTAAATCCAACTTTGATACCATATATGCCTTACAAGCCCTTAAATCCCCCCTAAAATCACATTGATTTAAGTAGTCCTACATATATGGCAGCTTTTCAACTGTCAATGAACATGTACAACTACACTCTTGCACCGTGCCTCCGGGCCTACTGCATACTCTGACAGCACCCCCGCTTATAGGTCTTCTCACTGTCAGTCCAGCCTCTCCAGAGGATGTACACATCACAGGCCATCATCTCCCCCAGGGCTCATTTGTCAACAAGAGCGACACCTCCAATGCATGAGACGGGAGATGGATCTTTTACGGTTTCATGTAGATACACCTGGAATAGTAGGAGAAAATACACAAGTCTCAAATTGGATCATGGTTTTGGTATTTAGTTTTACTGTCTCTTCATTAGTAGTGTGCGTAGATAAACAGTATTGCTTAGAATGTATGTAACAGGGTTTCTCCCCATTTAGCTGTCAACCCCTTGCAGTACACACTGACTTTGTTAAAACTAATTACAAAGATGTGTATCTCTGCCTTAGAAGCGTATCATAGCGGCTCTAAGGGCAGTTATATTTGGTTGAGGTGTAGCACAATGGGTGAAGTAAGTCTTTTTTTTTTTACATTTTAAGAGGCGAAGTTTGGAAGTTGGTTAGCAAGGTTGCCGGTAACTATAAGCGGTAATTAGTTTACCAAATATATTTTGAAGGGCTGAAAAGTCATAATGAATACACAGTATCATCTGGTGAGTTTCCCTCTGTTTACCACCCCTGTGCTGAAGGCTGAACATAGTTGTGTTCAAGTAATTTCCAGTGGCAGTTGTTGTGTACCAGGTTTGTGTGGATTTATTGCAGAGCTTCTCAACCCCTTTTGAGAATATGTGTCAGAGTGTGTTCCTTGGTCGTAGCTTAATGGGCTGTTTGTGTTTCCTGCAAAGAAAGCGATCCAGCCTGAATTCTGCTTGCTATGCCTTCTTATCACCTGTGGTTGATACAGGCTTTCATACAACCCTGTTTACATGGAAGCAAGGTCCTGCCCTAAATATCCCCACTATATTCCACTCTGAAATCTGCCTCAAATTAAAGTCACGACTTGCATACGCACAGCTTCATTCAGCATCACAGCCTGCATTTCCAACTGATAAGAAAGAATTGTCCCTCTGTATCACATGCCTACTGTTCTGGCCAAATCTCACTCCCTGCAGTGCATTCCACAGCATACATCTAATATCTCTGCACTATTCCACTGCGATCAGATATGGCACATCCTATCCGAAAATATCCCCAACTTTAACCTTGTGAAAAAAGCTTGCAGATTGAACTATCTCAGCAGTTCTCAGCATCTCTAAGCTGACAGAATGTCTTCATAGCAGTTCAGGGCTCCTCGGCGCCCGTGGATCTGTGCGTCATCCGAGAGTTTGACAGGCGAGCGTGCAGGCGCCCACACGTGCGCGCACCAGCACATACACACAACACACAGTCTCTGGTGTGAAGCAGGGGGCCAATTATACTACTGTGACAGGGAACGGCTGTAGGAAAGACTGTGTCCCCCCAGGCAGGCCACAGTGCACCCGACACACTGCCAGCATGACAACTGACAGTGATGGGAATCCTATGATACCTAAGTATGGGAAAAAAGGCACAAACGAAACCTTAAAAAGCTGTTGTGAATGATCTGTTTGCTGTGTTGTATCAACAGGCACTGTAATGAGATCAGATTGAACTGTGCTACACCGCGCTCACTGTCTTTATTGAGATCAAAATGAACCCGTTTGGTCATGAGAATCTCCTCTCTGTGGCTAAAATTGGCGCCAGTATGTATGAAACTTCTTCAACTCATGAGTCAAAAACTTCCAGGTAAAAAGTGAGATTGAGGCACTTTATATAGAAAAAGCTAACTTTTGGCAAGGTGTAAGCATGATTCTCAAGTACTGACTCCCAAAGGCGATATAAAATTAGAAAGATAGTGATGTCTACTATTAGCCAATAGTATGCCCTTACAAGATGCCTGATTAGCTTATCAAATACACACAAATATCCATACCGTGCTCATTCAAATGCGACCTAACTGTGATATTTCAAAATGCAGATTAGTGCTTCCCACGGTAACAGAAGGTGGCTTATCGGGTGAGTAACTGTATTTTGAGATCAACTGTTGGGAATGATGCCAAGACATGGGAGGCAGCAACGAGTGAGCTTGCTTAAAATCCTGTCCGCCCCCCTACTTAATTATCTTTACATGCCAGAGAAAATAAATTACCCTCCTCTTCTAGATTAATAATCGCATTGTGGGGGGTTTTGGCCATAAGATGTGCAATTATGAGTGGTAAAAAGAGTCTGGATTGTCTCCAAAAAAGAAATTGAGGAAGATTTATGGGTAATTTTTGTATTTCAAAGTTTTGATGAAGTCTTTTTTTAATCCAGTCATATCTCAGCAAAGTTGTAGATCAGTTGTGCTTCAAGAAAAATAGCCACTGTTTCTGTTACAAAAATAGCATGTAGATGTGCGTTGTATCTTTTTTGGCATCTGTGTATTTGTCTTTGTCATGGTCCAAACAGGAAACATAATATTGTGTCCATGGATTTTCCCAGTAGAGCTACAATAGCAAGAGACAGCTCAAACATTTTCACACCAGAACCCGAAGTGCAGAGGCTTCTTTTTTTCATTTTGCACCAACATTCAGTCATCATACAGGGAGGAAACCTTGGTGCAGGTGGCATAGATACCAGTTTGTGTGCCTACAATAGACCCAAAAGCCCAAAATGCAATGTAACCACCCCTCACCTTCTCCTTGAGCAGAGAACCACTTTTCCTTCTTCCACTTTTGCTATTGCTGCTGCTCTATCCGACCACTCAAGTACAACCCACAGCTGAACACAAGAGATTGAAGCTAAATGGTGGGGTTTTCAAATATGTAAGAAAGCATTACCTTAAAGAGCACCTATTATGCTTTTTCAACTTGTATGACCTAAAACGTTGTTATGATGATTTATAGTCATGTTTAACTAGCCTGGTGCTACCAGACCATCGTACTTCATTTCATTTGTACAGAAGGTCTGGCAGTGCTGTAATTCGCAAACGTTCACTCATGGAGGCGGGTGTCTGTTAAAGTTTAAAACTATTGGATCTGCCCAGTGCCACTCTGGATTAGCCAACCAATCGCATAAAGTTTGGTCGTCACGTGTGTCATGAGCCGGCTTCTGGCAACTGAAACTGGAGCGCGACTTCGACGTCATCGTTCTCAGCCACTCGCTCTGTTCGCTGATTGGACCGGCTGTCGAATCTCCGGCAAAAGTGGGAAATGGGCTGTACACCCAGACTGACTACTGAAGGGAAAATAAAATTTAGCCGGAAGTAGGCGGGCGGGCGGAGCCAGGCTAATGTTTAACCATACTAAAGTGTCAAATAATGACTTCCATGCATTTAGACGTATTCCCTGCTGACGTCCGGGGTGGCTGTGCAGAGCACTAAACACTAGGGCAGCCGGTCGTGATTCACTTGTTCAAATTTCTGGGATTTATCTACGTAGATCAATCCGGATTTTCCATGTATGGTATTGCTGCAACGTGCTCAGGCACGCTCCTGCCATGCCCCCACCTGCCTGCTCAAATCTGCCCGCTTGCCGCTGAAAGTCTTCCGGAAGGTAACCAATCACAACGGAGTGGGGTTGGCAGGAGGGGGTCGAGGGGGCGGAGAAGGACGAAGCCGAGTGTGGACAGAGAATGCTGAAATCGCCCAGATGAGAGGAAGAGTTTCCCGAAAATCTACATAGTTTTTGTGCTGTGATTGCTTAGGCTGGAGAAAACAATGGGAGTATTGCTGATATGCCTAAGGATAATTGATAAAATCAGCCAATCACAGCTCATTATTTTAGGGTCTTTCATATTTTGGGTTAAACCGCAACAATTCCAGGTCAATCCAGGTCAAGTCTACAGACAGATTGACTTGAATAGCCTACTTTATGTAATGATATAATTGTGCTTGGACCTGATTTATTGCAATCTCTAGTGTGAAAGATAAGATTTGACATTTTCCCAGAAAAAAAAGCCAGTGAGTCTGAAAATGGAGGGTAATATCTCGTAGCAGGTTTGACAGCTGCCAGGAAAATAAATAATATTTACAGGGAAACTGATTTTCTATGTCCATTTTCAAAGCTCTAGCAAATTATTCTGTGGGCTATTGTAAGTGTGTACATTCAAAGCTCAACTCCTGTGCTCAGCCTTTTGGCGTGGTGATAAATAGGCCTTTCCCGCACATAGAGCTGTATATGTGGGCAACACCCTATCCCCTGCTACTTCATATGCCACTGATAGCATCGAGTCTTGTGCTACTAAAGCCACCCAGCTCCCAGGGACAGGGCACACACTTGTTCCTCTCTCATCCAATCACAGCTAGGCTTCACTCTAAGCCTCCCATGCTTACTCTCTTTGCTGTATATCTTTGTCTATGTGTGTTCCCTGTCCATACACATATGCATCTTGTCTTGTGCCATGTGGCCTTCTCTGTGACCCCTGTCAGTACACCCACTCCTTTCCATCTCACTGCATCCCTCGGTTAAACATCAGAGGCCACTGTGGTTATGTGCTTGCTGCCCGTCACTTACCCTGCAGAGCTCTACTGTATGTTTGTCCTCACTGCACTGTGCAGACCTCTATTGATTCAATATACATTGCTGCTCCTGCAATTCCCCCCAAATGTGCCCAGCTGCCTTCTCTGGTAATGGAAATATTTCTTGAGTGGTATTCCAAGGCCACTGTGGATGAGGTTTAAACTCACTGTGAATGTGTACTTAATGTGACAGCAAAGGAGTTTTGTTGACAGCCCTGCGAAGGAAAACATTGTTCATTTTGTGCCCTTACAAGTAAGTGCCAGCAATGGGCAATGTGTAAATGCTTGTGTTTGCCGCTCAGGGGCAGCTGAAACCAGTTCTGAACAAAACATGGCATACTATCACCTTTAAAATTACAAACAGCGCTGAAGTCCTGCTCTTGGCCACCTATGTAAATTAAATTGTCACTCACCTTGCAGCTGTTTTTGGTCTCCTCTAACTCCCAAGGGAATCTTCTTCTTAAGCTACTAAATGATCAGCTAATTACCAAGATGTCATGGGCACCTAGCATACAGTGAATGAGTCAAAGTGGTGAGTCTGAACCAAAACAGTAAACTTGTGGGCTGCACCAAAACAATGAGCATTAATACATGTGGAGTTGTCTCAATCACATCCACTTGTATTACAATTATTTCAATTTCAAACGTATTGCTTCGAACTGCTCCTTTTAGCACACTAGCTAGTTTAGAATTCAAAACACACAGTTTTCTCTCTGATCCCATGAATCGCCTGTCTGTTAGTGGCAAAACATAACTGTATGTTGCGTGTGTGAATGCATTTGTAATGTTTCAGTTTTAAAAAAAGTAAAAAGGTTTGATAGTGGTATTATATTGGGGCAGGAAACTCTATTCAATATATGGTTGTAGTTGTTTGGTTGGGTGTGTTGAAGCTAGTGGACTCTAAACGTTTGTGTGCTTGTATCTATTTGTACGTTGTATGTGCCCTTGAACAAGTATATATTTGTAGATTAATTGGATTGTGTCTCTCTAAGCTTCTGAGCTACTTAACAGGCAGGCCATCATTCCCCATGGAAGACACTTTCCTTGTATATTTTTACTCTGCGTTTTGAGCAGCTTTCACACGGCTCTGCAGACATATTGGAGTGGGCGTCAGTGCAAACATCAGGATGCTCCGGGTCTTAGCTGTCCAAATGACAGTCACATATTTACTCTGCTCTGACAGTCACACACTTAACACAATCTGAGTTACACTGATGCCGACAAGAGTTTACCATGAGATGACTGTAGCTTGACTCTTTTTGTATCAGAGAAGCATAAATCCCAAACATGTAGATATAGGCAATTTACCTGTCCTTTATTGAACTTTTGTGTTTGCCAGTTGGCTCGGTTTGTGCTTCATTTTCTCAGCAAGGTTTTTACTAAAGCAGATCCTTTCATCCTACAGAGAAATGAATAGCTCAAACTCCAACATATCAAATGTTTATTCTGAAACCATCCATCAAGCCTTAGTCCTTTCCTGTATGCTTCAGTGTCTTTCCATTCACTGGTTCATCCTTGCAGCACCAGACACACTGACAATCTGCACTGTTGATTTACAAGTACTCACTCTTACTCCTCTACGACTTGTGCGCAGTAAAATATCAGCTGGGGAAAAGCCAACAAAAGCGATACATTTCCCCTGTGAGGCAACATCAGCAATAACTTACAACCTATGTACACAAAAATTCAATCTTTATATTTATTTTTCGTCTTTTATTTGATCATACCCTGTACCAGCACCACATGTGTGTTTTTAATTAATGTTAAATGCTAATCTTGTGGAATTGTAAGGCATGTTCTGCCCACTTACTGGTATATAATGTTCAAAAATGGATGCTCTTTTTTTTATACAATCACATGCATTTTCCTATAATGTAGGCAGACTATAAATGATATATTTCTAGATGACAATACATCATGCAGAGCCTGCTCACTACAGCATGCAATTGCAACAGCAGAATAGAACGGAGGCACAAATAGAGGCCTGTTGAGCTGTTTGTGAGACAGATATAGTCTGGCATTAGCTTTTGGGGAAGACTTCCTATCCTGCAGATTGGTTCCAGTCTGCTAGAAAAACCAATATGAGTTTTTTTTTTTGGCCAGTGATAGCCTTATGGAAAGGAGAGTGTATTTGTGGTTAAAAGACTAGCTTTTCAAATCTCCAAAGGAGAAGTAACAATTCTGCATGCAAGAATTGAAAGGAACTCAGACTGCCCGTTTCCTCCATATCTTGGAGAAGTATACCTCCAAACTGCTCTTGAGCAAGGCATTTAACTCCAATGGCACCAGTGTAGCAGTAGTGCACACATTCCATGAACTCTGCCAGGCTGTCACTATGTATGAAAGTGTTTTGTTGACCTACCTGCCTGTTGAAATTAGGTTTAGACAGTGGCAGTGGAGTGTCTTCTTATAGTCAAGTAGTGTGTAAGCTGTGTTTCTTGCTGATAAGCTAATCGGGCGGAAAGGGAAAAGGGCCGCTCTAAAAAAAACAATGATCATTTTCTGTGCATTTAGTGAGAGAATTCTATTAAGTGGTTTAAAAAAGCTCGGATAAGAAAAACGTCCTGCTTGTGAATATGCTTTTTAGCCTGTGTGCTTCTTTTTTCTCTTCTTTGTCTGAGTACATACTGTATTCCATTAATATAAACATATGCGGACATAATCAAGCCTATTGTATGTACCAATACCACCATTGACATAAAAAAACAATTGCTTTGATGTTTATTCGAGTGTTTAAATGGGCAATAGATTGTGACCTCTGTAATTGATGAATCGGGTTTGTCCTATATTAAATACAGAGGAAGGTACTATTTCCAGCATCAGAACAAGTCTAGTTGTAACCTCAATATTAAAGGTTTATTTATCTAAAATATCTAACATGGTCAACATTGGGCAGACATTATGCTGTAAGAATATATGAATGATAGGAACTGTGGCTGCATGCAATATAATGAATGAAACATTTTGAGTCAAAAACACATTTTCCAATAGGGAGATAATGTCTTTTTGAAGGCACTTACAACCTAGTTTATAATTTAGGTATGATGTTTTGTTGTATACTGCATGTCCGTCATTAGGGGAACTCTCAAGGGGCCTCATGATGAGACTGATGTTCAATCTAGCAGAAAACCTACTCTCATGTTCAGATTTTCCTGTAAAATACAGAATCATTTAAGGCAGGCAGATAGGCAGTTTGAAAAGATCAACGCCACACTGAACTGTTAACTACTCTGTAATCATAGTCAATGTAGTCATTGTATTGTATAAGTGGTTATGTGTCACACAAATGTGTAGACATTGAAACTGTGACGCTGCTTGAGGCTTTAGCGATACCAGCTCATCCTACAGACTCTAGGGGCAAACCCAGAATCCATTACTGAGATCAGGGAACTCGGACCAAGCAGGGATGTCAGTTACCTTAAAAGGCTCAACACAGCTGTTTCTTGGAGTATCCCCCAACCTAGTGAACCCATCACTGTCTCAGCCACTGTCAGTCAGTCTAGAGAAGAGAGCGAGACAAACATATGCCCTGTGTTTTCACGCATCGTTAGCTTGCCCCCGACCTTCTGGGGCTAACGCGCAGAAGGTCAAGACAGTGAATGGCCTGATGAAAGTGTCACTCTGGGGACATTTCAAACCGGTCGTTGGTGGAGGGTCAAATAAAATGTTTGTCTGGCAAATTTGTTCTGCTAGCCTTAAGTAAAAGAGATAATGTGCGATGAGCCATTGAGATTGGGGGGGTTGGAGGATGGACTACAAATGCAGAGAATCATAAATCTTTCCTTTGATCACAGATAAAGATGTGGGTGGATTTGTTGTCTCCGCCAGCAGGCCTTTTGGAAATGTGTCATGTCGTTTGCTGCATGCCTCCCTCCTCTTGACAATCACTTCTCGGGCGGTCGTGTCTCTCTGCATTGTTATGTTCTCCCGTTATGATTAAAATGGATGAGTAAAAAAAGAGTAGTGGCTGCTCCAGCAAAAAGCATGATCACGATTATTTTGAGTGATATCATCCAGATCAAGACTATTTATGTAGCACACTACTACAATTGACTCTGGAAACATCACAGTTTTTTTTATAAATGTATTGAATTAACATAATTTAAATATAGCTCAACTGTAAAATAAAAATATGTCCTGATTTAAATGCCTGGCCTCACTGAAAAACAGAATCTTGCAATAGTCGATTATTCTTATTTTCATGATAGTTGAATTTGTAATTTGGATTAAAATTCAATTAATTGCAGCGCTCTAGACTGCTATCAAAACCATTCTTTTTTCCATGTCACTTTTGTAGCTTTTGACCCTTTGCGAATCCGTTTGTAGAAATCCTGCCTACGCCTTCGGGATACCGGGTGTGCACTGCTCGTCCCTTTCCTACTTTTATCCAAACTCTGTTCACGCTAACAAAGGGTGGACTCAAAGGCTGCTCTTGTGATGTATTCTCCACAACTGTAGCTGGGAAGTGAAGCAAGTGGACTCCAGCCCCATGACAAATCCAGCTGTGAGTGAAACTTGAGGGCTTCACAGTCAGACATGTTATAATGAGCTGGAAAAGGAACAAAGATCGGTTCTGGAACAATTTGGGACATTTATTTGAGCGTAGATACATGGTTCCAACAGCCAGTCAATAGCAATGTAGCAGATAACCTAGTCATACCAATGCAGGTACAAACAGTCATTTTATTTTGAGTAAATTATTTAGCATGTTTTTTTCCCTGACAATTTACTCATTATTTATAAGAGATGATTTATTTATTTATTTATAAGAGACAAATTTTAATCTACTAACCCTTAAACTCCTCTGCAGAGTAAAACAGCCCATTTTACTTTTGTTAATACAGTGTTAAATGCTCATTGACTTGTTTTATATTTGCATTCCCATAACATTTTGAATTTTTTATGAACATTCTGCTGTGGTTACGGCACTTGACCCCTTAACAGTACACTTAGCATTGGTAGCTTTATCTGTTACATAAACCAGTGTTCTACTTGTCTGCTGCTTTGGGTATGAGACTGAGCTCATCTAAAAGACTGAACAATGCATCTATGCTGTTAGTGTTCAACTCACTGCCATGCAAACGAAGGGGACACATGCTTGTGGTGCCATATGCTCCAGAATCAAACAGAGAAGCAGAGTGACGACAGTAACCATTACGATCATATTAGATTCCATTATAGTTTGTCTGATGGGGCGCTCGGGGCCACAAGCTGCAATTAAACTCTAAATAAAATATTATTTTCCAACCTCTCTGTGTGCAGTGGGAGGAATCCAAAATCTTTTAGTAATGCCTCATTTAGGATCCACAGTTTTCCCGTTAGGGCACTTGGACTCATTTAGGACTGCGACACCCATCCTGTAGCTGCAGTATTCGGCAGTAAAGCCCAGTGTGTCGTATTGCAGGGCTCATTTGAGGTTGGACAATGGCTGGCGCGCGTGTGTGTGTGTGTGTGTGTGTGTGTGTGTGTGTGTGTGTGTGTGTGTGTGTGTGTGTGTGTGTGTGTGTGTGTGTGTGTGTGTGTGTGTGTGTGTGTGTGTGTGTGTGTGTGTGTGTGTGTGTGTGTGTGTGTGTGTGTGTGTGTGTGTGTGTGTGTGTGTGTGTGTGTGTGACAGTGAGAATGAGTGAGTGTGTGTGTGTGTGTGTTTGTGTGCACAGAGCATTACATAGTTGCTTATTACTTCCTGCCTTTTTATAGACTGAAGCCGCGTTGTGTAGACAAATAGGTGTATTAAGCAAAGACGCCATCCTGATTACACGGATCCATACAGGAGGGTGATCAATGTTCAATTTGATGCAACCTGACCTGAAGAGTTCATCACTTTGGCTGACCTTTCCCTTGCTTCACAAGCCACACTCCTCCTCTGTTCATTCTCATCAGGTATTCATTTTGTCACATCTGACAACTTGCAAATGGCCGAATAGATTAGCGAGCACGGTGCAAGAGAACGTCACTCAAATGAAGAACTACAGAATACCTTCAGTCTTTGTACAGCTCGTGGCAGAAATATGAATTGAATCAAATGCCTTTTAATAATGAATGGCTTCGATGGCCTTTTATAATCACATTACCCCTTACTTGTGTCAGTTTTGTGAAAGTAGAATCATTTAAGCGCTTTGAGTATCATGAAAGGCGCTATATAAATCCAAGCAATTATTATTATTATTTGAATGGTTCTCCTCGTCTCTGAATTGTATCTGATATTTTTCAACCGTCCTCTTTCTTGTTGGATAACCTCAACCTATTGAAGTCCTAACTGTTCAACTAACACACACTATTTCACATTGCTGTCATCAACTTTGTTCACTTCCAATTTGCATGTGGTTTTATTAATGTATTCATTTGCAATCAGTATTTCAGCTGAATATAAATGTCAAGAGCGCCGCTCAAAGCTCAGCACGGTGGATACTAACAGAGCTAATTGCTGGACCAATCTGCTGTTTTCTTAGCAATTTTCCTGTTAATGGCCGCAATCAAAGTTGGCGGGCAAGATCTAAATGTGTAGTTAGACCAATTCATTCAGGTATGCCCTACTCTTGCAGATTAGCGGCCCGTTGAAACCTGCGAGGCAGTTTCATATCGCATCAAGAAGAATGTCCTCGTTGACAGTCGAAGGCAGAAAGTGGATTAGTAAGGGATTACTTTTTGTACTTGCCGTCGGTACCACCCAAACACCACTGTATCCTCTGTAAACAAGGTTGATATTGTTAAATTCTACAAAATTTAGATTTTATGCATAGAAAGTTTACACTTGCCTTAAATTATTTCCAGCACAGTCATTGAATATGTATATAGTTTAAGTAGTGGGTTACTTAGCAATCAACATCATTATTATTTCCCCATTTCATAAACCTCTATAACAGAGGTTGGTAAACGATATGATGGCCAAGGGGGCATAATGGATCAAATGAGAGGTTACATTTTATTACATTTTTTTTGTCAGAAGTTGATATTCAGGAATTTCCCTTCATACTTTATAGTAAGGTTATTTTTTTGGCTTTTATGCTTGGTCTTGGGTCAGAATGAGCTAAATCCCCAGTGGTGAATTTCAAATGAAAGTACATGCCATCCTAAACCCTCTCACCACACATGCACACGCACTGACATAACTACAGCTAACACTCAATTCCTTGCCGCAATGCTTGCTCTCTCGTTGGGATCTATGTGTGTGGCCCGGGCTTTTCATCGCCTCCACTCTTCTGTGTGCGGCAGGCAGCATCACGGAGGTAAACCCTCCGCTGCCAAGAAACAGAATAAAACAGTGGAGTCAGTGAAACATAGCAAGGCTAATGGATTCACCGCCGCCTCTTCCCACCTTCGCTTTTCATGTGCAAAAGTATTCATCGAGTTTTGATGGTGCCAGCCATGCATGACACTGATTCATTTAAATGGCCCAGGGAAAAAAAATGAGAGTCATTCACACACCTGCAGAGTTGGCAGAAAACAATCCAAAGGGTTGCATTGAATCAGCATTTTCATCTCAAGATTGTGCAAATGTTTGTTTACTGTTTTTAATGTGTTCTGATACGACTTCAGTTTGGTTTGGGGACATTTTTGCCAGTGTATATATATATTCTTAACTGTCACACACAGAATCCTTTGTTTGACCTTTGTACATTGACTGGCAAAAAGTTATTCAGTGCTAAACATTTAGTTGACTCCACAAAACAGAATTGTATGTAATGTCCTAAGCAAAACTTCATTCAGTATTTTCAAATTAAGAGATAAAACATCCTCTTATTCCGGGCTCCAAGAATAAAAGCATAAATAGAGTTCTTAAGTTTTGATGTGAATCAGCTCTTAGTTAAATGATGGATCAGGGCCAAGATTGGAATCCTATTGTTTAGGATATACTGTATATGAAAACAAAATAGCTCTATTCTTTGTGTTTTTCAGCACATTAAAGTCCCAGGTTAGAGTGCCTGTATTTTCAATTCATTAAGTTGTCATAGACTTCTCAAATGCCTTGCCTAGTACAGCAATTGTAAGGGAAAGTCAGATTTGCTCAGCTTTCAAAGAAAGTCCAAAGGATCCTTGTCCATATATAAAACTGTATTCAAAGAGTTGTGGTTGCCTTTATGCTGTGTGAATAGATTGCTTTAGCTTTCTTTGAGTTGAATTTAAACGGACCCATTATTAATTTTTCCTTGCTGTATCATATTTAGGAACTTAAAGTCCAGTGCGGCTGGCAGAGTAATTTGATGACTTGCCACCTATCACAAACTGATATGTTGAATATTCTATTTTGTTTAGTTAAGCAGCAAAATGTGCTTTCCCTTGGCTATTTTCAGCTCAGCTAGCATTGTGGGTAATTGGTTGGATACAGATGCTGTGTGGCCTCTTTAGTTCCTTGCTCTGCTTTGATGACACCTAAGATGAAATGGTTACTGTTGGCTGAAATTCAAAGCTCTGCAGTTTGAGACTATACGGTGTGCATACCTGCTGTATCACAACCCACTGATTTCAGCCAAAGTTCTTCAATTTGTCTTCCGGTGCCACAAGACACAGATAGTGTAAGCTGCAATCCAAGCAAAAAGTACAAGGACACTGATATCATTGTTTCCAGTAATCAGACCTCAGTCCAACTGATGGAGTGTTACAGTGTTGAAGACCACACTGAACCAAACAATAAGCCAGAATCAAATGTAAAATGGCTTACGCACAGGCCTAGCATTTACCATATTTTTATTTATTTATTTTTTTTACTGCCTCGACCAACCTGTTCTTCAAGTTCGAGCACAGTTAATGTCATTAAATCACAATCACATTTGTTTCCATTTGAACTGGTTGATTAGGTTTTGTTTAATATGATCTTCTGCCTATTAAATGATCAATGTATTGTAATGGTGTTTTGCAATATACAAAGTAAACATATATATTGTTTCCTTAATTAAATCAAACCATTTTCTAACAGGGCTTACCGAAGATCACTGACATTTGCACAATAATTAGGAAGTTGACATTGTACATGTATCAATGATCAGCTATGCATGCATACGTCCACATCAGCAATTGTAAAGCAACTTGCATTTGTTGTTAGAACCAGAGAATTACAATGTGGCTTCAGTGTATCATTCCCCTGTGCAACAACCCTGTTTCTCTGGTGCATTAAAAGTCACAAGAGTGGAACAAATCGCACAGTTTCCACAATCATTCCGAATTAATGAGTCTCTCCTGCAAAGAAATGCAAATTTCCAAACACAGGATTGCTTCCAAAAACAGGACTGAGGGAGGGGTAGGAAAAAAAGAAACCGCTTCTTTCAGCCATTTTAGAAACAGGCTTAGCATGCCTTGCTCTGGCATTACCCAGTTACACAGAATGCTTCCCCTTCATAATGGAACCCTTATTGGCTTTGGGTGTCAGAGCAGCCGGGTTAGTATGTGGAAAATCTGTAAAATTTGCCATTCGTCCCAGGCTGCACTGCGATGAACATCCTGTTTGTTGCACTTCCATATCATTGCTTTGTTATGTGGGACATCCAGTCTCACAAAATAAGAACACTAAACAAGGTCAAATAGTTTGTAGGCGAAAACAGTAAACCCGTGGAATGTAGGCGACTTTGACATTTGCTTCTTGCTAGTTGCACCTATCACAAACACTGTAGGAATCTTTGTATTAACTCAACTGTAGTGAAACATCAGACACACCATTTAGATGTATGGGAGAGTGGTTTTGAATGGCAATATTTAATGCAAGACATGGGCCCTTTATCTTAGTATAATTGGTGATAATGACTTACATTATGTACTGAAATGGTTTTGGGACAATGTCAGAAACCTTGTCATCCACATTAGAAATACTTCAGGTCCACACCACTAGACATACCTTGGATATTAAATTCCTTCATCTTCCTGCTGGCACAATGCTGCATGTTGTCAGCATCAATATTACGTCTACCTCCCCTTGAAACAAATCAAAATCCAGATGGAAGAAAGCAAGAAGAGAACCATGTAAAAAAAGCCCCAAGCAGTTCACTTTGGTGCTGAACTTTTTTAGAGACCAGCCAACGAGCGCTTCATGCTTCCATTTTGTATTTATTATGGAGAATACTGCTGTGTCAGTGTGTGCAAGTGTCTTTGAGAGATGACTCTGTTGTGTGATCGGAGCCCGGGCTTCCAGATCTCAACAAGGACTTGGCCCGAACCCCAGAGATGCATGATGGGTGAGACAGAGATGTTGAATGTAAACTGTCACAGGCCTCTGCTGGTGTCTTACCACATAATGCGCCACCAGTCGCGAAGAAACAAGCATAGCACTTATTACATGCAATGGACATTATTTTTCCTCATGCTCTGATTAACCTTGAGCTGCCGTCCGTTGTGGCAACACAGCAGGTTTCTGCACCTTTTGAATAATGATAAACACAACTTAGACAGGAAGCCGCCGACACAAGACCCAGCGTGATTCTGTGTAGTTAGAAAGCACAAGCAAACGGTTGTCAGTCTTACTGTTATGCTGTGACCCCTTTTTGGCTTGGTGAAACCAGCAGTGCCGGAAGCAGCAAATGATACAAACAAGGGAGGCGACTGGAAAATGTGTCTCATCTCAACATGGCACTTGTTCAGCAGCCAACACATCAGCACACAGCACAGGTTGGATCACTCAGGCAGGATTTGTGGCCCTGCATGACAGAGTGTAATCCAGCTGGTACTGTTTTCCCTCACCATTTTGAAAAAGATGAGTTTTTCTCATTGTCCCATAGCTCTCTCTCCTTTAGGCTTATTTGAGCAGTATATATATACAGTCTATGCGGTATTCTATTGTGCACACAATTGTACTGTGCTGGCTTACTGGATATGGGCTGAATGGGTTTGCTTGGACAGTACATATGAGAATGTGTTGAAGTGAATGATGCAGTCTTGCGGCGCATTTTCACGGATTTTGCCGTGTTTGGCTTGCTCTTGTGCTAGCGGATTATAGACGATTTACATAAACAAGTCCTTCACCTTGGGACCTTTTTTAATCTTAATTAATTTCTGATAATTCCTCATTAACATTGCAGACATAAGGGCTCCATTGCTGAGCAACAACCAAGCTAGGCCACGTGTAGAGCAACGCTGAGCATTAACTCTACCCAAGAGACAAAAAAAGAGGGGAGATTGACTAAATCTGAGAAACATGAAGAATGATAGAGGAAGTTGATTTGATGTGTATGAAAGAAAGATACTGTGAAGAGAGAATTGAACATATCTCTGTATTATATATTCTCTTTTCCCATCTGATTTGACTTGACCTTGATAAAATGATTCGGCGACATCGGTTCACACTTCTATCCAGATTCCTCCACTCCCAAAACAGGTCGTTGAGTAATGACTCTTGCCTCTGCATGACATTGTGGAATAGCGTTTTAAACAGCTTGAAAAGGGAGAAGGGAGAAAGAGACACGTGCTCGATTAATAATTCATGCTCTGCAGATGATCTGTGAATATCAGTGGTAAACAGGCTTTTATGGCATTTAAATCAGCTATATTACAAGCCTGCTTGAGAAAGAAAATGACCAATGACTCCATTGTTGGTGCAATTTCGATTCAACTTGTTTTGGTAGCGTCGTGCATGGGAAGCTGACTTTGTTATATTGGTTCAGAGTGCCTTTCATATCTTTTGATAATGGGGGAAGTGTTGCACCATTAGGCACCAGAATCCTTTGCTGCTTCCACAATAACTCCCCTTTGAAGATTGATCATGCAGGAATAACACTGTGGCATGACAGGCATCAATTTATTGGTAATTGTATTGTTTTTTTGCCCCTGAAGAAACCTGCATCGGAGAAGTAATATTGGGAAGAAATGATTTTGCGCCGTGCAACACAGTAGGCATTATGTAGATGTGGTGGGGTCTATGAAAAGGCAATCTGCAGCATTTCTTATCTCCCATACTGTATCAGTGGTGGTGTATTAGCTGGCTAGCTTGTTTTTTTGATCATGCGTGGTGACAGAATCAGTCATTTTTTAGCTTCCAATATGGCACTGAAGACTGTTTTGTATTTGTACCCCTCCGAACTCTTAAGTTATTTTTAATTTGTGGTTGAAGCCCCCACCCCACACTCCCCACCAACCACATTTCACCTCCCTCCCTCCCTTTCACCCTTTTCCCTCTTCTTCTCTCCGTAATAAGGAACATGGAATGCGTGAATTTTTTATAATGTTATATAAGAAGCCTTGGCACCCCAAGAGACCCATGTCCTGGTTTTGGTGTGTTCAAAACAAGCACAAGAGAGGAAGAGAGCAGAATAAATGTGTGTGTGTGTGTGTGTGTGTGTGTGTGTGTGTGTGTGTGTGTGTGTGTGTGTGTGGGGTGTGTGTGTGTGTGTGTGTGTGTGTGTGTGTGTGTGTGTGTGTGTGTGCACGCCTGCACGTGCGCCTGCGTGAGTGCGTGTGTCTGTGTGTGGGGGGGATAAAAGTTACCAGCGGTTTCAGAGAGATGGAGAGAACTGAAGAAGAAAAAGAAGAAGAGGATAGACACAGAGAGGATTGTAGAAGGGTAGAACGGAAGGAAGGGTGGAAAAATAAGAGCAGAAGGCGAGGAGAGAGGATTAAAGGAAAGCAGGAGAGGGAGAGAGAGAGAGTGCATGCGGTAGAGGAGCCTGTGGGGGGAGATCTTCCCATTAAGAGGCACATTGCGCTTGGCTCTCTGATCTCTTGAGTTGTGTTGTGATGCCAGACAAGAATACTCCAGGGTGACAACGGCTGCCACCAGAGAAACAGCTCCTCAGTGACTGATATACAAATACGGTATACAGCCATAGAGAGCAGAGGAGTGGAGGGAGGGACGCAGAGGGAGTCAAAAGAGGAGAAGGATTTGGAGGGGAGTGAGGAGTGAAATCCATTGTATGAAAATACTATATCAACTTACAACCGATAACCTACACAGTCTTATTTGAACACTGTATGCAGGTTTAACAGAGTAGTATGCAAAGGCTGAGTGTGATGTAGCGCTGATTGTATACACAGAGTGATAATGTGATTTATTTAGTGGATGATAGTTCCTGCTGTAAATGTATCAAGTAAGACCTGCATATTGTAGCACATTTAGGTTGTATATTTAGACAAGGCATTCAGTTCATGAAGGATTTCTTCATACATACTATAACCGCAACTCTATTTGGTCAGCTGTGTCCTCCTAAGTGCTTACATCGGTTTCCATTAGAAAAGCCGATATCCTTTTCAGGAAAAAAATGCTACTGGTTGTGTTGTCGTTGCCACCTGTCTTTCCAAAGCCCGATATAGCTTACTCCTCCGTGCAATAGACCTCCATGGTTGTCCAAAAAAACCCATTAAAAACGCATCAGTGAGCCGCCCTGTTCCACTGGGTGAAAAGTCCCCGCCTTACGATGAACATGGGCACTGTGGTTTATTTTGAGTCAATCCCACATTCGAAGTCTTGCTGCTGTTAATACTAACTGGAACGCCAAATTTAATCCGCAGACGAAAATAGTCCCTAACAAAGGCATAGTTTATTCTTATGAGTAATGTTCGTTTAAATCTAAAAACAGTGCCCAGTTGGATTTAGAAGTTCCTGAGCCCTTTGCTGTTTTTATTTTCTGTTGATTTTGCTTTTAAAAAACCTTTTCGTACAGCAGAAGTAATACAATCCATGTGCGATCCATGGAAGTATTACCTCATGTAGATCACACTGTTGTTGTAATTACACAGAATTCCTCATGGGGGTGGCAGAAGTTACACACTATAGCTTTAAATCAGGAAATAAAATGTAAACAAAGAGTCTTATCCATCCTGTATTCGATTGCTGCTGGTCTTCAAAATGGTACCCCTCTATCTGGCTATCTAACCTAAGATTAAGCATATTTCTTTTTCCCTACTTTTTTACGTTACACTACCCAGGGATCCAAGAATAAATTTGACAGCATTTGGCGCCCCTTCCTAAATTATTTTAAAAAACCAACAATAACTATAGAAGAGTAGCTACCTCCCCCCCCTCTTGTATTTGATTTAATTTTATTTCTTTGTGTGTTTGTTTTTTTCATATTGATTGTTTATTTCTGTTTCTTGCAGGGTATATTTCGTGTTGTTGGGGTGTGAGGGTGGGATGTGGGTGGGGTATGTTCGGGGAAAAAAGGGGAACAAATTTGTGCTACAATTTCTTTGTTACTAACATTTAATAAAAAAACCTTTGGAAAAAGATTAAGCATCTTTGACAGCTGGGCTCCATTACCCAATATTGGGTTTAGGGCAAACCATATTTAATGTGAACTACACAGAGTCAATGCATTAGCCACTGGAAATAATACTGTTCAAATTCATTACTTTATGATTATCATTCCACGTCAACATGTACAGGAATTAATAAAGGCAGTATTTGATACCGTGGTGATAGCTTGGCCTTAGGGACCTGTTTATTTTATTATTTGACAGCTGATATTATCATGATCATTACATCTGTGCCGCCTGCATGAGTCTTACATGATTGCATGCTAATGAAGCCGGCTCTGTGTGCCTTGATATCTGTCCCCCTGCCAAAATCTTCCTTCGGCGTGATTGCCTTTTGGTGCCAAGTTTTTATTTGTTTATTTTCATTAACAGAAACATTAGGTCTCGTTTCTTACCAGATAACCGGCAAATACGATAATGGACACGCCGGTTTAAAATGAAGACGAAAGCGCCAGTTAATTATCTCTTCGAAACATTCTGCAAATCGAGATTAATTCCTATAAAAAAAGACAAGTCATTACCGGCTGCTCTGCTTGTCAATGTGTTGATCTTAAAAGCTGTTTACAAGGTTCACAGGATAAGAAACAAAATATAAATGTACTGCGGGACCTCATTACACTTATCATACCATAGTGGGGAAACTCATTTGCCAAGATAATGGTATGTGGCTAAATTTGAATTCAATAAAACTGTCCTCTAACTCACTAAAAGTCCTCTCATAAGAGAAACTGGCTTTTTTTTTGACCTTATAAATGTGACACTTGGCCATTGGGTTAACCAGTGCAAGATAATGGTGCTGCTACTGTATCACAAGCTTTCCGATTGTAGTTCACAAGCAAGAAATTAATCCTTTCAGGTTAGAGGTACACAAAGGTCAACCTTATCTTGTCAAATGTATTTTTTTTCCCTCTTAATCCATCATCTAAATGGAATGCAATGGTAATTGTGTTCCTTTAAGTTAAAATAACTCAAAACTGTACTTCATTTAATTTCACACATTCATTCATTCAGTCTGATATCGTGCCATTTTAGATTGTTGGCTAAATGATGTATTCTTACCACAACATGTACATTTCGATTGGAAAATAAAAACAGATAAGTGCAAGGTTTAGAAGTATGGAACCAAAATCAATGTATCTATTATAAGTTGCACATTCATAGGAGAAGTAATGTGGCCAGCAGAAGTCAACGGGCATACATTAAAAATACATTAAGTTTGGCAGACTTTTATTAACAGAAAAATGAGAGTATTTAATAATTATCATAAAAAAAATATCCTGCTACTTTTAACAAATGGTTCTATACTATCTATCTTAGACTCTATCATTCTTGATGGTTCACGGTTGTTAGATAAAGTGGGCGGAGGAAAGTCTCTAATCTGCATGTTTACTGCTTTCATTAGAAGATCATCAGAGTGTGGAATCGATTATGTAGTAGTTCCTCAGCAAGGAGCCATCTACCCAGACTCTGCAGGGAACTTTGGTTGTTTATCGAAAGGAAAATGTTCGCCAGGATGCCTAAAGAGACTCTGGAAGTGTGTGTGTGTGTGTGTGTGTGTGTGTGTGTGTGTGTGTGTGTGTGTGTGTGTGTGTGTGTGTGTGTGTGTGTGTGTGTGTGTGTGTGTGTGTGTGTGTGTGTGTGTGTGTGTGTGTGTGTGTGTGTGTGTGTGTGTGTGTGTGTGTGTGTATGCGGGTGCACATTAAGCTTATTTTATAGGACCACTCCACTCACCGTGTCTGCTTGTGAGTAGATCAGGGGTTTTGAAGAGTTGAAGGTGCTTTCAAGTACATCTGTAGCGTAGTAGTGTATGTGTGCATTTAATCCCAGATCCTCTCTGAAAGCCCACATGCGGCCTGTGATCACCGTTTGTTGCCATTAGTGCTAACCCACAATGCTTTGCGACATATATCTGTGTATCATCCTAACCTTTTCGTTCAGGTGAGTGGGCTCGACAAGAGGTAATGGGACAAGATGGCCTAAAATAGCACAATAATGATAGCGCTTGTTTTAATGGCAAGGGGGGGGGGGAGGCGATTGGTGGCTTAAGTAATCAATCGTTACAACCCCGAACAGCACCAGCGCTCTGTGCCTCGGTCTATCCTTCCTGCCTGTCATCCTCACCCACACTGCTGGGAAGAGGAAGGCAGGCAGGAGGGAGGGAGGGAGCAGGAGAGAGGCAAGAAACTCTGTCTTGTTACATCATCACAACCTCTGGTATTATGTGCACCCTGATCAGAATGCATGTATTCAGCCCGCCCTCCCACTCACGGATCACTGAGAAAGAGGCGACTTGTTAGTTTATTAGCGTTCAGTCATCAGATTGAGCCCCGGACTCAGACAGACGCGGTTGTGAGAGAAATTGGCGGTGATATAGGGCTGGATAGGCTGGATAGGATGGATAGGCTGACTGGGGAAGAGGAGTGTAAGGGCGCACTCTGTAATCATTTGGCCGGCCTGTTTAGTCATGGTCCTGGTAATCTCTGGTGACCTTGGCTGCTGCCTGGCTGCCTGGATATCCGCAGTGCTGCATTAATATGCACGCAGTTTCGGAGATGGGCTCTCAGTCTTTTCTTCGAGACCATTTTCGTCTGTCTCTGTACATCCCCCTCTACACACACACACACTCTGTCCCCCCCCCTCTCTTTCTTGTGTCTTCTCTCCCCTCCACCCCCCTTTTTATACATTACTGGTAACCGTCTCTCTCATCCATTTAGCCCACCTCTTCCCATACTGTCTATAAAAGAATCACAGACTTCAGAATTTATGATGGCATCTCAATTGGGCCGGTGTCAGAATTTGGCAGGCTGAAAGGTTTTTAAGGTTATTTTTATGGCATTTCTACTTTATTAGATAACGTGCGGCTGAAGAAGACGGCAGAGACAGAGAGAGATGGAAGGAGAAGAGGGATGACAAATGACAGCGGGGCCTTTGGTCCAATAACAAACGTTGATATTTGTTTTTTTTCTGTTTCACCTTATTGCCTATGCGTTGCAGTCTCATACACCATTTCAGGGATGTCCTTGATTTGCTTACTTCCTACAAAGAGAGCTCAGAGGTCAGGCTAAGTTACTTAACATCAGCCCTGTGTCTTTTTCAAGGACACAAAAGCAGTAACAGAGACTGGAACTAAGAATCATTTGGATTCAAAACAGTATTTTTCTTTAGAATTCCACAGTAGTGGTCCCCCTACCCTATTGAGAGTGGCTTTCACAGACAGTGGTTTGCATACTGCAACTTTCTGGTATAGCAGGGAAAAAGATGAAGACAGTCTCCACCTTAAAATACTGACGCTGCATTTCATATTGTAATTTTTTACAAAAAAGGCAGATGACAACTCGGTTACATCATTTCATTTACGCTGACTTAAAATTCAAATGGGGGCGCCTTTAGCTCAGTTGGTAAGGCGTCCCCCCCATGGGCCTCGGCCAGCAGCGTTCCCGGCTTCGATTCCAGCCCGCGGTCGTTCTCTGCATGTCACTCCCCTCTCTGCCCCATTTCAACTCTGTCTCTACACTATCAATAAGGCGTAAAAATGCCAAAAAAAATATCTTAAAAAAAAAAAAAAAAAAAATAGACTGGCAGTAAAAAATATGACAATGAAGGGTTGACTGACATCTAAAGTTATTTTACAGTGTAGGCCTCTTAAGGTTCAAATGTTCCTGAGAATATGAATCAGTAAAATGTTCAGATGCAGAATAGATCAAATGTCAAATGCTTTTTAATGTATCACTTTGTGAAATAATTAGTTTTTCAGTCAAATCTTCGAACGGGTACTAGCCTGCTGCTTTGTCACAGCCCGACAATGAATGACTTTTTTTCATCACGCCAGAACTCTTTAGCCTTTTTAACGGCAAGCAAAACCTAATTCAATTTCTTAATGACATCCTCTTCATCTCAGCAGGGGGAATTATGATTTTTTTCATAGCTCTCATACATCCTAAAGACTCCATCATGTTTTTTGTCTAATGTCCAACCAAGGGCACTGCCTCCTTGATTTTCCTTGATAACTGGCACAGGGACAGCCATATTATAAAAGAAGGGGAAAAAAAGACTCATATTGGCACAGATATCAAAAGGACTAAAATGTGTTGGAATTGCAATCCAGTTAGTCATACTTTACTATTGATGGCTTATCAGCAGAGCTGGTTTGGTGTGATTGACACACTGGAACACTGGTTTTAGCAATTGATCATTATACAGCAGTTGGTTCTGAGCGAGTGATTTGATTGGACGAGAGACTCTGAGTTGAAGGAGGGTATCGAACAACATCGGGACTGTACCAAACTGTAGACCAACTGTCAAAATCACTCCGGTCACTGATGAGCGGAGTCACTGTGTGTTATCTGTGTGTGTGTGACTCAGGTTGACTGTGGGAGTCTCTCCCCTGTGAGAGGGCACGCACACACAGACACAGACAGAGACAGTGTGCGGTAGTCGCTCACACTCACGTTACTGAAGACAGCAATAGTGTGTGGAGATAAACTCAGGCTGCTGAATAATACCAGCGCAGCATAGCTTTAGCCTAGCCTAGCTTCCCACCTCATTGTATAACTTACTTCCCGCGAAATACAGTCATAAACTCTGGGAAATGAAGCGTGGGGGTTTGGATTGGGCAGCGGACCTATTACCAACTAGATTAAGATCCGCCGTTCCTTCTTTGGTGATTTTACGGGACATCGGGCCGCCGTGGTTAATGTTACCAGAGTAAACAAAGTAGGACAAACTCACTCGCGAAAAGTTGTTGCTTAGCAACGCGTCCGCTCTGACTGTGTTGTCGAACTATTTGTGTTGGCGGAAGCAAATACATTCTTAAATGACTAAAAATCACATTTTAAAGTTAACTTGTGAATTTCAGTTGTGAAACTGTGTATAAAAGAATAGACACTCGAGGTCGATGTTGTCCTCTATATCAGACTGCTGTGTTTCTTTCGGACTGGTGTGTGCCTACGAAATCAAGAGTGTGATATAAAACTCGTGTGATTAAATATCAGAGCCCTTGCTTTTTATCCAGCGCAGCTAATGCACAGATATACTCTAGTTGGAGTTGTGTTTTACTCTGACCTTCAGCCCTGTTCAGAGTAATTTGGTTAAGTAGACTTGGACATAAACAGGAAGTTCTTCAAATTCAACAAGCTGCACTTCAAATGTTCTGTCCTTACAATGAGTACTTTATTAGGAACTAAAGGAAATTGCATTTAGCATTAGCCTAGGGCTGTAACGAAACACAACAATTTTTGACCCATTATTCGACACATAAAAGGATTTTTTTATTTGAAAAGCATTTTAATTGAATAACATTTATAATATCATTTTACGTAATGTAACATTTAATTACAAATAAACTGAACAGATTTGAACACAAAGAACAATATAAGCAAACGGCTTCCTTCACCAAACCTGATTGGTTGATTTAAGACAACAGTCAAAAAACGAGAAAACAATTTAAAATTGCGACTGCCTTCTCACACCGCGATACAGGATCATGGCTCTGTGTTTTGCGATTTTGGTTTTGATACCCATATTGTTACAGCCATATTTAGCATCAGCCTACAGCACAAGCCCCAACCTCAGCGATTTTTACCAGCATCCAATAAGGAAGTGAGCATAACTGTAGTAACCCTGAAGTGCCACTGGGGGTGGTACCAAGACTGAGAAATTTTTCTTTGACTCACTTGTTAGACAGGCCGTTTTCAAAGTCTTATTAAACCTATTTACAGCCAGGGCCACAAAACCATTTTCGTCTGTATGTTTAGGTCTTATCTCCATGACAACACTGAGGGGGTGAATTTCTTTGGACCACACTAGTTTTTATTTTATCGGAGGTTAAAATGTATTGGCGCGATCTCTTGAGTGACAGCTCTCCGCCCGTTGTCCCTCACTTTGCCTCGGAGGTATACGTCAGCTATCTCCCTCCCCCTGACGTGAGGCGGAGTCAAATTCCCACAAAATGGCGACGCGCTCAAACCAGGATTATTGGATGCCGTGTGAATAACTGAGGTCAGCCCGGATGCTACATCCATATTATTTACTATCTATGCTACAGCAGGTTCAGGGTACCCAAAGTGCACACAACATTTTCCTGCAGCTATGAGCAAAAATATATGGGATGTAAGAAAAATATATATAATAAAAATAGAAATAGGAAAAACAATCCTTTTCAACCACATCCTGTTGTTAATTTGTTAAGAAAGGCCTCACTTCTCTGCATACCCACATTCAGCAGCTGCAGTGGCAGCACTTACAAAATGAGAGGGCGAGACTGAACAGCCGAAGAACAATTGCATTGATTGAGTGTTTACTCCACCGGCTCTGCAGAACGTTTGTTTGTATTGGTTTACTCCACTGTTACCTCGCTCGAACCTGCAATTCAACTAACAATCCCCCAACAGTCCCTCACTGGAAGGTTGTTGATTATTTTTTTGTCGTACACACATATGTTACGTATAATACCCGATGCATGTTTAAACACAAGCATTCATTGATGAGTCAGGGAGTGGAAACTGGGTGACTTTTCTCTTCCCTGAAATAGAATCACCTTTTCTTTAACCTTTTTATTACTGTTCTACTTTCACAAGCTTCCCGGTCTCCCCTTAGACGGTCATCCATCTAAAGCAGTGAACCCCGGTTTAATTAATTATGTGTATGCAAATGTGTGCTCATAGTGCCAGGATCTCCATTTTCATTTTCTCAGCTTTTTTCCCCCCTTCTATGCCTCATCCTTCCTTTTTTTTTCTTCTTCGTCTGTGGCAGCTCCAGGTGGATTTATTGTAAATTCAATTTGCATTAAGTTTATAATTTGCTGACACTGTGCAGGAATAATTTTTTTTTTAACTGTTAAGCATCTCAGCACCAACAACTGCCCACCCCCTACCCCTCACTACCCATGCCTTAAAGCTGGTGCATTCTGGATGGAGAAGATGGGGCCCAGCACATGCTAATGGGATTCTTGCTGAGCTTCTAATTGGAGCAGAATAGGATGGCTTATTTCGAATCAGGAAAATGAACTGCTTGTTATCAGTCGCTTGGCTGAGGGATAAGGGAATTGCAGTTTGTGTGTTGAGGGAGTTGTTTTATGTGTGTTTTGAGTGGGATTTGTAACTGTGTTTGTGTGTGTGTGTGGCTTAAAGTATGACTGCATAGTTATATAACTAAAATGTAGCTCAAAATGACCATCTTGTATTTAATTAGTTTCATAGTTGAAAGTGTTTCTGACCTATATACAAGTACTCCCTGTGTGCAGTCTTTTAATATGATTAATTTAGTCTTCTTATTCTGTTTTTAGTATTCTCTTGTACTTGTTTCGGATTGGTTACTCTCAGACCTTTTTTGAGAGTTTTTTTTTGAACAGTTTAATTTCAGACCAACTTAATATTTGATTCTGCGAAGGCTGGCAGCTTGACTGGTACAATTAATGACGCACTTGCCTTTCTCGATTCACAGTATGAATAAGTTAATGTGTGATTGGAGATCTTCCACATTCGGCACTATAATTGGACTTGTAATGGCTTGAGTTTCTCCTCCTAAAAAAAGTCTTGTTTAAGACTATTCTTCAGTCTGAAGAACATTTTGGAAACAACTGAGCATGTCTTTGTCCACTGTAGCTAAGTAAGCTGCGATATCCTTGAGGTGGACATTATGCCCCTCACCCTCTCAGGGTGTGAGTTGGTGTTGTACCAAACCTTAAAAAAATCAATAAAGGCAATGGACATGTTGGCAAAGGCTAAACAAAATAATACTATTACCAGAATTTTAAAGGAAACATCGTTGGCATTTTCTGGAAACATCTCAGCCAGCTTTCCTCACATCCCCATGTCACTGGCGGAACACTGTCACAGACAATGAGCGCAGTGCATCATATTATAGTTTGTAATTGAATTGTAGCTGGAGGTAGGTTGGTAATCAGTGTACAGCAGGTAGTTTTCGTTCCAGTTTTTGACAGTAATGTCCTCTGATGGGAAGCTCTGGCGCTTCTCTTGTTCCAGGCCACTAGGTTTTCCTGGATCCCTGGCTGAGTCAGAGTGTGACTGTAGTGTGTGTGTGTGTGTGTGTGTGTGTTGTGTGTGTCAGTGTGTGTGAGTGTGTGTGTGTGTGTGTGTCCGTTGTTTGTTCACTTAGTATGTCGGTATGTGGGGATGTTGGTGTTTTTTACTTGTCTGCAAATATGCAGGTTGTGTGCGCCTGGCAGATATGGTTAATTTGTGTGTGCAGCTCCCCCGCCCTCCCCTTTGCATTCCTTTCAATATTCCTGAAATCCTTTTTTAAAATGACTTGACCTTGAAGACAAATCTATGAAGAAATTGAGTCACCGTGCACTCTTGCTGAATTATTGGATATTGCCAACGGCGAAATGATTTACCGTGTGGATGCCCTCACTTGGGTGACTTCCGGGGACCTTACTGTCCTTGTGATCCGCAGCTTTGATTCATTTCCTTATCATCATTTTCTTCCATTCTCTTTGAAGAAGAGAGAGAGAGAGACACACACACACACACACTCTCTTCTGTACAGGAATTGAGTAGCTTGGCGATAGAGAGAGAGAGAGAGAGAGAGAGAATGAAAGAAGTACTAAAGAAAAAAACAGAGAGGTGATGCTCTGGTAGTTAACAGTGTGGGAAAAAATGAGAGACAAAAAACAAGGTCAGAGTTGACGTATGAGAGCTGACACGAGCGCCCGTCAGGACAGTGCCCGCTGCTTGCTTTGTTACATATTCTCGCTGTCTTATCATTTCACAGACGGCTAGGCGCAGGGGCTGATGTGACAGAGCTTCTCTATCCATCTGGGCACGCTCTATTTTCACCAACGCTCATTTCGCTGGGGCACCGGAGCACAACGCCCAAATGGTGTGTCGGTGTCTGTAGTGGACCGGCGAGGGTGTGTGAGTCACCGGCTTAACGCACCCACACCGCCATGATACAGCACGGAATCACAGGCGTTATTGCCAGCGGAGGCAGCGTGACCCGTTGTGTGTGTGTGTGTGTGTGTGTGTGTGTGTGTGTGTGTGTGTGTGTGTGTGTGTGTGTGTGTGTGTGTTGTATTTTCAACGTGTGTAGGCGGGTGAGAGTGTTTGGGAAAAAATGTCTTATCCACACTCTGGTCCTATGTGTGCAGTCATGTCTGCAATGCAGCACTCTGGGTATTTTTTTTTTTCAGGCGTCAGTATTGTGTTTTGTGTCCCGATGCTGCTGAAGGCTGTTTCTTAGACGAGAGGATTACTGGCACCACGGGGGAACGGAGGGATGATTTTCCGATTATATAGTGATCTCTCTGGAGGACACCCCAGCTATAATAGGATCACTTTTGCATCTGCTATGTTGTCAAACGTTCCCCCTCAAATAGACAAGAACCGGGAGTAAACATATGGACACAAGTCAGTTTTCATACGTTTATCGCCCATAAGATTCAAAATTCTGTTTGGGGACATAATCACCCCTTTTAAATTCAGAGCAGAAGCCATCAACGAGTTTCACGCTGAGGTTATTTCAATGAGACGATAAGGCATTTTGTTAGATTTGTACATTGACTGTTGGATGACAAAATGTAATATGATTGCTATTTTCTATTGAGCATGACTGGGAAAACAGGCTTAATCACCTCTGTAGAGTCAAATAGACTGATTTACAATCTGAACAACAAAAAAAATAAACACTTCAATGAAAAAAAGATTTTGTAAAAAAGCGTTTCAAAGGCAGATCAGAAAATCTTTATGATACACTGGAATAGATTGTTCGTCAGATCAATTCAGCATGTGGATGATGTCTATCTGTTGTTGGTGCATGGCTGTAGACGTCTGCTGAATTCATATAGTGTGAAAGTAAGGAACAATTTCTACTCTACCTGAACAATTTCTGCCAAGAAAGTCTTACCTGTGTGTGTGTGTGTGTGTGTGTGTGTGTGTGTGTGTGTGTGTGTGTGTGTGTGTGTGTGTGTGTGTGTGTGTGTGTGTGTGTGTGTGTGTGTGTGTGTGTGTGTGTGTGTGTGTGTGTGTGTGTGTGTGTGTGTGTGTGTGTGTGTGTCCTGCGCCTCCTTCCCTATTCTCTTCCCTGCACGGGTCCATCCTGGCAGCCTTGTCCTCCTTTCCCATCAGCCACCTCTCAGTGCTCCCCGGCCCCGTCAGCATTTAACCTGTGATTGGAGACAGCAGGCGCCTCTCTCTCTGGAGGCCTAGTCCAATCAGGGCCGCCCAATCTGATCCGGGGGGGGGGAGAGAGGGAGATTGTGGGCTATGTTTATTTTGCGAATGGAAGGGAAACTGTTTATTTATTTTTTTTCGATCACATATTAGTATTTGCATATAAATGACAGGCTGGTGGCTGTCAAAGCAGAGAGGGGTTTGGGGAGAGAGAGAGAGACAAATGAAGATGAAGTGTCATGAGAGTAAAGTGCAGGCAGACGGGGCGAGATAGAGCTGTTTTATCTGCTTGGGGAATGGGTAGGAAGATGGGAGGTAAATGTCACCGCTATCATGAAATAAGCCGGGCAGCTGGAGTCAGCCTGCAAAAATATAAATATGCCACATGAAATCATAGACTTTTTGTTATTCTAACAACAAGACAAAATGATGCTAATCCGAGGTTATTTCCTTTGATTTGAAAATAATAGTTTAACATTGTGAGGACTATTATTCACTCGTTTAAGGGTGAAATGAGAAGACACATCCATATCAGTGGGTTAAAATGGAAACTATTGCTTATCTCAACTTGTGTTTTATTCATTTGGCCCAGGTCATCGATCCAATAGGCTAAGATAACATTGTACTGGCCAGCGGTAATTGCTGAGTACTTGAAAGGCAGGAGCATCGCTACAAATTAGCCCATTGGGGCGAAAGTTATGATTTTAGGATTAGTTGTGTGCTGGGGCCATTTTGTGCTGAACAGTTTTTCCCTTCTCTGCTGCTCCTCAAAACCACAGTGTTTGGGTTATAGTTAGTTAATGAGTCAGCTTTAGAGGAGTTTCTAGGCACACTTCATCACTTTCGACAGAGCGAGGCTAGCGGTTTGTCCCTTTCACCTGCTTTTATGCTATAGGCTAAACGTGTGCTTACGCCCACTTAGTAGATACCGTACAAACATCTTCTTTTCCTACTCCCAAAATGTTGAACTATTCTTTGAGCATTCTCCCTCCTCTGCATTGCCTCTGTGTGTGTATTGGCCACTGCTCACACCCAGGTTGTTGTAGTTTCTCCTTTATGTCGTCACCATATGGCCCATAACTTTTTTGTCATTTTAGCATTTGCAGTTCCTTATTGTTGCAGTGCCATTTTACTACAGCGTTACATTACAGCCCTTAATTTCCCACATTGTTGGACATTGATTATTTTCTGTTTTTAGTGCAAGTGCTCGGGCTTTCTTAGTGTGTGTGTGTGTGTGTGTGTGTGTGTAATTTAGATCCACTCTGCTGTGACAGCGTTCTCCTAAAGTGTAAAATGACAGGTCAAGAGTAGGCGACATGTTGTTCAAGCTAAGACACTACGCTCCGTGAAGAAAAGGTTGATGTTGCATCACAGTGTCTGTCTGTGTGTGTGTGTACGAATGCATGTTTGTTCCTCCTATCAGCCGAGGCTTAATCAATGCACACCTTTCTGATTGAATTACACTGAAGCTTTTATGGAGGAAAATGGTAGTGAACCATCTCTTTGAGTGCTTATGAGAGAACAGACACTTTGTTGGAGTCTCGGTGGTGACCTGACTCAATCTGCATACGATTACCCCTCAGCAGACCTGTAACCCAATTTATGAGCTGATCACCTACTCTCCAGAAGGGGCACAGGCTCCTTCTCTAGCGACAGTAAAATGTAACTGGAACACGGGAACATAACATTTGTTTAGCTTTATTGGGCTGCCCTTTTAACCAGACATGTATCATACTTGCATACTTGTTTACTAGCATCTTGGCCGCATCTGTGTCCCGTCCTTTCGTCAGGCAGTCGCACAGAAGATTATTTTTATTTGTATTAATTCAAATATACCTTGGCCTCTATATGCAAAATAAAGAAGCTCCACTATCATAAGCAAGCGAGGTTCTATAAAGCTATACATTTTAATGCAGTTAAAAATTCATAAAAACAACTTCAGAAGATGGGTGGAAAATGCCTCGGCGCGTATGTCCAGTGTTATCCTTTAACGATTGAAGGTTAAGACGTTGTGTTTCAGTGAGAGGAAATGCTTAAATAATGGTATGTATATTTATAGTTTGGAAGTATAATAAGCTGCAAGACTGAAATTACCTTTGTAGAAGTCTTCTTTGACTTGACCTTGATTTGAATGCATACCGTGGTCTATATGTACAGCCTCGGGTTATGAGGTTTACAAATATTTAACATAATTGCATCTATGCATCCAATTACCTTTGGCATCACAACCATCTTCCTTTCTTTATTCTTCATATAAATCCCATTCTTGGTTTTGTTCCGGTTCCGAGCATAAAACACGAGGATAAGAAAGGCTGCCAGTCTTCTACTAAATGAGACAAACATGACAAACATAAAAACAAGGCAGGCCTGACAAATGGCCTTGTCTTTGTTTAATGGAGTGGTTAAATCTGGGATATGGCTAGAAGACCCCATTGCAGTGTAGTGCCAGTGTGAATGTGGATCTATTAAATCCTGATTTCCATGCACGGTGACATGCAAGCAATTTGTTCCGTGATCATTTGGGCCAAACATGACAGCTGACAGTTATCAGTTACTGTTTTTTAACAGCTGACAAACTGAATTGTTGAAGCTCGGACAGACTCGGGCAATGGCGTGTGAGGAATTACCCACACTGATGGGTCATCTGTAGCGCAGCCGCAAAACACTGCTAATGCGTGAATGTCCCAGTCTAGCTGAAGAGCTGCCGCAGTTGTTATTATCACTCAGCAGATTGGCCAATTCCCTTACCAATTGTGATCCAGCAAAATGGAAATGTGGTGAGCAGGGAAATGCTAATGGAGTTCAATTAAGCCTTGTACCATGTTTGTTCCCTGCCAACAGATTATGCAGGATCAACACCCTTCCTTACCGAAATGAACGATAACCCCTCTATCAAAAGGCAGACATGGGCAGTTGTGGAAGATAACAGATATGTGTGCTGGCAGGCTCCTCGTGGGAGTATTAGAGATAAATATAGAAAGCCCTTGAAACATTTTGGCTTGAGTTCACCCTTAAAGCCTCTAGAATAGTCTAAAATAGTCAAAATCAATATAGGATGTCAGAGTGGCTGTCTCAATAAGCTTTTACAAAAAATTGATTGAACATAAATATTATAATACTTAGTTAGACATTTTTTGGCTTTTTATTTTTAAACGTTATGCTATGACCATGCACTTTATTACATACTCTAATGCTGTTCCAAGTTTAAAGTGGTTATTGTAAGTATTGTTTCCCCTTTTCTTCAGGGACAATTTATAGAAATGATGTCCTTTTAGAAAAAAAAAACAAAGGAAAAACAAATGTGTGATATTTCCTCCAGTCCAGAGCGATCAAAAGATAAATCAACTCTGTTTGGCTAGCTTTATTTTTTATTCTAATGTGTATTGGGGCTGTGTTCAAGCTCAAACGAGGCTAGTCAGTTAAATATCAAGTGTCTGATTGCATCATCACTAGTAAAGCTGGTGAATCACAAAGTTGTTTTCTGCGGCGCCTGGCGAGCTGCATTTATTTTTAGTCCCTCCATTGGTACGGCAGTCTTAAGAGTCTTCCATGTGTGTGTTCTATTTGTAAGAGAGTGGAGCCATTACTTCATTCGCACGATTGCCAAACTGATCTCTCAGCCACTGCCTGCTTTTCTGACCTCTGGCAGTTTTTATAAATTGTGAGAATAGAAAACTTTCGAGTCTCAATTAGGGCATATGATTGGAACTGAAACCATCTTGTAGCTTATATGATTGTCTTACCTTAAGCCCAAGAGTTATTATCACCCACAAACTAATTAGCAAGTTCTTGATAAGCGCGAGTAGAACCTGTGTTGCTATAGAAACAGTTAAGACTTAATCGCAATTAAAGTGGTGCTGTGGTGTTGCATAGCTCGCTAGGCCTTCACCGGCATTTGTATCTTTCCCAAGACACAACCAATGTTTGCTTATTCTGCAACAGTGTGTCACCTGGAAGTATCTCAATGTGACATTATGTGGTCCACACCTTCACTGTTCAAGTGATTTAGAGGACAATTTTCCTTTTTGTTCTTGTTTTCTACCATTCCTAAATCACCAGCCATTGTTGTTGAGGAAGCTAACAGCATGATCCTCACAGTGCCACACAATACAATACAAATAACATAAATCTGCACGGTTACATCTATTCCCCCCCCCCCCGACATAAAAGACTCCTTTCCGTTATGCCTTATGACTGCCGCATGCGCCTCACCTAGCTGATTGGTGGCTAGTTGCTTCGTTGGTAAATAAAACATTTATAGAGACTCAATTAGAGAAGCCTGTTGAGTCTGCAGCAGCTGTGCTTGCCAGCTGTTTTAAAAGGTGGGGTGAAGCAGTGAGGGGAAGCAAGGGGGAAAAATTAATGAGGATGGAAAAGAGCAAGCAGAAACCCATTTTGCATTTATATATACATACAGTCTGGATCAACTTCTGTTCAAATTTTAAAAAAAATGTTTGTTTGTGACTTAAACGAAGAAAACATTACATTTTGATAAACAGGAAATAATAATCAATGGACCAGCAGTGGTGTGAAAGGAACATACAAGAGCAATATGCACTGAGGAATCATTTTCAGGATATATTGAAACACAAGTATACAGCTATAATCACAAGGCTGTTGTTATGGAGCACTATAACTATAGAGTTGGTATTCTATTGGAAACCTTATTATTAAAGCTGTAATTCCTCGTGAAAACCCAACAAGGGAAAAGAATAGAATCGATCAGAACTAAACCTGCTCAGCAGCAACGTTAGCTGTGCAGAATATGTTTCCATAGTGATTTAATTGTGCCAGACTTTGCTAATCTTGCCTCATGATGAAGGCCACAGGCTTAACTAAAAGTTATTTTCTTCCCATCTCTGGTTGTACCCCATTATTAAAACTAAATGTTTCTGGCTTGAAATTAACATATTTGCCTGTATGAACTGTAATCGTGTTTTCTTTTTTTACTTGTAAGGTGCCCATAAATATAATTAATTATTATTATTATTATTATTATTATTATTATTATTATTATTATTATTATTATGGTACCTATGTTTTAACACAACTCACTGTGTGTGAAAATCTCAATCAGCATTTCAAAAGTTGCTTTTATCAGTGTTTCTTTCACTGGTGTGCGTCTGTGCGAGAACTTGGTAAGGATTAGGTCATTGTAATATTATATTTTTGCTTATGGATTTCGTATCCACCCGAAGATGAAAAAAAGTAGGCCTACTTGAATATAAATTATCCCTTTGCCTGCTGGGTATGAATAATGCAGTTGTAATGCAATCTTTGTACATTCTTTGATTGATAGTTGGTGGGCTTTATTATGTGTTTGAACAGGGAGACCCCTATCTCACCATGTACAGCGGCACCATCTAGAAATAGCAACGTATTTCCATTTATATCACTGAAAAGAGTATTTGAAATCTGATGAACGGCTGCTAGCCGTTAGGAAATGATTTCAGACTTACAGCAGCTTCTTATTTTTACTCAGGTGAAATGCAAATGAGTTTCATTAACATTTAATGTATATTGAGGGTAGCTTATACACAGTGTGCCAGTGGGAATCAAATATGAATAATTTGTGTAGGCGAAGGCAGGGGCAGAAAGGGAACAATGATTGAATGCAACAATTGACATGTTGGGAGTTCAGTTAAACACTCCAACGGATATTGTGGCAATGAAAGACTTCGCCAACACATTTACACATTTACTCAGCGGACCTGCTTGTGCTTGCTTGCTGTCTATTACATTTGATGTGACTTAGTTTAGACACAATTAGGAAGCTCTATGTTAGAAGTGTATTTATGTGAAACACACTTGTATCTTGATTGAGTGTGATACGAGGAGTGCTGGCAAAGCATATGAACACACAGACTGATGCCAGCACTGAAATTGCTCTCGTCCTGGTTGAAACACAGCAATGTAATTAACACTAATCTTCTCTACAATTTTTTTTTTTTTTTTTTAATACAAAACTTCCGAATTCTGCTTTTCTGTCTTTCAGTGGAGGGCTGTACGGATTGGTCAGTGGACTACCTGAAATATAAGGTGCTTCTTGGGGAACCCGTACGGATTAAGTGCGCTCTATTCTATGGATATATCCGGGCCAACTACACCCATGCGCAGAGTGCAGGACTTAGCCTCATGTGGTACAAAAGTGCAGGACATGGGGACTTTGAGGAACCCATCAGTTTCGACGGCACAAGGATGAGCAAGGAGGAGGATGCCATATGGTTTCGCCCAGCAGAGTTGGACGATGTGGGGTACTATTCCTGCGTATTAAGGTAAGTACTATAGTTTTTGAATTACCTGGAGACATACTGTATACTCTATATAATCATGCTGTAGTCCCTGTCCACAGAGCATTGTCTAACAGTATGAGGCCTCTTTCATTATAAATTATTTCTTTATTCTCCTATGGGGGAGAGTATGCCATTAAGTCCAACTGGTGAATCCATAACTCTTTGGCCTTCACTAGTCCTTCTGTCTGAAACGTGAATGGGTGAGAAGTGAGATGAAAGAGAATGGACAGGAATTCAGCACAGGAAGATTGACCAAAGGAAGACGATTGTTTGATTTCTGATTTTCTATAATGTAGTCAGATTTGAGGTTTCTAGCTCATATTGGCCAAGGTTTTCATTAGCAGTTTTTGAAAAGCCGCTGTCTCCTTTTTCCTGTGAACTTTGAAAGGCATCTCCCTCAAAGATATGAGTGAAAACGTTTTTTAGAGAGCTGTCCATATTGCAACTTAAACATAAAGGATTCAGGACATTTCTTACACTGACAAAAAAAAACTGTTGAATAATGTCCTCTTGAGCCATTGCATTCAGAATGGATTTTCTTGTCTTTCACAAGCTCAATACTTAAAGGTCTTGGGCATTGCTATTCATCAGCATTAACACTCTTTCCCCCTTTACGGTGGCGGCCGCCCTGAATGGGAAATGGGCAGCGCCAGTCCAACAATTCTCATGACTCTATTCAGGGACATTGGCAGCATTTTCTGAAGCTAGACAATCAGTCAGCTCAGAGTTTATTGTGTAATCACGCAGAAAGCGGAGCCATGAGATTTGATTTGGACAAGTTGTTGCTTTGTCGCCAGTCTCCACCATTCAGAACCAAATTAAGGGGCAACACTTATTTGCCCATCACGGAGAGAAATGACAATAGTGCTGAATACAGAGCACTTTTCCACTGCACAACATTTCTCTGCTGGCATTTCTTGGACAATTGTAGCCTACAGTTGCTTTTCTGCAGGTTTTAACTTTGTTCTTTTGCATAGTAAAAACAGGACAAGGACTGTTGAATATTTGAGACTAAAATAGAATGTCTGACCTTTTTATTTACAATGGAAGCATTGATGCTACAATCTGCTCCATTGATTTTCAGAGAGAGCGTGTTGCTATGTGAATATTCCCAAAAGCCTTGTATGTGATATGTATGTAGACGAATGATGGGGTTTTATTGTAAAGCCACCGTGTTCATATAAAATATACTTTGGATTTCCATAGTGTGAAATCCACCTGCTGTACTATATGGTCAAAGAAGATGACAAAAAGGTGATGATAGAAAGCAAAAAAAACAGTTGAGTTGAAGAAATAGGCTTCATAATGTGCCGAGTTGCACATGCTTTATTATATTGTAATAACTTATTAACCTTCCAGGTAAAGGGCATTTCCTCTTGATTGGCTCATTAGCCAGCTCTATGCAGCGACGTATGGTGGCTTTTGGAAGGGGGAAGGGTCTGCTTCAAAGGCTTGGGAGGCTTAGGTTATTGGATACTGTGTGTGTGGTGGGGGGAGGTCATATGTTTAGTTTAATGCAGCGTTCTGAAGTGCATAGCACTGCATCAGATTTGCCCACATGGGACCATCAAATTACAGTGATTTATAGTCCTGCATTAGCATATACTGTTGAGTTCTGTTGAGTGGCGCCACAATAAAAAAAAGGCAGAGGCTCATTACAGATGAGTGACAGAGCAATGGTTCAGCAAAACATACATTTAATTGCTTTATCATACCCAATATAAAACTAAATGTATATTTAATAGAACATCTCTGAAAATGAGTCCAGATGTCAGATGTTATTCAGTGGCAGATGATAAAGAGAGTACTTTTGCAACATACAATATATAAAGCTACTACTCTTTAAAGGTGGAGTCAGCGATTCTGGAGAAATCCAGTGTTAATACACAGCCTAGGCTTTGTAAATGGGCATGTTGCTAGCTACGGTGGCCCCCTTTGTGTACATTACATACCCTTTGTTTGAATACCAGTTAACAGGGTCTAGGTTGTGTATTAACAACAGATATGTTTTTACACACAGCATGGACAGGCAGCGGAGGACATATTCAGTGAATTTGAAAAAAAGTGATTTTGACAACAAACGTTCTCCAAAGTCACTGACACATTAACAGCTCGACGTGCTGTTATGTCGAAGTGACTCATTTTCAATTTCCAGTCGCCGCAGCCAAATCACAGGATTGCTCTAGTCTTTTGTTTTAGCAGCTTGGGTCCTATAGATGAACAGTGCTTGCATATGTTAACATATCACTTTTGGATTAGGCTCTTGGCAGGGTTTTCACTTGAGGATCCTCAACCCCTTTGATGCATGAAGGGACCCAGGGAATTAGAACAGTCAGCGGGAGAACACATGAATCACAGCACAACAAGAAATCCTTTCTCAGTGGATACATCTCATACTTAATGTGTCATAACAATTCAATCCCGGTTACTCTGTGCCCCTATGATGTTATTGTCACAAAGCAAATATTGATATGGACTCGTGTGAACAAGAATGTTACACATGACGTTGTTGTCCCTAGTCAACATCAAAAATGGATCTTTGTATTGTCTTTGTGAGATTTCCATCATTTACCATTTCTCCAGTTCTATTCTAAGAGTGGTATAGTAAGGATTAACATATTATATATTCACATATGGAAATGTGAAATGATATGAAATATCATAAAAATATGAAATGAAAGGATCTCCTAAACAGACATGTTTATTTTCATTCATCCATTTTCATAGAGATGCATGTGAAATGATAATACTAAACTCCATTCCTCCTCTAATACAAGAAGTGCAGCTTAGAGTGCTTTATTAGAATGAAATGGATTGCATTTAGTGGTCCAAATGAAAAGTAGATATTAAATGGAGATGGAAACGTGGATATAATGGTACAACTAATGAAGAATAACATAAGATGGAAAATAAAAACTCACATTATGAGGATTGATTCGTTTGTCAAACTAGGTGACATCTGTCAATGAAAAATAAATCAACTCTATTGTCCCCGAAATAATGCTTTAATAATAAATGCCAAAAAGAATAAAAAGAATGTGCTTCACATGAAAAAAGACTAGGATGAAAAAGATGGTTGGAATTCCATTATTAATTTAAAGTAAAAAAAAAAACAGGTGGTAATAATCGTCGAAAATAGGATCAAAGAAGTATGGTTTTACTTCAGTGGTGTGAATGTCTGAATTAACAAGCGAAAACTCAGAAAGATGTAAGAATATATATATATATATATATATATAAATTATTGACTAACCTGGGAATGTGTTAAACGGAGATCTGATTTAATGTGACTGCGGTAAAAAATTGCTATCAAAATTGCTATCACTCGTAAAAATTTGGGAAAAGTTGACCTACTGGGATTTCTAATCATCAGTCCAATAGTAAAAAAATATCCCTACATGTTTTTAGTAATCAGGGGCCATATTCACAAAACATTTTATCTTAGCGCTAAGAGTACTCCTAAGGAGCACTAAAAGTTCTTAGTAAGGAGTGATTTCTTAAAACCTATTCACAAAGCTGCTAAGAGCAACTTTTACTAAGGAATGGGAGGGACTCCTTAGCTAAGACTAGAGGGCGGGGTTGACCCTGTTGCTATGGATGATGTCATGTTCATACCTTCTATGCCCACAGTGATTGGCTGAGAGGGAATGAGAGCTAAGAGTGAATTTATGATAGAAACACTGTGGGAGATATCCATATCGTGTCGCTGTATTAAAGTAAAGAGTTTTTATATAGCCTACAATTAATGACAATTGACACTGATTTAACATGGAACCAAGATACTGCAGGGTTTCCCACACATTTGTTCACAATTAACCTACAATAGCGCCACATAGGTCTATTCATTTTAAATTTTACAATGATTTGAATCGGAAAAATATCCTCATTGAAGAGCTGCACGCCATGCACTCTCACTGTATTTCTCTCAACGGCGGACTATGCAGCAATAGTCAGACAGCGACAAACCAGGAAATTCACCATTTAGAAACAACAGCCGGCGAAATCGTAAAGTACATGCGGAAGGAAAAAGGCGAGACGCGCAACTATACAGTAGCGGATCTGTGGAACGGAGGAGATGCTGCGAAGCGCCACATATATTTGTTTGAATAATTCTTAATTAAAAAGACCATTCAAACAGCAACATTTTCCTCATGTTTTTGAGAATATAGGCTACTGTAGGGGTAAAATGCTGCGGCTTCTAGTGTGGACTGAATGTTATTGAAATAATTTCTGTCTGTGGTTCTATATGGTATGTGGCAATTATTTAGAAAAATAATAGCCTGCAGCAACATATTAAAAAAAAGAACTATGAACTAGTTCATTTTTGAACTGTGAACTTAGTTCATAATTTTGAATTATGAACTATGAACTGAACTAGTTCATTTTAAAGGGTATGAACTGAACTTTGAACTAGTTCACGTAGAAAAAGAACTTTCCCAACACTGGCGACTACAATGGCAGAGCAGGTAAAAATCCTTCCCAATGTCTGTTTTGATGGTTTTTATAATGTTTTATCACACTTATGGATCTGAGATGATGCTAGATAACTCGCTGCTTGAAGACCGCAGTGCATTAATGTGGTGATGTAGGGAGGAGCGAGGGGACTGCAGTAACTGACAGGAAGTTAGCTAAAAGAACCATTCTGCTTACAGCACCTTTAACATAAACACACATACACATACCGCCATGTGCCAGCGCTCGTCACATCTCTGTGTGTTTGCTCAGCTTCACTTAACCCATTGATGACGGCTGCTGCGCGATGCCACATTGTATCTCCTGCCTGATGTAACGCAGCATTGTTACTTTATCTAATTTTCATGGCATGCACAACATAGAATGCACCGTCATTGGTTCAAATACACATGAGGTGGGTTTTGTTGATTTTTTAAGACCACGTGACCACCCAAAAGTTGTGTGGTTTGCCGAAAATCACGCCAATCAAAAAAATTAAAAATAAATAAATACAAAATAATAATAAAAAAAATACGCCAGCAGTGTCGGCGATAGTGTATTACAGAACAGTTAGTGGCGTTCGGAGCGCAGAATCTAGGTCTACTATAGGCTACTGACGAAAATCACACAACACATTGCATCTCTTTATTAACAATATTTATGAATTTAGGCTATATTTTGCTGCTCCAACTCAAGGCTTAGATATTAAGGTTTTGGTAGACTTGACAATTCATACTATTTTTTCAGAAAACCCTCAGGCATTAAGGACATGCATCCTAGATTGCAATAGTCATCAATGGGTTAAGAGTGTCTGAGAGCATCGTCATAGCTAGCATGCTTGCACACACACAGGCACACACACACAGACACACACACAACAACAACACAAATGCGACATGTCAGTTCTCTGATCCCCTGTGACTAGCTGCTGCTGACGGAAACTTAATGTGGCTCCAAAGCTGGCCAACTTCAATATATACAGACACACACACACACACACACACACACACACACACACACACACACACACACACACAAACACATGCACATGCTCAAGCTCAACATTCTGAGCATGAGTAAGCCTGTCTCTTTTGCTTTCTTGCATTTTCTCTCATGTACACAAAAACACACACACACACACACACATCTGCATGCATTAGCAACATATGATGAGGGAATGCTGACTCCACATACAGTATGGCAGTGGAAAGGAGTAGATGAGCAGCACTGTGTGTGTCAAATGCGGGTGTTTCAAATGTTATTCCCCGAGGAGCATGCAGAGCCAAAACATCTGCATTGTAGGAGTGTGTCACTCACTGTAGAAAGACAGAAAACACACACACACACACACACACACACACACACACACACACAGGCTATCCTAGTGCTTGGAGGATACCACTGACTCCCCAGCACTTCTGCAAATGTCTCTGTAAGCCTATTAGCATGAAAAAGTGGTTAATTCCTACTATTGGAATCAGGACAGTCCACATCACATTGATGTGTGTATTTCCATGTTTATTTTCGAGACTAGGAAAATGTGTCAATCACTGACTAACATTGTGAGGCATGCTGTAAGTGGGTATTAATTCATAATCCAGATGATTTAGCTTTCACAGCAGTGCCACAGTTTACCTGACGTTCACTTTGGTAGTATGAGGCTCAGTCACTGCCAGCTGTCTGCAGAGTTTTCTCTTTGCCTTTTATGCTCAGCTGAAATTAGCAGAGCCAACCGATTTGAGTGATGGCTGTTTCTGCATTGGTCTCGGTCTCTTTCTGGGGTCTGTAGTCTTTCAGGTTAGTTGCTGCTCCATTAACTGTGTGAAATATTTAATTGTTATCTCATTATATATACGATTATGTGCAGAAAACAGTGTTGTCTGTTTCCAAAAACGTAAGAGTCTATTAAGGTCTCCATGCATGATGTTTGATAATTGACTGTTCGCTGCGCCTTACTGCTTGTTCGCTGTGTTTTACTTTGCATTGTGGGAACATTTTGTACCATTTGGCTGTATGGGCCATATGTTGTTCACATAAGGCAATTGCAATGCATGTATTAAATGGTCTTAACGGTCATAATGCTTCTTAAATAGTGTTGTCTTATAATATATCCACATATGAAGAGACATTCCCTGTGCAATCTCTAGAATGAATAGGCAGAGGCCTAGGCATGCACCCATCACATACTGAGTTGTTATGGACATACACAGTGTGCCAAAACAGACGCACACATCCACTGTGCATCGATCGCTGTGGAAAGTGCTGGGATTACAGTGTCAGTTTAAGGACAGATTTAGCAGTGCAGGGAGAATCCTACTTCTTGGCAGGAAGCTAATGTTTCACCTTTGACCCTGCTCAACGCTGCTGGCACGCTGCCACCGTCCCAGGCTTATTAATAGGTTTCAAGCGTGTCTTGCAATGCCTGTGCTGTTACCAGCAAAGGACAATGAGAAGGGAAGATAACAAAAGAGTGAGTGTGCTTATCCATTTGCTTATTTAAGCCTGGATCACCTCTGTGAGCACACCTCACCTGGCACCTGTGCATACACACACACACACACACACACAGAACACACACGCGTTAAAAAAAAAAAACACTTCCAACCCGTCCCAGGCCGTGGCCATGTTGACTGTGTTAGTATTCGTGGGCAGGAGTGGCTGGCGATCTCTCAGGGAAGTGACAGTCAGTATGGGCCGTCTGGAACACTCTGTCATTCAGCCCGAGTCAGGGCCTGTCCAATTGATCCAGCCCAGCTGTCAAAGCCAATGAGAGACGCTAGACTAAGGAGCGGCAGGGACACTGTGTGCTGCCAGGGCTTATGGATAATGTATAATGTAAGGATGGTGTTTGTGTTATAAGCTACCTGGCAAGAGACAATCTGTGGAATAGCTTTGCAGAGAAAAGCTAGAACAATGGCGCCCTGATTGATGTTAATAGAGTTGTATTCTAACTAATATGGAGGAGGTTTTGAAGTCACAGTTCAATCAAAAATTACTTTATCAAGTAATCTTATAAAAAAAGAAAAATCATCTGGATTTTGAAAAAGCTCCAGGTCATGAACAGCAGTTTTATTTTACAAGAGTCTCCTCATGTGCAGTGGCTGTGATTGTTTTGAGCCAGCTATATTGTCATGGTCTGTCTTTGTCTTGTCTTGTTTTGGTGTTACCCGGGTTTCCTGTTTTATTTTGGTACGTCTGTCTTGTTCCTCCCCATGTCCTGTCAAGCTTCCCTCTTGTTTGATTACTGCTCCCTCCCCTAATGTGTTTCACCTGTCCCTCGTTGTCTACCCTTGTCTTGTGTGTGTGTGTGTGTATATAACTCCCAGTGTTTCTTTGTTCCCGGTCCAAGCATTGTACCTGTTGGTGAGTCTGTCCCTATATGTTCCATGTGCCTTTTTGCGTTTATGGAGTTTTTGTGTTTTTTGGACAATAAATGACCCTCACTTGAAACTTTCTGCATTTGGGTCCTGCTTGCCTGTCTGCCTGTCGTCACCGTAACATATATCACGCTACAAACATTTTCACTCAGAAATGGGAAGTTATTGAAGCATTAAGCCATGGAAATGACATTCCCCTGACATTAACATTCGACTGACGTTAACTTCCCAGGCACTTTGGTTTAGTTGTATTGAATTACAGATAACCAGCTTAGAATTTTAAAGTCAAAACAAAAGTGTTATAATAACTACTATCTTTAAGTCAAAGGGTCCACTGAGTAATGTTTTGCGTATATTGGGTTGCACCTCCTGTTTGTCTGGAAAAGATATGTGCAGGTATTGTGAGATGCATTATTGGCCATTCTGGCTAAACAAAAGCTACACTCACTTATTGTGCTGATCAGCAAAGCATCGCAGCACAGATGCACCACAGCGATGACTGATGGGAGCATCTTCCACATGGCTTCTGGAAGAGTTTATGTTTGGAGTTGGTGCCAAATCAGTAGTTATTCCCAGGTGCCCAGGTGGAGATAATTGCGATAATTTCATCCACTAGCCTGGGGTTATGGATGAGGTTCCCCTATTTTGGGTATTCTTTGTTCCTGTGTGGAAAGCCGCTCTGTCTGTCTGTTTGGATAGCCATTCAGTTGGCTCTATGTGGTTTAGTATAGAGGCGCTTTTTTTCGGCAGCCATTGTCTGATGATGTATGAGCTGCGGTTTGGGCTCGGTCCATCTTTCGCACCGTGCTTTATACAGCCATGTGATGTGGCGCTGTGAAGTTGGCCAGATATTCACTGTGGACGTCTGAAATTACAATGGTTTGTGTCAAAGAAGAGCGTATACATGGAACCATTTTGGAGACAGGTGCTGCATAGTAATATATTTTTACTCTTTGAGCTCACATGGATTCGAAATGTATTCAAAATACTACAAATGTGTTTGAAGCTTTTAAGAGAGTAGTTTTCCGATACTTATTCAATACCCCAACAAAACAGAGTGCATTTAAGGATTGTAATACTTCAGGGTCATCCACCCATTAGGGGCTGTGCTGCTGACAGGTATAACCAATTATTGATAACATAAGAATATGATATGTGTGGATATATACTGTATGTTACTCTTAACTGGAATGCTTAGTCTACACTCATATAGTGATTTCCTTGGACATTTCAGCATTTGTATTTACCTAAACTTAATTAGCATGCTTTGTAGAGGAGCAATTCAGCTCTATTACACTGAGCGATGTTAAGCATATTAAGGAAAACCAGATGCCCGTTCCTGGTTGTAGCGATAGTGTCAGGAAGACAAAAAATTGTCCTATTCAAATTTTCAGACAAATCAGCTTAAGTATTTCTTAACAATCACTGAGTTTGCATTATTAAAAAAACATTTTTTTTAATAAGCTGCAAAAGCTTGAAGCCCAAGAGATAGCTTAGATGAACACCATATTTAGAATTGAACTAGAAGTGTATGTTCAATAGTTCCAGCCTTTCTGATTTCTTACCATCCCTACATATGCTAATGTTGGTGTATGTTCTGTAAACTTTGTAGAAATTGTAGTTTTGTCCGTCATGTGTCTGCATTATGGTCTGCCCTTCAGAACTCAAAAGGCATCAATCTAGACAAAGGCTGGCTGTGGATGTTTTATATTGGGAGATTCATGACTGTAATCTGTTGTCACAATCAATCGACAATTGAGAATAAAGTCGTATATGACCTTTTCTGAGATCTGCAGTTAATCTCAACTCACATGCAACTGTTTTTTTTTTATTGATTTCAGTTAACAGCAATTGGAACGAAATAACACTGAGGTTAAATATATTCACATCCAAGTTTATTCAGTCGCATCCCCCGCACTGCCTTCCAATATATCTTGTGTCTTGGCTCTTCACACTGGACCACAGCGAGCGGAGGAAGTCATCAAACAGGATGCCAAACTATCCCTATTTGATAGAAGGGACACTGACCTTCTCTTCCTCATATCTGATGGTGGTTTTTATCTGTCAGACAAATGTCAAAAAATACCATTCCCCAAGCTCAAATCACTTTGCCACCACCGCCAACTTTTGCTCCCCTCTCCAGGCTTCCCCCATGGACTGTGAATAGCTGAGTTTGAACTGAGGCGTCTGCAATACCCCAGCTATCACTCACATCACGATATAGGAGAGAACTTGCATAGTGGGAGTATAATAGGAGAGTGCCTCTGACATAGGACCTCATTATATTTTCATGAAAACTGAAAGCCATGTAGATGTGCAGTGTTATTGTATGTAGTGTGTGAATGTGTACCTAATACATTTGTGAATACCTTATCTATTCAATTTAACATTTGAAAACACTGACACCGAACAATAATACAAGTGTGTCTGAGCCGTAAAGCTATCTGACCCTTTTTTTTGCAGCGAACAATACTGGCTGGCAACTCCCATAAAACACTTCTTAGTTTGTCCAAAATATTAGTAAAAATTCTGCCACAGAGCAACACAGACTTTTTAATCTGTGGACATTTTTCACCAATATTGCCTTTCCAGCATTAGTATTGCTAGTGCAGTATGTGACAGTTTGTATTCCTTATGCATAGTACAGTAGTATGGCTACGCATACATTAAACCCAGATGGCCTAGGGACCAATGAATAGGGTCATGACGGAGTTAGAAGAGGATAAAATGGAGACAAATTGTGTATGCTTGTTATGAAATCAGGTCGCTAGCATAACAATGAGTGGAGGGTGTTGTGGAATGGAAAATGAGTTCCCTAAAGGCATGGACGTGGAGATGCCTGACTAATGCATTTGCACACAAGAAGTGCAGCTGTCATTCTGGGGCTCACAACTCAAGGAAAGTCTTGGATGAATGTAGGTTTATGGGGATGAGATGATTGCTTTTGTGCATGTTCATTTACTGAATTGTGTAGATGAGTAGTTATAAAGGTGGGGTTCGGGGACTTCTATAGCTTCCAGAGTAAGCGATTCTGAAGAACGCTTGTTGTCAAAATCAGTGACTATGTCTTCACGATCCGCTACCTGTCCGTACTGTGTGTGTGTGTGTGTGTGTGTGCGCGGAAAAAATAAAAGCCGGTGTCAATACACAGCCTAGGCTCTGTAAACTGAGTTCAGCACTCACACAGTACGCAAAAGTAGCAGATCATGAGGAGATATTCACTGTTTTTGACAAAGTGATTTTGATGGCAAGCCTCTCACCTTTGAACTTCTAGCGCTCTACTGTGTATGAAGTTGTTTTGTAGTAATGTGCAGGTGTTTTAAGTTCGTATCACACAATTCCTTAATGCTACATATCTATTTTTATTGTGTGTAAGTTTGTGCTTGCGTATGTGGGGTACGAATATGTGGACAGGTGCATGTGTGTGTTTTTCACCGCGTGGCAAAGCTAAATTACCCGCAGATGTGTGTGTTCCTCCCTGGGAAACTGTGTACTACATGGACATTAGAGAAAAGGGGGTTCTGGTTGGGTGGAGGCTAGGACAAAGACAAGAAGAGACAGGGATATAGATTATAATTGAGGCAGGAGTCTATTGTTCCAGCATGGCAGACAAGTGCCACAGTTTTAGACAGAGGCTAAGTAGGAGCAAGTTGGCCCACAGTCAGATTTGGGGAGTCGGGGTGCTTAATCATCCCAGGCCCGGTGCTAGAGTTGACAGGTGAGTTATGAGCGGGGCGCTACAGGTAGTAGCCCCAGTCTTCCCACTGCTCACTATGACCTTCGCTCCAGCCATAAATAATTCAGGGACCATAAAATACTGATTTAGGATAACTGGGCCCAGCCCTATCTTGGTCTGGGTTAATTGTGGCTTGGTTTTTGACTTGGAAGGTAATACAGGACTGAATGCACATATTTGCTATATATATACTTGTGTACAGAATTGTAATACTACAGTAAAATCTCAGAACAGGCCACTTTTCTTAGTATTGTGCCAGTTCAGACTTGGCCCTGTCTCAGTCCAAGCCACTATTTGATTTTGAGCAGACATTTTCCTGGCTGTCTAAAGCCATTGTTACATCAGTCTCTAAAGGGATGTAGCACATCCAATCATGCCAGGCTGCATTAACTGCTGTGTATGCGCTCTCTCAGGAAAGCTCTTTTCCTGTATTTACTTCTGCCTTCCACATCCTGATGTAGTCTTGGTTGACATTCAGATCCGATCTCGGGTATAGGCTGACGCAAGTGGCAACAAGAGATGGATAGTGTGAGGAATGTAACTCACATATATGATGTCGCTTGGGTCTCTGTCGGTGTGACACTTTAGCTATTGCTACACTCGGGAACAAAGTTACTCTGGTACAAAATGATCAATTTCTCTTATTTATTCACAGGACACACATTAGAACACAGGAGGATATAGTCACATACATTGGGTAGTAAATTATAATACTCAAATAAATTGCAACATGACAACTCAAATTAGCCTGACATACAGGACTGTATATATTTTCATGCACATTTTCAAGTTTTGCATTGCCGTATTAAACATTACTTTTAAAAGCAGTTATAAGTCGTTTTCCATTGATAGTATGAGAAAGCTAGAATTAAAACACATACCATTTGAATAATTTAATCAAGAATGATGTGTATTGCATATCATCTGCATCAATATGAACCAAATTGATCCCTTTAGAAATGCTAATGACATGCTGAGTCAAGACATGGATGTCGATGTAACACCTTGGTTGGACATGCTGTATTGAGTCTCTTAAGGGTTAACATCTGTGGTAGTTCTATTCCAGCCCTGTAATGACATTATGCCGAAGGAAGCCTCTAATCAACCTTTAGACCTTGTGTGCTTTGCTTGACATCTCTCTGAGAACATTATTGTCAGGTAAAAGAAAGTTGTAATAAGCAATCGGCAAGTATTTCATCATCCAATTTCTATTAGAGAGGAGTTATTTTAATTAAAATATTCATTAAGTTAGTTCATTAATTTCCCCACAGGTGCCAAGGATCCTCCGGAGAATTCAAAATCAATTCTGCTCCCATATAATTTAATATCAGAGTGAGTGCTGCTGAGTTAACCGTTTCCGTCTGATTTGATCCTCTGCTAGGGGTAGATTCATTGACAGTTTGAGAAATAAACAAAAAATATGTATTAGCTGGTTGATGGTTGGTTAGGTGAGATATAACTCTAAAAGCTGTAATGTCTGCATACATGAATCTATAAATTCCATGATTGCCTTGCAGTGAGTAGAGACTGCGGTTTCCAAAATTGGCATTATCCTTAACTCCTAACTGACCGTTGCACATAATTTCGCCGCATTTGCCACATATTGCAGCTCAAGTCCTCTGCCTGCCCTCCAGCTGTATACAGTAACTGTCAAGCCTGACACTTCTCACAGTTGACGTATGCAGTATGCTATCCATCATTGCCATGACATTGCATATCCCCCTTCGGTGTGACACATGTGACTGACAGTCTCACCCATTAATGCCATGCTATCACCTAGCTTGTTATCACCCTATCTGCATTACACACAGATAGTGTTACATTAGTGTGCGGCGTTGAGCACAGTCAAGTCTCTGGAGTAGTGAACAGCAGTAGGATCATTTCCCTACTTAGTTCATTGGATAGGCTTCATGAATAGTATACCTGCTGAGTGAGTAATCAAGAGATCACCTGGCTCTTTAAGCTCAAACCGCATCGTGATGGATGTGAAATCTTGGAAAGACATCGTAGGACAAAGTGTTGGCCCACACCATCGATCACTCAGGCAGAGCAGATGACACAGTTCTCTCTCTTTCTTTCTCTCTCTCTCTTTCTTTCTCTCTCTTCCGGCGAGAGCGAGTTTATCAGTGCTGCCCAGAATGTTTAACTGGGAAGAAGAGAGCGCACCCATGGGATCTCATTTGCACAGGTGTCCATCTGCTAGAAGTTGTCTAGGATAATCTCCACATCATGTCACATTTGCATCAGGGCTTCGTGAAAATTGGTACACTTACTGTAAGCAGGGAGCACACACAGCACTGGCCAGTTCGATGGGCTAAGGGATTGTTTGCCCACACTGTGACGAAGACCAGTGTGTTATGTACTAATCCGTGAGGCAGTTAATGCTGCGCAATTATGTAAGGATTTAACATGTTTGTAATTGTTTGTTGGTTCAGCTCATTTTGTGTAACCAGCTTTAGTTGGAAAATTAGCAATGAGATTTTCCTAAACACTGTCAATTTGTTTGGTCTTTTAACCAGAAGGGATTTGCTGCAGTCAGGGCCTGAGTACTTGTCAGATGTAACAGTCTTATTATTAGCCAGTTGGGCAAAGAAGAAGTGCTCTTATTGGATTCATTGATCATTGGGGACCTTTTCTTTTGTTCCCTCCTTCAAAATAGCACACCTTTCACAGTGAATCAATGTGTTCATCGATTGACATGTTCTGTTAAGAATTACTCAAGCAGCAGATCCAATCTCAAAATGGCTGTCCCATTAATGATCCAAACAGGATAGCTGTAAATGCTTTCGCTGCTGTAGCTTTTCCGCTCCTGTGGCAATGGCGCATGGAGCTGTCCCTGGCAGGAGTAGATCTGATCGGAATCACTACAAAGGGCTCAACCCAGATTGGTTTAGTATTAACCAGGCAAGCGTTAACAATTGAAGGGCACACTAGTTCCACTGAGGGTATACTACAATACAAGGCAGTGAAATGAAAATGTTTATTCCATCATGGAGGAATATTCACCAGTCTGTGAGCAAAGCAAGCATGTCCTCTCCTGTAGCAACATTACAAGTAATCTTGCATTTTACGCCCCCTCTCCCTTGCATTATAAATTCCCTTCAGTATATATATGACCTGAGCAGTTACAGTACATCAATTGTTGCAAGTAATTTTCTGCTAGCTCGCACTGTCTCTGCTCAGCACAAGAAAACAAAAGGCTAAATCAGTCTTCAAGCACTCTTGACATTCAGAGCCTTCGTTCCATATTACCACCTTTGTCCCTGCCACATGTACACACACATGTGTATACTGAAATATATACATATTCACGCACTTTGAGTTTCACGTTAATAGTTAAGAGGGTTAGGTTGATCGTGCATTACTAATATCAACACTTGAATGGATGAGAAAACATTGCAGGAACCTGTAAACGTCCAGATGGAAGGTAATATTGGAGGTGGTGATTGAACATTCAGCATTTAAGGAGAGTGTTTTCCTATAATAAAAGACAAGTTGTGATAAGGAATAATTGCCCTCCAAAGGGGAATTTTCTTTTCTATCTCTGCTGCATTAAGTGATTTACATAAAATCTAATGAATGAGCCTTGTGTAGATTTTGATTTGGCAAGACTAAAATGTGCTCACAACTAATTTGTTCCTTTGCATTTTCGCAGGAACTCCACATACTGTATGAAAGTGTCCATGTCTCTAACAGTGGCGGAGAATGACACAGACCTCTGCTTCAACTCCAAAATGAGGTTATTCGAGAAGGCAGAACTAAGCAAAAGCAAAGACATCACCTGCCAGGGAATTGAGGATTACATGCAACCAGGTGTGGAGCCTGAGATTGTGTGGTACAAGGTAAGCTACACACTTTTTAGTTTAAGGGCCACTGATGTATACTTATTGTAATGAAAAAGCAACCATGCATATTATAAGAAATGGAACTTTTCAATAAAGGAAGTTTATCTGATTTATTTGAAAGTGACGGTAAGCTATACATTCATATCTCAATGGTTTCAGAAACTCCTGAAAGTAAAAGCTTCAACAACCTCAAAAACAAATACAACTGACAAAAGTAAATATATTTCCGATCTATGTACATATCTTCCTAGGTTATAAACTATTTTGAAGTTGTTTCTCCTGCTCCTAATGGAGAGTTGTGAAGTTGTGTGTAACTGACCCAGTCCTATGCCCGATAGGCCACTTCGACAGAGCTGTAAGTCGAAGCTCGTTGGCCAATACATCAAATGCTAAAGTGTGCTGGATTAGTTGGCCACATTTCTTCTGCGGAATCAAATTGAAATAGCAGATAATGACTGTGGGCTTCACACCCTCCAGTTACTGGCTCTCCCTTTGTCCGTAGGGGCTGATTTAATTATGGTATGCCTCTCTTGGACCACAGTTCCAAACCAAACCCACAGTGTCGTAGTTTTTGTGGCCCAAAATCGGAAAGGCCTTGGCTGCTTGTTGCTGTAATTCATTCCATATTTAATTTCATACTTCTATTTAATGCTTAATAACTTCACCTGTTTACATTTAGAACTATGGTTAATGGCCTTAATTGAAAAAGACATGTGTACTCGGTAAATGTATCATATAGGACATTGAGTAGACTATTTCTTTTTTTAAAAAGGAATTTGAATTGTGTTTATTTTAAAATGAAACCTATTAAAATGTACACAAATAACATGTTTTAGCCATTTACAGTTGCTGTTGGTAAGTTCCATCTTAGCCTATTTCTTATGTAGAGATATGTGTACGCTTCTTGAGCTGCATTTTTCCATTGTGACACATCAAAGTCATGCGCTCACAGTCCCGTAGACGGTTTGCATTGGCCTGGCTTTTTTTTTTGCCCCAAGTAATGCTGATCAGTAGACGCAGATGGCATGCCAGTGTATATGACAGTTTGCTTCCACTGTTACCTCTCCATGGTTCAGTGCTGTGCAAGTGGGTGGTGGCAGCAACATCAATTGTGTACCCATCAACAACCGAAGAGAAAGCAACATTTTACTACTGACGCCCACAGTAATTATTATATTACCCCCTGCAATCCCTTCCAGGCTGATTAAAGCACTAAAGCCTTGTACTTGACCTCATAGGATTTGTAGGTAAGGATACTTAGAAGTATTAATTATGTTTTTTTTTATAATTGTATTTCATTTTCTCGATTACCAACTCAGCACTGCTAGGGTTGCAGCTGAAGGAATAAGGTTAAGAATATCTGAATCAGAATTCATCTGAGCAGCACATTATTATAATAGAATAAGCAATTGCAATCATAGCAGTGCCTTAATAACGAGGCAGTGATCACTTACACACACAGTGAGAAATGGTTTCAGTTATAGCTAGATTGGGAAACTCCAGGTAGATAATAGTCCAGTAATAGTTGATAGTGAAGCCAGCTAAAGAAGAGAGATCCTAGGTGTGTTGAACAAGTCCAATGTGAAATGGTTGACATGTTTGAAATGACAATTGATCAAAATGAAACTACATTTAACAATATATTTCCACTTGCAAAAATCTATGCCAAAGTCCTCAAGGCTATTAAAACTAATGGCAATCTGGCATAATTTGAGAAAGTTTGTCTATTGATAGGTCTAGCTACTATAATGGTGTGCAAAGTTCTTTATGAGAGCGGATTAAGCCAGTTCTCATTAGCCAGTTCTCATTCAGTAATCTTAAAATAGACAGATTATAAAGTGTCATGTTTTTTCTCTGTTGCTAATTATTAGAGGTACGCAAGTGAAGGCATGTTTCTTGCTGATTTTAAGCCCATGGCCCTTTTCTTTTACATTTTTTTAATAAAGGAATGCAAGCCAAAGCAGTGGAGACAAACCATAGAAAGGAGGAGGGACGTTCTGTCCATTAAAGAAGTACGGGAAGATGACATTGGGAATTACACCTGTGAATTACAGTTTGGAAACTTCGTGGTACGGAGGACTACTGAGCTATCCGTCACAGGTAAAGACAAATTCTACTTCTCTTGTCATTGTTCTCTACAGATTGTGTTTCTTAGACTGCGATCTTGCAAAGTGAGAAATATGCATTCAACTTGGTCTTTTCAAAAGTTGATCCCTGCACCTTCTGCCAAAAAGTTGCTGTCAATAGCGTCTGTCTCTGGCTGTTTTAATTCCTTGGTAGTGGAATTCACACAGGGCCACTTCAGCACTTCCTGTCAACGCTGTTGAAATATTTAAGACTGAACCTAAAGTGGCTGACAGATCGCCTGCCACTCACACTGTCACCACCAAGGGCGACACAGCAGTCACTGTCGATAGGGAGAACCCAAAAATATACAACTCAACTATATTATGCACTTAATTCTTTAACGTTATTTGTTCAAGGTCCCGGGTGATATCCATATGCATCCATAACTTTATGATCAATAAACAGCAAAATAAATGCTATTTTATGTTGTATTTTAAAGTCTTCCCTTACCAAGCTTTGAACATAGAGAATCATCAGAGAAATAGTAATATCACCAAGGCCAATCATGTGATTTGACACATTTAAAATGATCATACTGTATATTTCAGGTCTGATTCACTATGTAAAGTACATTTAAAAGCGCAGCACTCGTGCTTTTGAAGAAAAGCTATTTTGCGGAGAGTTTTTAAACGTCAACAGCTCCTCCACGTCAACAACAGTGAATCACTTCTGCACAATACAAACAATGATGCAGACTGAAATGATACGGAGAGGTGAGAAGAGGGTTTGGATGGTTAGAGGGGGCTGCTAAGTTGCATTGCAGTTGCGATCGCACATTGTGGCTGTGAGGGTCAGACAAGTGTTTACTGTTAACCGCTACCTGATTACCCATTTGAGTTCCTTTTCACAATGCAGACAGACTCCAGTGACGGCCACAAAAAGTCATCCTGGGGGGGAATAGTCTTATTCACTCTTTATCTACTTTGGAGACATTCAGCATTGCAATAGATGATTGATGCAATTGATGTAAAAGCAGCATGGAATACCCAGAACTTGCATTTAGGATCACATACTTAGCATTACAAAGGTATAGCTCTATGTAATCTTCCGCAAAGAAGGCGGAGAATAGTGGAAACCTAGGCATAACACGCCATTTAATTACATTCCTGCTGTGGAAAAGGGCTTTTAAGTAAATGGACTTGTATAGCGCTATATCTCTGTTTATCACAGACCCAAAGCGCTTTACATTGTTTTTTTGTACACGTTCACCCAGTCACACACACATTCATACACCGATAGCAGCAGCTACCACGCAGGGTAGGCTTAGCACTAGGGTGCTAAGCTAACTAAGCCAACTTTCGGGAGCAATTCGGGGTTCAGTGTCTTGCCCAGGGACACTTCGACATGTGGCGGGGAGACGGGGGATCGAACCTCCGACCCTGCACACCAGAGGCGAACACCCTACCCACTTGGCCACTGCCGCCCCCACATGGAGTACTCCACATGGAGATTTATTTGAATCTAGAATAAGTATTCGTGAACCTTTATGTAATATTACCATCAACCTCCCACTGATAATTCCAATTCTCCACCACTCCTCTCTTTAACCACAGCCTACAGGCCCTTTGTGCAATGGGACAAAAGGTCAGATTCCATTTGATTATAATGAGAACCGCTAAAATCACAATGAGCTCCCTTGCTGGGTAATTGGAAGCAACTTTCATTTACAAATTAAATGTGGGCATTTTATGACTTATTTGTAAGGTCCACTGTTTAATGCCTTAGATTAAACTCCAGACAGGGGAAGAAGTGATGAAATAGGTATACAGCAGAGGAGCAACTGTGGTGTGTCAAATAGGCTGTCTATGTTAATGTAGAAAAGGCATTTCAGCAAAAAGTTAGATTAGACCATATCAGGGAAAAGTCTGTTCAAAAAGTGAAACTTTAATTTAGATGATTACGTCTTGCAAAAGATTTATAATACAGAAAAGTCAACTTTCTGAAAAATATGTTTATTTTAGATTAATTTAACTTTATGTGTAATCAATCTATATGAAAGTTTCACTTATTTTTTAATGGCAAGGCAAGGCAAGGCAAGTTTATTTATATAGCACAATTCAGACACAAGGCCACTCAAAGTGCTTTACAGGGGCAAGATTAGAATACATAAAACACATTATAAAACATTTAAAAGCGAATAAAAGAAGCAAATAAAGAGGAAAACTAACTTGTCATCGATATTCTATTTTTTTGAAGAGGTTGAAAACAATGATGAAACACCTCTCCACATAGAAATGAATCTGCCTTCCTCCTTAAAACTGACATATGCGTGAACCAGATATTTTTGTTGTGTCCTTTGATACTGAGGTAGCTTTGTGGTTTTAAGCCACTCTTGTTACAGTGCTCGTTTCGACAGTCTTTCAGTATAGAATTTTCAAAACCAATTTCTCTCCAAGTGAACAATGGGTTCTCTTCCTCGATCACACTTGTTTATTTCAGTGCTTTGCTTACTATTGAATATTATTTCACAGCAACTTGACTGGTTTGGAAATGTAAGGAACCATTTTGATTCCTCAGCTCAAGCACTGCTCTTGAATGATGAGAACCTTCCCCTTGATGTGGGCTTTCTGCTGTGTATGTATAATGCTTGAGGCAATTTCTTGTAAATGTAGCCCATAAAGAATAACGGAAGTGCTATAAAATGTGAGAGCATTCACCATTCATGGTTCTCACACTCTGTTTTAAAGTTTCACGGCAAGTAAGGACACACTCAAAAACAAATTGTTTGCTAAATGCAATAAAGATGACAAACTGGCCTATCATTTTACTAGACATATAGCTATGTGAAACATTATTATAATGTAATTATCCAGGTAATATATCCAATAACATTATATCTATACCTAGTGTGAATAAGTAACGCCCTTTTTTCACACATATAAACAATTATTTAGAATTCAAATGGAGCTGAATAAATTAGCGCTCTACCCTTATTTTGAGCCATAAATTGCTCTGGATAGATGGCTTGCACCCTGTGTGGTAGCTGCTGCTATTTGGTGTATGAACGTGTGTGTGTGTGATTGGGTGAATGTGTACAAAACAATGTAAAGCTCTTTTGGGTCTGTGTAAAACCAGGGGATATGGCTATATAAGTGGAGTCCATTCACCATTTACTTACCAGCATGATATAGCTAAATCTTACTGTTCTGGCCTGTGTCTTTTCCAATGCTACTTTCTATTCTACAATTTTGAATTAGAATGTATACTAGTCTTTGCAGCAAGGCACTAGGTAGGTCATTTAGAAACCCAACCAGCTTCTCACAAACCAAAAATAATAGTTCCATTATGAGCTTAAGGGTAAACTTCTGTTTGCTTTATTTTCAATTTTGGAATCATTGTTGGTTTTTGTGCATCCTGACCTGGCACATCCTACCTATAATATATGCAATACTGTCACCATGATGCATACTGTTAAATCAGAGACATATTGATTCTTAATACTTGAGACTGGTCTATTGTTCTCCTTGCTTGGAGCAGTTAAATGGCTTTAGTGTTGCCAAGTGTTTCAATAACTCAAATTATCCATTTAGTATTACTTTTTACAGGGACAACTCGTTTGGTTAACACAAAAATGTAACCAAGTCCTCTGGATCCTTGTTAATCCTAAAAAGAAAAAGTGTACCTCTTTCACCTTAATATGACACTACTGCTTCTTCTCTCAATAGTCTATTCTACAAGGTATACTGTATCTCCTGCCAGCACCATTCGGTGGCCATTACCAACTGCCTCTCCTATTCCTGAGTTGATTCATTTGCATATGAAGGAGGTTGGAATATAATTGCTCCTTTTTAATTGATGGAAGATCATTTATCTGGCCAAGGTGCGGGTGGAGGAGAGAGAAGTGTATTCAGAAAGATATCCCTTTTTTTTCCCCCATGAATTTGATAGACCCTGCAATCAGCCAGCGCCTGATGAGGTTAATTAATTTTTGCATTCTTCTTTTATGTCATTATCTTTTATATTGTGTCACTTTATTAAAGAACTGAGGCCTGACATTATTCTGAGAGACGGCTGTGATCATCGTCTCTTGCTGTTTGCCTTTCGACTCTGGTTTAGCAAGAAAACTTCTTGCTAAACCAGAGTCGAAAGGCAAACAGCAAGAGATGATTCGTTATAAATGGGTCATTCGCTGTCCTTAAATGCCTTCTTTTGTGTTTGTGATGTAACCGTTGGATTTATATGTGTGCTTGTAAGAAATATACAAGACAATACTTGGGTCAATTAGATTGTGTGGCTGCTTATTTCATACCCCTGGCAAGCCATTAGGATTCTCACACCCTTACACTGTTTTTCTTTTTGATATATAGTGTATAGTGGATTGGAAATGATTTAGTCACACATGGCATAGTAACATGTAATGCGTGACATTGTATGACTATGATTCTTTCTTTTTAACAATGCTTCTGATTGACCTTTTTAAGAAACAAAAAAAGATAATCTTATATAAAAGAACTGGTGTAATAATAACTGGTGAACTCGAACGCAAAGAAGGAAGAATGGTCGCAAGCTTGACAGTGTACTGTCAGTCACCGTGTATATTCCCTGCAATGAGGAGGTAGCACACTATAATGAAATGCACTTGAAGCTGAGTGAGGAGCTCTTAAAGCATGCTGGAAGGATTTATTTTAATAAGTCCTGCTGCTTATTTTCCTAAATGAATAACTTAATTATGCTTCTCCCAAGAATTGGAGGGGGCATCCAATGCAAATGTAAATTTGGGGCGACTGTGGCTCAGGTGGTAGAGCGGGTCGGCCGACGATCAAAGGGTTGGAGGTTCGATCCCCGCCCTGCCACCTGTGTCATAGTTGTTGTGTCCTTGGGCAAGACACTTCACCCACCTTGCCTCGTGTGAATGTCGATAGTTAGCCTGCTATCGGTGTATGAATGTGTGTGTGAATGGTAACGCGTAAATGGGAACAGGTCTCCCTTGCAAAAGAGTCTTCGGACTCAATGGGATATACCTGTATAAATAAAGGTTTAAAGAAAACAAAGCTGTATAGGCTTGTCTGTGTTAAATAATCTATTGGACCACCAAAGTAACAGCAGAAATAATGCTAAATAGAAATACCAAATCTAAAATGGCAACACATTTCTGTTATTACAGTGTTTGAATTTTAGGATTTATGACACCATCTTTTATTTCACCTCCTTTTTCTGCACCAGCCCCTGTCTGGCTATTTGTTACATCCTACCTCTGTCATACTTTCATACTCCAGTCAAGACCAAATATCAATCAGAGGTGAAAGGCACAACCTTAGGCTTGCATATTACATATTGCAACCTGAGGTCTATGTCAGGATTCTCAAAGTGAACAAAGTTTCTTGAATGTGAATTGGTCAAGTAAGATAAAAGCGTAATATTAGTAAAAAATAAAAACAGTTCATTTGGTTTTCAGCACTGAACCACATAAAGATCGAAGAAAAAATATTAATTCTGCATCTAACATTGGGTCAGTGTGCCTTTTGATTTCTATGAAGCAGTTACGCACTATAGCTTTTAGAACCTTGGGTTTGTATGTTGTTGCATACAATAAACAGAGAATATCAAAGCTAGATCTGCAATATCAAGAATATAACTTTATTAAAATACAATTGTCTTATTATTTTGTCGCATAATAATGCACATATTGTTACATACATATTTTCTTATTTCTATATTCTTATAATTTCCTTATACCTATATATATATATATACAGTATCTCACAAAAGTGAGTACACCCCTAACATTTCTTCAAATATTTCATTATATCTTTCCATGGGACACCACTGAATAAATGACACTTAGATACAATGTCAAGTAGTCAGTGTACAGCTTGTATAACAGTGTAAATTTACTGTCCCCTCAAAATAACTCGACACACAGCCATTAATGTCTAAACTGCTGGCAACAAAAGTGAGTACACCCCTAAGAAAAAATGTCCAAATTGGGCCCAAAGTGTCAATATTTTGTTTTGCCATCATTATTTTCTAGCACTGCCTTAACCTTCTTGGGCATGTAGTTCACTAGAGCTTCACAGGTTGCAACTGGAACCCTCTTCTACCCATTCATGACGACATCAAGGAGCTGGTGGATATTAGAGTCCTTGCGCTCCTCCATCTCCCGTTTTAGGATGCCCCAAAGATGCTCAATAGGGTTTAAGACTGGAGACATGCTTGGCCAGTCCATAACCTTTACCCTCAGCTTCTTTAGCAAGCCAGTGGTCGTTCGGAGGGGTGTTTGGGGTCATTATCATGTTGCAGTACTGCCCTGCGGCCCAGTTTATGAAGGGAGGGGATCATGCTCTGCTTCAGTATGTCACAGTACATGTTAGAATTCAATGAACTGTAGATCCCCAGTGCTGGCAGCAATCATGCAGCCCCAGACCATGACACTCCAACCACCATGCTTGACTCTAGGCAAGACACACTTGTCTTTGTACTCCTCACCTGGTTGCCGCTCCACACTCTTAACACCATCTGAACCAAATAAATGTATTTTGGTCTCATCAGACCACAGGACATGGTTGCAGTAATCCATGTCTGTAGTCTGTTTGTCTTCAGCAAACTTTTTGTGGGGTTTCTTGTGCATCATCTTTAGAATAGGCTTCCTTCTGGGACGACAGCCATGCAGACCAGTATGATGCAGAGTGCGGCGTATGGTCTGAGCACTGACAGGTTGACCCCCACCCCTTCAAGCCCTTCAGCAATGCTGGCAGCACTCATGCGTCTATTTTCCAAAGCCAACCTCTGTGTACGACGCTGACCATGTGCACTCAACCTTCGTAAACTGGGCCGCAGGGTGGTATTGCAACATGATAACGACCCCAAACACACCTCCAAGACGACAAGTGGCTTGCTAAAAAGCTGAGGGTAAAGGTTATGGCCTGGCCAAGCATGTCTCCAGACCTAAACCCTATTGAGCATTGTTGGGGCATCCTCAAACGGAAGGTGGAGGAGCGCAAGGTCTTTAATATCCACCAGGTCCGAGATGTCGTCATGAATGGGTGGAAGAGGGTTCCAGTTGAAACCTGTGAAGCTCTAGTGAACTACATGCCCAAGAGGGTTAAGGCAGTGCTGGAAAATAATGGTGGCCACACAAAATATTTACACTTTGGGCCCAATTTGTAAATTTTTTCTAAGGGGTGTACTCACTTTTGTTGCCAGCAGTTTAGACATTAATGGCTGTGTGTCGAGTTATTTTGAGGGGACAGTAAATTTACACTGTTATACAAGCTGTACACTGACTACTTTACATTGTATCAAAGTGTCATTTATTCAGAGTTGTCCCATGGAAAGAAATAAAGAAAAATGTGAAGAAATGTGAGGGTGTACTCACTTTTGTGAGATACTGTATATATATGTGTGTGTGCTAGAATAGCATCGATTCTGTTTACCTTATTTGCACAACTAAGAATAGTGCAAGAAAACAGTGAAAGCCATGTGTGTCGGCAGTTGACATATTTATCTTTAAACCATTATGTTTGAGACATTCTGTTGGTATTAATAACTAACCAAAAAGTTGATAGCCAATGTACAACTGTTAACTAGGAAGATTTGTGTTTTGCTCAGCTTCAATTCATTACTGGCTGAGCTCCAGTGAGGATTCCCCACCACTGACCACATATCGGAATTGAATTTGGGTTTATGACATAATTGGGTCTCATTTACGACGGCGTGTGAGCAGTCTTCACTGCTGCAGCTTTTTATTTGTGATTTAGGTTGATGAGGCAAGTGTATTTTTAGATAAGCCCTTTTTCTTGCATTGCTAGAATTTACATCAGCCGGGAAAATCTTATCCAAAACCGCTTTGATGATGATCGGTGAAATATTGCTATATCTCCCCAAAACATTCTATCTTCTAGTATAGAAAATATCGACATCTCTTTATTCATTGATCATGTTATCTTTGAATGTTTACCAAAAAAATGCCTGTGACATTTCCTATTTTCCACCGATGAATATACATTTTGTGGATGTATTGAACACAACAAAAATGGCAAATGCTCATATTTTAGAAGCTGGGACCAGATAACAATTAGCATTTTGCTTAATAAATGTATACATTTTGAAGTGTTTGTTTTAGCTTGAAAAAAATAGACCCATCTTTACACTATAGATTTTCCATTTGATATATTACAATTCCCCCAACAGTGCTGTATTCCTCCACTGTGTCCAGCCTTTTACCATAACTCCCATGTTTTCAGCATTGCCCTCCCCCCAGTGATTTGGTGGGCTGTTTGTTATGCGCTCCCCTGCCATCGCTACCCTACCCAACCCAGTCAACTCAGCCCTGTGCTCTGATCAATCCAGCAGCAGTGTGTGTGTATACACTGTAGTGCACACTCAGCATCCCGGTGGGTTTCCACCTGCTGGTGCCAACAAAAGGAGCAGCTCACAGGAGAGGTGATTGCAGAGCTTACAGTAGAGGAGGGAAAAGGCCAATAAGGAGAGAGAGTATCTGAGCACCAAGCATGTGGTTCTCAGAATGGAGGAGCAGCTGTAGTAGTTTTTACTGAGATGTGTGTGTCAATCAGCTGAACTTGATAAGGTTGAGGTTGAGGTTTCATCATTGATTTGGATGAGCCCTAAGAACAATCATCGATACAGAGCTTTGAGAAATGTCCTACTGTATATCCCTCTTTATTCCAAAGTCATATACAGTGTTTGTGTGGTATTGTTAGCTGAAACAATGACAGGTAATCAGCAGCACTTGTCTTGATGCCTGACAGTATGAGCCGCCTCATAGGCTGCAGAGGAAGAGCTTCAGGAGTTAGTTTGACTTGGCCAGCTTTCCACAAGGTGAGATGACTTTGATCAGTCTCTCCTTGTTTGATGAGCTGGCTCTTTTCTGGGCACAAGTGCTGTTTTAAGCAAACAAGGGATTATCTCCCTTGGCATTTTGTTGAAAGATTTGCACATAGGGATAGCAAGGGTGGAACGGCGATTAAATTATTTTCAGTAAGCTTAGTATCTGGTCACTTAGAGTTGTATGTGTTACGGCCGGCCATACCAGACTCGTTCACCGGCCAGTAAACATTAAATAAACCCAGACGAAACCATGAATTAACATTTAAACCATAAGGTTGTTTATTAAATCAATCCTTCAACTCAACCGGAGGATTTTCATGTACATCAATTTAGCTCTGTTTCATTACAATAAGTAAATTGCAGTAAAGATTTAATGATTGGCCATAGTGGCATCACACTGTTCTATGTACTATGGAAGCAGGCCAAGCTAACTGAATGCCATCTTTTGTCATCAGTAGAATACATAACACATCATTTGCCACCCACTATCCCTGGAAATTCTGGCAGATTCTGCAATGTATGGTTTGTGTCCAATGGCAGTGTCCATTTGCATTGTAAAAAGATGTTTGCCCTGTATGTGATGACCTAGAAAGTGAAGTGTAACACATACTAAGTGTGTCACGCCATGCAGAAGGAAGGTCCTAGTCAATTTGCCTGCGCTTGTATTTATGTATAAGTGATTAAATCAGCATTTATGAGAGATTTGAAGACAGTTGTGTTTTGAGTGAATATTTACCAAAAACCTCTTTGCCTGAGAGACCAGGTCTTAAAGGTGAAGTAAGCAATTTATTTATGTTAATATAAGTGTTAAATCGCTCTTTATTCATACAGTGATCACTTATATAGTGTGCACGTTTTATAAAGCTGATCTGTCAGTCACTCGCTCTGCATGTAATCGGCAAATACACTTTTCGGGGATCCCACTACTGATAACCAATCAGAAGAGAGAACGCTACAAACCGGCAACCGTCTCACGGAGCAGGTAAAAATCCTTCCCAATGTCTGTTTTGATGGTTTTTATCACATTGTATCACACTTATGGATCTGAGATGATGCTAGATAACTTGCTGCTTGAAAACCGCAGTGCATTAATGTGGTTAAACTGACCATTCCGCTTACTGAACCTTTAATGGAGCAGGCGAAACCAAGCAACAGATGTGATGCTGGTTTGAACAGATGGTGCAAAGAATTCAAAAAAGGTCAGGTGGTCTGGTGCCTGTGTTCTTGCAGCACATTGATTGGGCTTTTTTTTCGTTTAGGAAGGAAGACATAATCCCTGACAATAATCCCCCTGCATGAATGTGAGATCAAGAGCTTCCAGGCCCTAATTACTAACAGTGGGTGGCTGTTTGACAGGTCTAACGATGCTTTTGATGGATTTTGCTGAAACTGAACTACAGAAAAGAGTTTGAAATTTGAATAAAGGTACTTAACCTCTGTCCTGTAATTGACCTCACTTTCTACAACAAAAATAGAAGAATAATTGCAAGCTTGTTAGCAAGTAGACAAAATAGAGGCCACCTTATAAGGATTCACCCACTAAGTTCAGTGTGATTTCAGCTGAGGATCCCAACACACTGTCACCTTTGCTGTGGGCTGCTGTCGTACATCTTGTCAAATATCTATCAGTTAGCAAACTGTGCTTACAAATGCTCCTCTGACACTCCGTACATCTGGGATTGCTAATTAAGATGACGTGTTACATAATTAATGCCTCCGCTCCCCTAATTAGCGCCCACTTAGTGCCTCAGCTTTGGAGATGTGAAATTCAGTGTTTAACTAATGTTAATGTGATTCCACACGTCAGTGGTACCGAGCAAGGGATTGAGATAAGAGACGTGGGAAAACAAATTTCCTTATCACTTTAAGAATTTTCGAAAAACTATTTTTTTTTTAAATTTGTTAATTTTTTTTATTTGTAATGTTTAATGCTGTGTTTAAGTGCCTACCTACTATTGTTAAATCAATTCTAAGTGACTTAGATGTATGGCTCCTCTCAAGGCCACAAGTACATGGGTCTGCAGCATTGAAGATATCCTCTCCCTCTTTTACTGCCTCCCCTATCTCTGACAGTTGGTAGAAATGCCCCATCAAGGACACTTCGGCCACGTGTCAATCCAGGGATTCTACCAGCGAGATAAGAAGGTGAGAAGGGATGGCGGATGGGACTCTTGCATAATTTAGAGCAAAAATCAATTTTGTGGCATAAATTACTCTGATGTTAATTAAGTGCAGATTGGGCATTTACAAAAGGTGCATTCTAAATCACTTCAGGGAGAGACTCAGTGCACCTAGACAACGCTGAATTGATCGGCGGGTAATAACTTAACATGATGTTATGATGGAAAATGAGGCTTATCTCCTCATTTGGAATGTGACCAAAATAGTTTACGAATATTTTAGACCCTCTACTGGTAAGGCAGGGAACTTATAGAGGGCAAAGGAAGCGTGTGCTCAAGAACACAAGTAAATCCTCCCTTCACTGGCTGACACACACACACACACACACACACACACACACACACACACACACACACACACACCCTTAATACTGCGAGCACACACAAACACGCCACCACACCAACCCTCGGTCAGGGAGATTGCTTACCACCGCTTAGTTCAGTGGCGATGCCCAGTTGGGCCTTGATGTAATGGAAATTGATTGCCTTGCTCCCAGGCTACACTGTCATGACAAGTTATTTTAATGGCACTAAATCCGGCTTATGTTGAATTTTAAAAGGAGAGGGGCGTGGGCAGAACAGTTACTCGAGGCGCATTTGCAACAGTGCAAGGCTATTTCTTTATTTATGAGGATGCACAAGGAAAAATGAATAAAGACGGTGAGTTAACAGTGAGAGATTTGGAATAAAGTGAGTAGGTTGGATGGGTGATGGAAGGTGACAGTTCAGGGTCATTTCCCTGACAGCCCTAAGAGTAACCACCTGAAAAATAGTTGCGGTGGTTGAAGTGAACCCCGAAATGTATAACCATAGAAAGATGTGTGCTTTTTCACTGTAGGCCTACATTTGAGTGGCAGTTCTATGATGGTTCAGTGTTGTACATACAAGCCATTATACCTTATATTGCCATTTATCCAAGTAGTAACCTGTCAAGCAGAGCGGAAGGACAATTTCAGCGGAGATGGAATCTGTTATTTATTTGTTTGTACCGTTTGTAGGCTATTTAAGATCCTAATTCGTTTTGTTTCTGTTGGTATCACTCCATGGAAAAAGGCCCCAGGTGAGGTCATTTCATGTCAACAAGTTGCATTCAGGTATCCCCTACGGACAATGCCTGTGACTTCCTGACGTTGGTATTTGTATTATTGGAGAAGACATGACTGTTCTATGCCATGGGCTGAAGCGGTTTACCCCGTGTGCCATGCTATTGTTTCTTTTACCTAATCGGTTTAGATGCTATATGTTAAACAAAATGTCTTATTCTACAAGCAAAATACATACAGGGATTAGCAGTGAGTACTTAAGAGCCTCATTACACAATCAGCTTCTTATTTATTTTAAAGTTTAATGACTTTTTGAGTTGAATGACATTTCAGATTGCAATGTCTCTGCAACAAATTGAAATGGCTCATGCGTGTGCTCATCAAGTAAATGTGTTTCCCTCATGTTTGATCCTGGGGCCAATTAAGGCTCACTGTTTGACAGTCTGGCCAAAACAAAAGGTCCCTGCACTCCTTCGACAGATGCTGCAGCCAATTAAAATTCATTGAGAGAGCTGTCAACACCCACCGCTATAGGGATCATTATTTACCTACCTATGTGGGTCTGACGGAATGCAGGTGCGGCGGCGTAGTGATTTGAGATTGTGAAAACTGATCTAGCACTTTGGCCCTGGAGGAGTGAGGCTGTCATGCTTAACACTGATGAAGGTATCAAAGTCAGATCTTGTGCCAAATCCTACACACCCACACACACCCACACACGCGCACACAAACCCACTCAGTGTGCTGATTGCCCCCGCCGGGCCGTCTCAGTGTCCGACATGCGCGGCTGTAAGCATCATCACGCGGGTCAGCAGAGCCAAGGCCTAACTCGCCTGGCGCTTGATTATCTGAATGAGTCCGGAAATTAACTTTGATGTGGAATGTTGGTGGGCGAGCGGCTCAGGTCCACACCAGGGGGTTAGAGGTGGCCGGTCAGCTGCGTCTGTGGGGGCGAAAAAATGTGTTTGCCACACGCAGAGATATGAAAGAGAGCATGACAGAGGAGGAGTGTGTGTGTGAGAGAGATATATAGAGAGAAGCCACCCCCATATGGCCTCACATGGTGGTGTGGGCTTATACAGCTAGATTGTGCTTCTAATAAACTCTCTCCTACAATGTATACAGGGGCAGACCTATCCTTAGCACTAAGTGTCCCCCTAGGTGACATTAGAAAGTGCTTTTGGCTTTGTGTTAGTTTGGTGGCCTTGAATCTTGAATAGATTATGTTAAGTGGAAGATAATTCTCTTGAGCGGTTCCCATATTGCAAAGAATCTTGATATAACAAAAAATATACAGTATATCTTCATTTTTTCGTAGCATGGGAAAACATGTACCAATGTAAAGGAAAGATTGCTCTTATATTCTTTTGTACAATAGTGTTTTATACTAATTAGCTGCAGTGGCTGCTGCTTAATGCGACTGGAAAACATGTATGCCGTATTGTCCTTTTATGCATTTTCTTAGAGGCCATGTTTAGGCAAGAAAATGCAAAGAAAAGGGTTCATCTATATATACTGTGTGTATATATATATATATATATATATATATATATTTATTTATTTATTTACCATACTGTTACTTTTAAAATGCCCCTAGTATGAATGGTGTTATTTATATTTTAGCGATGTAGCCTTAATTGTTTTTCAAATTTGCATCGGTGCGTCAACTGCATTCGCAAAAAAAACAAGTCAAGCCCTCCGGGGCATCGGGTCTTCTTTTAATGAGCGACTGTTACTCTACAATGAGAGATCGCGCTCATATAACTTCTCAATGGGCTGATCTTATATGTATTCAAACATTCTGCTTTCCATCCACCTACATAGCAGTTAACCAGTCAGTCTGCCAGTCTGATCAAAACGACGTTACACTCGTCTCGATATTGTTCACATGATTAAAGCCTTGTATTGCATAGGCCTGCAGTACATCACCTCCACTGCTCCATTTTATTTTTTTTAAATACTCTCCTATGACTTTCTATTTGAAATCTATAAAGTGACCTTTACTTCGACCTTCATGAGGTAGAATGCTCATCTCACATTTTTCGTGTCTGGATTTGTTAACTCCCTAAATTACGAGGCACCATCAAAGTTTGTCCTTTTGTTTCATCACAGATTCAGATTTCCATCCATATTTCCATAAAATGCTGTCGGATTACCATGAGCTGACGGGCATCTCTGGAAATTAGATATTTGTCCGTTTTAAGGGACCTTTTTTTTCAATTATTTAAAGGTGAAGTAGGGGAGAACGGGGTAAGTAGGCACACTTTTTACTCTAGTGAGAATTGCTCATCACCAAAACATCTGTCAATAGCCATTCTTACATTAAATTGAAGCTTAAGGTGTTGGCTTGAAATGTGTGTCTCTCTTTTTTTCCAATTTATTGTAATGAAGAAGTAATTTACCATCAAAGACACTCTGACACATTGTGACAACCAACCCCATCAAGGGATCGGTTGTCACACACTATGGGGTTGTTTGTCACAATGTTATCTTAATGGGAAAAATCTTAAAAAGAAGGCAATGAGGCAGAACCAAATTTGAAAGTTTAATTGCATTGTCAAGTTGACAAATAGGCCTACATAACTTACTGTAGCCTTGGCAGCTGGTCTAGTTTGGGATGCACTGGGTTGTTTTGATTTTGTTGCCCTTTTTTCTTTTGCTTGCTAGCTGCCTTTTCCTGCTCTATTCTTTCCTTCTCTGGGGTGTCAGTGAGGATACAGCTTGACAATTTCTTTCGTTATTGGGTTCCTTTTCTGGCTGCAGCCTTGAGATAACATGTGACAACCAACCCCCCAAAAAATTTGACGACCAACCCCAACCTGAATTTCTTGCTAGCATCAAGGCCAACAACCATCTGACAACTAATTAGCTTGCTAACAACAATCTAAACTATAGCTTACCCTTCACACTTTCTGAGGGTAACAAGTGTTTTGTTATAAACCCATTGTGTAAAAGCCTAGAAGAAAAATACTGAGAAGCAAAATATTTTGAATTTGACATGAAAAACACAAAACATCCTCTCACCTGAAATACAGCTGTCTTCCTCCAAGGAAGTCTATGTATGTGACCTCTGATCCCAATTCTGGACCTTTTTTATATCAACATTTCAGAGCTAGCGCGCTCTGGTGGCGAGATATAACGAATGTGACATCCAACCCATGTGACAAATTACCCCGTTCTCCCCTATGCGGTTTATTTTTATTAATATAAGTGTGAAATCACTCTTTATTCATACAGTGATCACTTACATAATGTGCACGTTTCAAAAGCCGATCTCTCAGTCAGCTGCTCTGAATGTAATCGGCAAATAAACTTTTTGGGCATCCCGAAATTAATATCCAATCACAGGAGAGAACGATGCAAACCGACACCCGTCTCACTCCATGGTCTCACTGCCGGTGCACGCCAGAGTGACACATGGGTGAATGTTTATGCGCCTACAATGGCAGAGCAGGTAAAAATCCTTCCCAATGTCTGTTTTGATGGTTTTTATGTTTTATCACACTTATGGATCTGAGATGAGGCTAGATAACTCGCTGCTTGAAGACCGCACTGCATTAATGTGGTGACATAGGGACGAGCGAGGGGACTGCTAACTGCAGTAACTGACAGGAACTTAGCTAAAAGAACCATTCCGCTTACAGCACCTTTAACTAAATGGAACAGAAAGCGTCATAAAAGCAGGTGAAGTTCCACAAGCTTGCAGAGTTCTGACTACATATTGTGGTAGCTTTATAATGTGGCATTGCAAAAGAATGACTGTAGTGGATCTGAAAGGTGAAATCAATACATGTTAACAGCTTTCCCCTGCATTATTCTGGTTGTTGGAAAATGCAGGCTGCCTTAAAATTGTGCACACTCAGTGGTTTTACACCGCCACCTTAAATTAATCTATATTCATGCATTTGTTACACAGCTCTGATCTTTTCATCAACATTTAAGGCGGTCTGCTGCAATAAAATCCATGTAAATCCAGTATGGTTTGGGCTCTCTTGTGGACAACATACAGTATTCAGGGGGTGTTAGCACAACAAAGCGGTGATGTAGGGCACCACAATGGCAAAGCTACCCTCTGCTGGCACACGCCACCGACCGCTGACCTGTTTAAACAGCTGGAACGCTTGGCACTGCCCGCCTCCGGAGATTTGCAGGGCCACTGGCAAAGGGGTTGAGAGAGGAAGGAAGAGAGGGGAGGGGAGAAGGAAGAGGGGCAATGGGAGGCAAGGGATTCTTAGCTCGGCAATAGGGGGCCACTGTGCAGAAATGGCACCAAGCAGGAATTAAACAGGCCGCTGGCAACAAGAGTAGGTTGGAATAGAGTTCAAGTCAAATAGACACAGGGCTGGCCAGTTTAGGGAGGGGGGGGGGGGGTCATTCCAGTTAGCCAGTGCGATGAATGTGTGACCAGGACAAATAATAAATAGATTGTTGACTAGCCCCTATGTCAACTGTTTTGTTTTCATCTAGAAAAGAAAATAGAATGTGTTTCGGAGGAGTTCAGGCTGTGTGTTACGGGTGTGGGAGATTACTGGTTGAGCTTGGATTGTCAGATGAGTGGGTTTGTGTTGTGTGGAAATGTCTCATCCAGATATTTCCAATGCATTTGCAATGGACCTTGACGTCTTAACCATCAGACCGAAATGTCGGGTTTCTGGTATTAGCTTGAAGCTCAAGGAGGATTGGCTTCTTAGAAATAGCATTGTGCCCCAATATTCATCAATCATATCATGGCAGTGCAGAGATAATGTTTTATTCACTGACTACGCTCAATGGACCAGAATGACTCAGAACACATTCAAACAACAACTAAAGGGTAGAATTGTACCCTGGCCCGTGTCCACCTACCGCCTTTTGCCCACCGCAAGTGCCTTTTTTCAATTGATTCCCAATGAGAAGCGGCCGCCTTCGGAGAAAAGGCGCAGCGCCCAGCGTTTTTTTTCCGAGCGTTTTTGCCTTTTTGCGCGGCCGCTTCGAGATTTGCAAGTTGAAAAAAGTTCAACTTTTCAGAAAGGCGGTGGGACGTCACCGCCGCTTTTTTCAAAGGGCCAATCAGATATTAGATCGTCGGGACTCGTCGCCTTGGCAACAAAGAAGACGGAAGAGAAACTGCTTTTTCCGTCTCTGTTTACCCGAAACTGTACGAAAATAGTGACTTAACCTTCAGTGCATCCTTAAAAAGACTCACACTCTGCCTCCTTCGGCGCTTAAGGTGTCACTTTGAATTGATATGTAGATAAAAATAACATGAATTTATTTTTCCACCAATTTTTTTTTATAACTTTCTTTTTCAACTCGAGTCCTCACCATACAAACCATATTCATCTTTATTTTAAGGATTTTAACCCTTTAAATTCCAGTTGTTTTAGAAAAAGTCACTTGTTTTTTTAATGAAAAAACACAAAAAATCAATTAAAAGCTAAATAATTAGCCTGAATTAGATTTTTTTGAGGGGGATTATAAGAGTGTGATAGATGTAAAAAATGTGCAATGAAATTGATTTGAATGCATTTTTATATTTTTTTATATCTAAGATTTTAAAAAAAACTCACACTCTGCCTCCTTCGGCGCTTAAGATGTCTCTTTGAATTGATATGTAGATAAAAATAACATGAATGTATTTTTCCACCAATTTTTTTTTATAACTTTCTTTTTCAACTCAAGTCCTCACCATACAAACCATATTCATCTTTATTTTAAGGATTTTAACCCTTTAAATTCCAGTTGTTTTAGAAAAAGTCACTCGTTTGTTTTAATGAAAAAACACCAAAAATCAATTAAAAGCTAAATAATTAGTCTAAATTGGATTTTTTTGAGGGGGATTATAAGAGTGTGATGTCAAGAATTAACAATAATATTGAATTGAATACATTTCTATTCTTTTTGCTATTTAAGATTTAAAATGTGCCCTCCATTAAGGGCCATTGTATGACACACAGAATTCTATTAAAACTACACTTTTTGACTCTGCTGCCAAAAGATGAGAGAAACTGATTTTTTTTATTATTCTTTTGGTTCCTTGTACTAATGTCTTGACATTTTCCATTTTTTGTGTTTTTTACTAGTTGTTGTTAATTTCACACATATGCCAGTGTTTCTTCTACAGGCTAAAATGTAAATTTGCACTACCTTGCTACTTAGGCCACTGCAGGCCACATGAATACAATATTTGAGATAACATGCTCTGTCTGGGTTCTTCATAATGGCATAGAGTAGTGTATATGTGTATTTCAACAAATATGTATTTGTGAATATGTGTGCCTGTGTGTGTATCCAATAACAGATAGTGAAATTCACATAGAAAAACAGCTCAATGTAAATCCATGAAAACAGCATGTTTCGATCCCATGGTTAATTGAGGATATATTTGTGAATATGGTAATATTACACATTCATCCTGCTCTTATAACTTGAAATTTAAGATTTTTCTGATTTTTTCAGATGTTTTATGAATTAAGTCCTGCCTATACCCTTTCCAACTAATAACAATACAACATGAATCACAGTTCCCTCGTTTCCACTAGGGGTATCTTTGCTCTTCAGGCATATAAGGATGAAATTCACGCATCAGCTGTAAAATAGTAAAAATTTAAAATTTCAAGGTATAAGAACAGGATGAATGTCTAATATTACCAAATTCATGTATTTAACCTCAATTGATCATGGGATCAAAACATGCAGTTTTTATAGATTTACACTGAACTGTTTTTCTCTATGTGAATTTGAGTGTCCGTGTTGGGATACACACACAGACACGCACACACACTTATTTGTCGAAAAACACATCTATACTATACTAAGCCATCACTAAGAATACAAAGAGAGCATTTTAGCTGAAACAATTTATTCATGTGGCCTGCAGTGGCTAGTAGCAGAGGAGAGCAATATTAAATCTCAGCCTGTACTTAAAACCAATGGTATATGAGAGAAAACCGATGCAATTAAAAAAAAACACAAAAAATGTAAATTTTCAAGACATTAGTACAAGGAAATAAAACAAAACAAAAAAAATCTGGTTTCTATCAATTTCACTGAACAACAAAAAGATGAATGTCGAGTAAAATATTACTCATCTGTCTGACCCGACCCATTCAATAAATAGTCAAATGCACCCCATGTGATGGAGGAATGCACAGAGCATGTAGGGGGCGTGGCCTCAGTACCCCTGCAGTAGGATGTGTGCTATGTGCAATTTGCCAAGTGTACTTCAATAAAATCTGGTTGTTTTAGTCAAGATTATGCTAAAATATATTTTCCCCAACTATATTTAAAATCACAGTTGAAGCCTCTGTAAACCTGGTCTAGTAGAAATCAATGTATGATATCAAGTTGGGTGTCTCAATAAACTTCTGAAAAAATCTGATTTGAAATTAAATGTTCAAAAATATATTAAAACTTAGTTGGAAAAAACTGCTTTTTACAGTCTAGAACGTTTGCCTGGACTGAAATAACATAGTTAGGAGAATTTAGTGCATTTGGGTTGCTTTAAATTTAGTAAATTCCCGTTTATTCCCGTTAATTCCCAAAATTCCCGTTAATTCCCATAAATTCCCATGGAAAGTTTCCAACTTTGAAAATTCCCGGAATTTTGCAACCCTAGCACTGACATTAGCCTGACCTAAACAGACCCAAACAGAGAGAGAGAGAGAGAACACCAATACTAGCAGCAATGATGCAACAAAAATTGAAATACAAGTTGTTTCAGACATATTGACACAAACTAGACACCTTTGCCGATGCAGGATTCAACCCACATTGAAAACTTAGTAATATTTGTAACCAGGGTGACTCAGAATGCCCATTGTGCACTGGCAGTGATGGAGTGAGTAGAAGGGACACAAGCGTTTTATCTGGCGGTCATGGCCTCTCCTGCCTTGATGTCACTTGATCACAATCGTGTGCCTGCCGGGTCACGGTGTCATTTGGAGCTTGGGCCCCGCTGATGCAAGAGAATGTCAATGACAGCCCAGGTTCACATGTGGCTTCTCAGCCAGAGGGGCTGTATGTGTACGTGTGGAAGGTCAGGCGTGTGTATCGGGCGATAAGAAAGGTTGCAGTTGAGGATGGGTACAAAGGCTGAGAGACTGATGAAAGAGAGCATCAGAGAAGTGATATCTGCTCAACTGTCGCACACACTGATCACAGGGAGTCAGTTAAGTTTATTAGTCACACTGCACAAGGGTTTTCAAATTTAATTTCAGGGGGGCCAGTGCGCCACATTTGAAGTACAGTTAGGTTAAATGTTGCTGCACAGTTCTAAGTGTTTTATTTAAAAGAGGAATAATGAAGGTAATATTGGTCCAGTAACCATTGCACGATAGCCACTGAGGGACCGGGCAGGTCCTGGTAGCTTCATGCTGTATTGCCTACTTCTGAAATGCAACAAGCAACCTCACTTTTTTTGATATCTTTTTCGATTATGTAACATCCACCTGAGTGCTTTTTTATTATTAAAGACGATCATATCCTTGTTTATGGAAGTGCTTAGGCCAACTGGTTTTGTTTTTGTTACCGGAGGTATATTGCAGCTCACTTTGAATAATGCAGGAGGGTTCGTGCTATTCCCATTGAACATTCCAAAGGATGTTAGAGTGCTGAGCCGAGTGCCAAAATACGTTGGCTGAAATCATTTTAGGCACTTGCCATCAAAGCTCGCTGTGGTTAAAGTCAAATGCCAATATTGGATGAACCCAGTTGGATTGACTGGAACGTTGGGAGGGAAACATGTTCACTCAAGTACAGTGTGGTTGTATTTGCCCGAGTAGACTGTAGTGAAACAGTTCCACAGTTATACACACTGTATTGTATTACAGAGGTACAGACTATTATAGCAATAACACTTATCTGAATCTAGTAGCTATTGCATCGCCATCACAGTTAAGGAGGCCCTGGAGCGTAGTATGGATTTTATGCAGTGGTCACTGACACACAAGTGGTGGATAGATGGCTGCAATCAAAGTCTAATGCTGCGAGGGATGTTATTAAGCTTTGAATAATATTGGGATCTTTTTTTGCTTTTTGCGATGGACAGTTTCCTATAAATGTTCAAATATAATTGGTTGTGTTGAAGGCAGACCAAACCAAATGTAACTCATTTAATTGGCTTGTTACCATTAATGGGGGAAAACAAAGTGCCCAATGAAGAAGGGCTTATCATTATATGAATGAAGTACAGGGTCACCATGTTTCGACATTTAGATTCCCCTGGGAGCACAAAAACACCCCAGTCGATATTTCCACCAACACTAATTAAGATTTACAACTGAGGCTATGAGGCTGAACTTGTGGGAAAAATCGTAGGGGATCATTCTGGTTTATTAAAACCAGGGTCTTTTTGTTATTATTAGTAATATTAACATTGCATTAAAGATTGCTTGGATTAACAATAAAACATAAATTCCCGTAACTTTTTTATTTTATGGAAACAGTTAAGGGGCGTACCAATGACTTTGATGTTGGACGTTGTTGTTTCTAGCTGAGAACATTGACCTGCCCAGACAATACACGGATGCTGTTGTTCCATCTTTGACAGTATTTATTTAAATGTGTTTGGTTTCTTAGATCTATGCCACATGAAATAGTTCTTTAGCAATTGTCCTTTAGGCTCAGAACAGTGGTGACTGTAACGTACTGATAAGCACTGATAAGCTTAGGTTCAACTTCTTCTTAATACATGGTGGGAGGATATCTGAACTATACATACAATCACACAGTGCACATTTTGTTTTGCACGTAAATAGGGAAATTACCATACTATTTGAAATAGCAACTGAAAAGCCAGGCCTAATGAAAACAGTAAGCATTATAAGTCTTTGATAAATCACCTTGTTGGTTGAAAAGTACTCGTGGTTAATATAGCATTGTCATAAGCATGTACTCTGAGCCCCATTACTATCTTTTAAAAGTGTGCTACATGCTGCATAAATGATACATTTTTGTGACCAATTCATAATTATCTCGGCTGTTTATCTAGTGGAGTGATGACTCTATCTCATATGTAACCAAAAAAAATTAATTTTCTTCTTCAAATATTTTGTTTCATTACCATTACCAGTCAAGCATTTAGATAGTTGGAATACTGCTTATTATAGTCCAAACTGGTTGTCACAAAGACAGTTCCTTTCAAAATCGAGCTCGGCCAACCTTGTATCTGTAATGAAATTTAGAATGTACGATTCCACTGACTGCAACTATTTGAAGCACCCTCATCCTCAATAATCTTTATTATAGGCTTTAAAGGGATGCTCATTTTATTGTTTCTCATCACAGTTGTGGAATGTAAAATGGGTTATTTGCTAAACTAAACAAAGAAACTGTAATATGTCCTTGGGAAGTATGCTGTAGCACGAAAAAAAAAAATCTTGTTTTTTTGAGCTGGAGGAAGCAACTTGTAAAATCTTAATTAAAAGATTATATCAGACATGGCTTTGCTTATGGAAAATAGAGCAATAATGGACTTAAAAGACAAGTTTTTACAGACGGAGCAGAGAAATAATTCACTCTGCTGGGGTAGCCGGAATGAGAGGAAACTTATTTGCCGCAGGGAGAGCATTGGCATTTTTTAATATCCACAGCAATGAAATCTCAATATAGCCACTGTGAGGCTGCAGTGTCGTTTGGCATAAGATCCTTCATGTTCTACATTCTCCCCCTGCTCTTCATCTCTTTTTACTGCTCGTTATGGCAAAAACAAAGTGTAATTAACGCAATCATGATTAATTACAGCACACCGCCTTGGTTTACACATCTGCCTAATTGCAACTTTCTTTCACTTTATTTCAAATGTTCAAGTAAGCAGAACTTGTCACATTAGCGCTGTTTACTTTCTCTCTCTCTTTCCTCCCTTTCTCCGGGGAGTTCCTGCCCAGGCAGATATTGAAAGTCTATTTTCTGCCATTTTGTTTCTTCAACTTTCACTCGAACATTTCTAAAGCAAATTCCAGCTAAACAGGAGAGGCCTTTGCTCAAATCCTCCCACACGTTACTCCCACTGTCCCCTCAACAGCGGCCAAGTCCTCATATAGAACAAGACACGGACATTTTGGAGGATAAAATGGGCAACGCAGGATGTGTAGCACAGCCAAGGGCAACCTGCCAAGCTGATTCCCACCGCGATATATATATATAGTAATACCCCTATTGATTGCTCTGAATATATTTATCGAGGGGAACCAGGAAGCAGGCTGAGGGAAAAATAGGGAAATTTATGACAGCCAGCACTCAAGATTAATTCACTTTTTAATTACAGGGAAGTACATAGGTATTGCCTGTCGAGTAGTGAAATTTAAAGCTAAGACAAACGGCAAGCAATTCTTGCTGAGAATGCAGTATATGGCAGAAAGTGTATTAATCAATTGTATATTTTTCCTCAAACCTGCCTCATAGAAATTGCCTGCATTAGGTTCTGATGAATTTTCTGTTACATAATTTCCATATCCTTATAGATATTAACTTTTTTGTATGATCCCTGCCATGGCGTGTCAAGCTACCATCTCCTTTTCAAAGTTACAACACTCAACAGATGCAAACTCCAACCCGTACACAGGAAGAGGGCTTTCCAAACAAGAGTTTTAAATGGATTTTTGTTTTATTTTATGTTTGAAAAATCACATTCAAAATATTAGTATTTCATGTCGGGGAAGAGGTTGTTTTGATCTGCATCCCTAAACATACACAATGTAAAAGGTAATATAATTAAAGTCAACTGAGCACCTCATTCAATATCTGAACCTTCACTGGCCAAATAATAGCTTGAGATACAAGGCTAGAGGTTATGACATGATGCATATAAACATTTGAAGACTTCATCCTCCATCATGAACCAAACTCCCTCCTAACACACACAAACACAGTTGCCTTTAAGAATATGCATGTGTCATATTGAATTGTTTCCATTTATCTCTATGCGATGATTACGCCATGATTCGAATCACATTATCTTTGTGTGGACGGTTTTGTTCAACTGTGCAAATGTTTACAGTGTGTCCATGTTTTTACATCAAAGAAGCATCATTACAGCAAAATCCTCAATGCACTATATCATGACCATTGTGAGTAATTATATGGACTGCCTGTCCTTTTCAAAGCCGTACGCAGGAGGGAAAAATCACTCCAGCTATTCCCAGTGCCTGTAGTTATATGATTTATGTGATTTCCCCTGGATGCATTGTCCCATTCTATGAGCCTTCTCATATTCAATTGTTTTGATGGATCTGCTTAAACAACACCTTTTTCAATAAGGAAATACACCCTTATTTTGTTCAGTTGGGGGATTCTTTATTGGTATTTTTCAACAAGTCTCCTCAGAGAGTGTTGCATTGTCATTTCTTCAGGGCTCAATTTTTCCAATAGTAAATTTGTCTGTGCTTTTTTTCCGCGAGTCTCCGAGAGCATCCTGCTCATTTTTAACAAGCAGCATCCTCCTCCAGATGGAAGATTTATCTAATGCACCCCAGACATATCCATCATAACCAATGGCTGCAACTCGGCAAACACACACAGATTGTTCAGTTTCAATTCAACTACACATTAGAATGGGCATAAAGACGGAATTTGATCGACATGGTATAGTTGTCGATGCTATGTGTTTTTTTGCGTCTCTGAAATGGCTAGCCCTATATTGTCTTCACCGGTGAATTTTAGGCTGGCGTAAAAAAGCATGAATTCACAGAAGCATTCCGACTTGTTTACAAGCTTGTGGTGGAAATGTGATGGCGTGGAGAGACTTTTCTTGGCCAGTGCTAAGACACCTCAAAGCCAGTCGGGCATTATTTGAAATCCACAGCTTACCCGTAATGCTGCTCACCATGTCCGTGGGCACAGTAAATGGATACTTACACAAGTATAACCTACCATCGCACAAACACTCATTATCTCAGGACGGCTCTGCGAACATGACAGTGGATTCAATTGACTCTTATAACCTACACAGTTTACAGATATAAAGCCAGCAGAGCTTTAGGGCAGGGGGTTTGGCCAGAGGGTAAAATGGCAGTTTAAAGGTAACTTTTTGTTTTAAAGCATTCTGTGACTCGTCTTTACAAGTCTGTACAAGTACCCCACATCATATCGACAGTGGTGATAGACGCTTACAAACAAATAGAAAATATGCAACTAGATATGTTTCGTTTGAATATGATAACAGGTTTAAATGGTATGCAGTTACTGTACACTCCCAAACACAAAAGTAAAACTGGAAGCATTTGCTTGGCTGGCAATATGCAGTTATGCTTGCATGTTGAGCCAATTAAATCGTACTAAATTCTACAAAGCAGATGCATTGTTGTGTGCCAAGTTCAGTGACTGCAGCTTCCTGCCCTGAAATAAGCCTTCCAGGTAGCAAACAATCATATAAGTGCTTTCAAAAAAATAGAAAAGTGTGCATAAGATTCTTGAGTTGCCTGTCTGATAGCTGAAGACCAATAAGGATACCCAATGTGTCCCACTTGCATGCTGTTATCGCAGCATCTTGATTTGGGGGGGGGTCAATGAAAATACTAGATTTCTCAAATTGCTCACTGTTAGCTAGAGGAATCTTAAGTCCAGGTCTCTAATACAGAGTGTCCTTTATAACTCCCAGTTTCCCTCTGGTTGTAGTTAAATCTGGCCCGCTCCATCATAGAGACCATCAAGAGACTGAACCCATCCTGACTCTGCTGCATTTCAGCGGATGGCCTCAAGCAGATGTTCCAGGGCACCTGCCGCTAAAATAACACTTATTTTTTTGCCAGAACTATAAAATTGAACTCCCACACAGCAGCCATCAAAGGCAACTGGCAGCACCACTGTTCTCAGGAGCACTTAACTGTTCTGTAAATCTGACTGGTCTGCACATTTTATTTGCAATCACTGCTATGTGTGTGAGAGCTTGTCACCAAAGGACAATTGTACCGGTCCTGTTGTGGTGGTAATGAGAGCACTTTTTCTCCTCAGCTGGGGTCACATTAAGAATTTACAATGGCATATTTCCACTCTGTTGAACTGTATATTTAGCCATTAAATAGGAACGTGCACACTAAAAGCATGTCAGTACTCGATCACAGCCCCCCCAAAAAATATATTCATACTTCCAAAAACGACAATTTAAGTCAAGAATGTTATAATGTGCTAAATCCTACCCGGATTTAATCCCAGCATTGGACTCAAGTATTCTTCCCTAAGTGTGTTTTCATGGTTATTTAACCTCCTTCTGTGTTACATTTTGTGAGTTATCTGGAATGGTGGTCCATTACCCACTCTGCTAAAGTCCAGTCCGAGCCATACTTTTCGTCCAGCTGTTAAATTCAATGATGATGTGAAAAAGTAGAAAAAAAGGGAAGATCTTTTGCATGTGTGTATGACTAGAAAGGTTTGCCTCTGCTTGAGAACTTTTTTTTTTGTATTCTCGCGAGGAACTTGCACTGCATCCTTTAACAATCTCATGCTCACCAACACACATATATACACACACACACACACACACACACTTGCTCACTACTCCTCTTAATCTATGTATGCTGAAGTGGTCTCTAATGAGGTGTGAACAGAGGACCACAACCCTCTCCCTCCCTCCTTTTTCATCTTGCCGCTCTCTCTATCCCTTGAGAGCGAGAGACACAGACGGACATAGCGGCAAAGACGTAGAGCGAGGGACAGACGGATGTTGCTGGAGAGCGGGAAGGCGACGGTAGAGTTAATGGGAGAGAACAAGGTCTTTTTCTTTCTATTTCATTACTCCACTCGCCCATCCATCATCATGTGATCACACTGAGAGTAGATCACAGGGCCTGCGAGGGACAGATTTTCTCTCCGAGCTGGTATCAACGTCAGGGTTTTGTCATGTTTGCAGGAGTGTGTGTGTGTGTGTGTGTGTGTGTGTGTGTGTGTGTGTGTGTGTGTGGTGTGTGTGTGTGTGTGTGTGTGTGTGTGTGTGTGTGTGTGTGTGTGTGTGTGTGTGTGTGTGTGTGTGTGTGTGTGTGTGTGTGTGTGTGTGTGTGTGTGTGTGTGTGTGTGTGTGTGTGTGTGGTATGTGTGTGTGTGTGTGTGTGATGTGCTTCTACTGTTTGTGTGGCAGGGAAGCAGGTCATGCTGGATGTGTTTATAGCCCTTCAGCAAACGAGCCCGCCCACTCCCACTCAAAATAACCCACAACAGAATTAGAGTTTTGTAGTTGAAGAACAGCCACTAATGCATCTCGAAAACGTGACTGTCTGTGTGAATGCGTCTGTTTCCTATGCTCTCCTGCACCGAGAGAACCAAACGGCGGAAGAGCATATCAGCACCGTGCCCTTGGTTTTCATGAAGGGCAGTATCCCTACTAGAGTAAAACGACGTTCTCTCGCTTTGTTACCATCAGCGTTAAAATGACCTTATTCCAAAAAAATGACCAGGACTCTGATTACCTTCCACGTTTGCGATTTCACCCTCAACTGGCTCAGTGCAACATGCAAATCAAAACGAGAATTCACATTTGAATAAAAGAGAGAGAGAGGGGCCTCTATTCTCTCTACATGACTTTTAGAAGAAAAAAAATCGAAATGCATCCGTCTTCTAAGATTAAATTGCAAAGTGAGGTTACCGCAGTGAACAGTGGGTCGTGCCCTTTTCAATTGAGAATTTGAATAGATAATCCTGTTTGCTCAAATTAAATTCAAGAGTTGGGAATTGTCACATGCAAAGGACAAAGGAGATGAAGGCCGAAGTTTCAAGGGAGCAGAGTGGCCGAAAGAGCCGATCGTTGTGTATTCCCTCTGGTCGTCATAGAAACTGGCTGTTGTGCCTGGAGAGTCTTCATAAAGGATAATACAAAAAGTCCAAATAATATTATAGAGGAATTCTAATTATATGAGTCAATACTGTATCATAAAGTCATGCTGAGTTTATTCAACACAGTGCATATGAATTAATTTTTAATATTTTTAGATCAAATGGGAATTACAAATAAGTGTCTTCTCCCTCTCCCTCTCCCTCATTGAAAAATCCATACTGACTAAGCAAATATTTTCATTACAGTAGAATCATTACAATGATTCCGACTTCATTCAGAAAGTCCTGCTGTGTAGCTAGGGGCCTCAATCTTAGATATTTGACATGCCTAGTTTCCCCACGCAACTTGAAGTATCAGAGACCTATTACATGTGCATGGCGTGTTGAGTTGTTTTTATTGGAACTCTGGGAAGTGTTGCAAGGAGCAGCATTAAAGCGTTCAGGTTATTTTCAACTGGTACCACATTTTTCTATTTTCCTTTTTAACAATCCTGGGCCTGGCAGTCGATTGTGTAACTTCAAACACACTCTAGCTATACCTTCCGGGTGCTACTGGAGGCAGTTGCTCGGAGTGCCTTTCTATAATGTATACCACTTGGTCGATAAGTAAGAGCTTGAAAAGTTATCCTATTTCTATATCCAATTATCGTACTTTATATATTTAAGTATCAAAATGGTTATTCCTTTTTTCTGTGTTCTGCTTGTTTAATCATTATTGCAAATATTTAATGTATAACGTTCCAAAATGACTAACCGTGCCTCCATGTTTGATGTTTGTATCCCCAGCTGAGCTCTCTCTTCATGTTTCTATAAATACATTCAGCTCTACATCTCTGCTCGAGCACCGTTTGCTCTCTTCAAATTCAGCATTGGCTTGTGTAAAACCCACCGTCAGAGTAGAAATCTAATTTTTTCTGTCCAAACCATAACGAAACAAAATAATCATTAAAGCATATTTCATCAACAAAGAAAAAAACTGGATCGAAACATTGCAGTGGTCGCGGGTTCAAATCCAACCCGTGTACCTTTACTGCAGGTCGTCCCCCCTTTCTCTCTCTCTGTCTCCCCATTTCAACTCTGTACTATAAAGCTTGAAAATGCCAACAAAAAAAAATATATATTTCATCAATAGTGTTTGACATTATGGAATGATTTGCTCCTCAGACATGTCCGCTCAAAAGTCTGCAGACTTGTATCATTTATTTTCTGTTTTTCTCTCTAATATGATGCTCCTTAAAAATGTTTTTTTTCTCTGCAAAGCTTAAAGTATTTCAATCTTCCACTGATTACTGATTAGAGTTTGAAAACAAGTCAAGCCAATTAAGTCATTTTTGCTTATTTATTACAAGTATTGGCAAAGAAAAACTTTATAATGCTTGAAATGGAATCTGTTTGATTTTCTGTTAAGAATGTCTGTTAAAGAGTGCTAACCATATTGGGTCAGGCCTCGTTGCAGTGGTCACGGGTTCGAATCCGACCCTTGGACCTTTACTGCATGTCACACCCCCTCGCTCTCTGTCTCCCCATTTCAACTCTTACTGTCGAATAAAAAAAGCTTGAAAATGCCAAAAAATAATCTTAAAAAAAGCAGCAATGCAGATTATGTGCATTATATCCGACCGTCATTCACATCCCCTTAATTCTGGTGTATTTTAAGCATGACTGTGATCTTTCCTTTCTTTAATTTCAGACCAAGAAGATCAAGTTGCCTAAACTGAACCAAACCTTAGCCGTAAATGTTGGCAGAAAAAGAAAAAAATTCAAAACAATACTGTGACAATGACATATTTTCTTATCTAGTTTGGAGGACTTGCCGTTCAAATACAAACATAAATGTGCCTGTAGTCCTTACAAAAACCCCAAGAGCCTTCCTAATATTCAAGGGATCCTTGGAATAAAATGCAATTGTGGCCAAAATAGATGAGTTAAGACTTTTTGGGTGTATTTAACTGGCCTTTTCAAGACAGTGTCGTTTAAAAGTTCATTGTAAGGTTCTTGCAGTTGCATCACAAAACTTATGGAGGCAAAATGGAGTTGTGAATGTTCACAATGAACCACTGAATAACGTGCAACAAGGAAAAGGACATTTCAGAAAAATGTACTGTTAATTTGCGGTTGTTGGGATGAAACTAGCCAGAATTATTATTTTTTTTAGCAAAGCATTCAATGTCAACATGCTAACATTCTGCAGTGATCTCCAGAAGACTGAAGTGTGGAGGAACTCATTCAGTGAAAACTTGGATAGTGTCGCTTCCCTCACGAAAACTCTGCAAAATGTCCCCAGGTTCAGCTCAGCGATCACAGCTCAAGTCAAACCACAAGTCATTTCTACTGAAACAAGCCCCATCTCTTTTGAGTATTGCCAGTAGTGCAGAGATAGAAAAAAAAAACCCTGTCTGATGCCACTTTGAAGACTAGAACCAATTAGGGAATCATAATAGTGAGGAGCCTCTAAGTGCATGTCTATTGTTACTCAGAAGCTGTCTAATTGGAGTTGGGGTATTTTTTCGAGGGGAGATGGGACGGAGGATCTTCTGTGATAGACTTTCAAATCAGCTGCCTGCGTGTTGCTGCCAAAATGTACCACAAATCCCCCTTGAGGGAGCTTTCTTTTTTTTACTATTGACATTGTAATAGACAGTCCTAAACGCTTACATTTCAAGACGCAAATTATCCAGTCATATCACACACAGCTGGCAATACTGCATCACCTTCGGCTACTCTTATCCAAAGCAGCAGTGAATTATTTTTACCTCGGGGTACACTATAGATTCGGAAGTGGTTTACTAGTTTACTACTACATACACTACAGGCTGTATTGCAGTCCTAAGCCCCACCATCACTTACACGCTTGTTTTTTTTTATACAAGGGATGGATAGCATTAGCATTGAAGCAGCTGCCGCTTTACAAGCATGTGCCTTGATGCTTTGAATTCTGAGTCATAGTAATTTTTTCTCTCTGTTCAACCCTTTAGATATTATATTTCCATGTATTTGTTCATATTTTAATGCAGCCTTTATTGTGGTCTCTGCTGAATAAATCATACTCCCACAGTCCATTGGGGAGAAAGATGATGAATTCAATGTGAAATGTGCTCTTTCTCTGTGTTTGTCTTTTCACAGCTCCCCTGACGGACAAGCCGCCGAAAATCCTGTTCCCCTCAGAGAGCCAAATGAGCGTCATAGAGATGGCAATAGGTAAGGAAACGTGTTTACTTGCTGTGGTATAAGCCTGCTCGTCACAATGACGTCGCTTCATATTGCAAGATAAGTTGATCAAAGCCCTGGAAGTAGGTCCCGTTCTACTCAACTGGCTTTGTTCTGAGCGATAGGCCTCAATTCCTTTTCTAGCTGTGCATGTATGTTGGAAATACTGGGATCAAATGGTACTCATACTCATGTTTTTTTCTAGTTCCTACCGCAAATTCTTTATTTTTAATACACAACGCTGATTAATGCTGTGCTCTGATTGGTCAATCACCCTTCGGTTGGTTATTTCTCGATAATGCCCGCTGTGAAGGAGAATTCACTGTTGCTATGTTGCTATATTTTGTTGCAGCATTGATCACCTTCCTATATATTTCATTTATTTCAGATGGCCATGTGTAATCGATCTTACCTTGAAGTAATGTTTGTCTATGATAAAGCAATTCTCCCTCATTCGGCTGCCTCAGAACCATAGCGTTTTGTTTGCCCTGCCATCTTTTGATGAACAGGAGCTCATGGGAAAATTCCTGCTCTTGTACCTCATTGGCCGAGAGCTCAGCTGTTGGTAGAATGGAAAATGGGTCATGATGAAGGCTTCCTTTGAAGTAAATTTGTCATGGACGATGAACACAACTGGCTTGCAGAGGTAAAAGGTGGCAATCAGAAAATAGGCACAAATCATTGCAGCTTTAATTTGATAATGGATAAAAGCCTAAATGGCTTTTTCCCCCCTCTAATTAAGTGTTTCATAGTGGATGATGGGGATTTTCAAAATCCATTACCTGGTTGCTAAGAGGACAGGCACTAGTGTTCCAAAGAGAAATAAATGTACTGCTTATTGTGGTTGATTTAGAGTACCTGAGGCACGGTGCACCTTTTACTGTATTTCCCTTTTTTTATCAATAGACTTTCATCCCCTTAGCTATCTGTATCCAATTGAATATTGATTTTCATTTTCATTTTAACTGGATGAGGATTAGTAGTTGAGTGAATGCTCCTCCTTCCATCTCATTGATATTCTACACACAGTCAGCAGCACTGTGTACATAATATATGAACACCTATTTGATTCTGGAGCTGTACAAGCCCCTATCACTTCCCCCTCTGTGTTGCCGGCTAGTGGGCTCTTGTCAACCGCAGAGAGGCCCATTCAAACGCATGGGTATGCTTTCAGGGTTTGTGGCAGTTCTGGTGGAATTTTAATATGCGTTCTCCCATGAAATATAGGAGCATAAATGGCTCCAACTGACAGTTAATTAGGCAGGTGAGAGGGAGAAAGCAGAGTAGTGCAGGAAAAGGCGACCGTGAAGAGACACTTTTCAAGCTCTTGTTGTGGAACTCAAGGGATGAGCGCGGAGAACACATGGGCGGCCCCATTTAATCAGCGTGCACTTAACTTGGTTTGTGGCTCAGTTCCTTCTTCGTCTCCTAATGGATGTGGTTCCTCTTTTATTATTGATCACTTTTGAGATGCTTGATTACAACACGTTGTATTAAAGCTATAGTGCATAACTTCTGTAGTGAAAACTTTGTGTCAACTCGTTTGGAAATGTCTTCAATTTGACCGACATTCATTTATATGAGAAATATAAGCACCATAGCTTCAATGTTCTTCTCAGCCCTTAGTGGCCACATCTTTCCACTGCCTTCTCACATACTATTTGGGTCTGTAAATTGGTCTAATAGTTGAAGTGCTTTCACTTCTTGCGCCAATTTAGAATAATTGAATGCAGTCTAGCCAAAACAGACCAACCGCAGTGTAAGTCCATTGCTAGCAGATCGCTAATGTGGACAATTTGTGAACATTAAACTCTTTGACGAAGGGTCCATTAATTCTTTAACGCATAAACATGTTTGTGTCTTCCCTGTGGAAAAATAATAATAATTTATCGAGCTCAATCCACCCAGGGATTCAGACGAACTTTGAGAAAAATTGCCTTTGCCAGATTTGATTTAGTATTATGCTGTTTTCTAGCTGACATGTCCTGCGGTCTTACCTGGCTACTTTTCCTGACACTTTATTTTGGGTTAGATTGAATTCAGGGCCATTGTGGGCACTCTGTTTGCGATGTTCATTCTGGGAATAGCCACAAAGTTCCCCTGTGAGCATGATTGGCTGTTATAACTCCAAGCCGTTTCAACTGCCTCCTTCCTCGGGATATCACACTTCTTCCCCTGACACTCGACACTATGACACCGCAGACAGTTTTGAATTGAAATTGCAGCAGAGAACAAACTAGTTGGTGGTGTCTTGAGTCTATTTGCTATATTCCTCCGTAGTACATTTTGAAGCTATCACTTGAATGCTTTGGTGCACCTTTCTGTAATTTAGAAGTAACAATAATAGTTGGCAAAAAACTATTCTACTTTTGTTTGTTGATTGACGCTAAAACGCTTTATGTATGAGTGGGCATTTTTTGATTTTAGATGTTCTATTAAGTGGTAGATATAATTCCAACAGCTAAGTTTTGTCAAATAATGTATTAAAGAAATACACCAAATAACAAAATGAGTGCCAGTTATGGGTTATGTCATGTGGACATCCTTATCCACATATTTTGTATGTAGCCTGCGAGGAATTTGTGTCAGTTCACACCATCTTGCATCATTTAAACATAGTGGTTGCTTCACATTCTGTCTGATCTCACATTTACTGCTCAGTTTGGTGTGGAAGAACTTGGCAGGGCCTGCACGGAGACTTGACCTCAACCCCATTTAATATCTTTGGGATCCATTTGAATGCAGGCCTTACCACTCGACATCAGTAGCGACCTTGTTAATGTAGTTGTGTATGAATGGGACGATTCCCCGCAGCCAGGTTCCAAATCTTTTAGAAAGTCTTCCCTGATGGCTTGAGGCTGAGCAGCATATGCATATGGTCTTGAAATTAGACACATGGATGTCACATGGATGTAATGTTAGGGTGTCCAAATGAAAGATAAATTAGTGGTGATTTTAACTGTTTAATGTTATATAGGATACACATGCTGAAAAATATGTCTGAATAAGATTTAACATTAATTTCTAAAACACTGTTACATTATACAAACGCATTATTTGACCTTAATTGCATAGTTTGAATATCTGTATCGCTTCCTCTCCGAATTGTGAGAAACTGTGAGCATCCCTTTGTTCTACATAGGCTCCTATAAAACATCTGACTATCTGCACTTCTCTCTGAGGTTGAGCCTCCTAATTGTTGGTTGGTGAATAACAGTGTACACTTGAAATTGGTTTTCAGTACCTCATCACAGGGAGCTACACGTTCTAATGCTATAAATAGACGAGACCTCAGAACAAAACCATCGTTATCCGTAATTGACTTGGGAGTTGGAAGCAAATATCAAAATAGAATGTGCAGTCTTTTGGTAACGATGAGGTTAGCCACATCAATGCACTGTTGTTCTGGTGCAGGTCCACCATTTGGAAGGAATGACGAAGTGCACTTAGACAGCACACAAAATGTCACCTTTCTCCACACTGTTAAAATGTGGGTTCAACCTCAGTCCAACAGATGGTTTGGACATGTATAACCTTTGCTTGAATTCATCAATCTGTGAATGATTATCATCCCATTATCCTGGAAGTGATTTTTTTCTTGTAGCTGCATGGATTTGATCTTGATGGTGTGATATCAATACTTCTAGCATTGATCCAGGCGTTTTTTTTTTTTCAATATTTAATGATAGATACTGGTCTCCTGAATGTTCTGCTGACAACAAGCTGTGTGATGAATGCCACAGATAGGTAGATATACATGTGATAGATTATGTTCAAAGTAAATACCAAAGGCCTGGGAGAAACGATGTAAACATCCAAGGGTCAAGAAGACATAATGATCAGATGAGGGTTTATTGATTTTTTTTTCTCTCACTTGTATCATGTACTGTCTTCAGATGACACCTAGGGGTGGGGGTTGTGTGTGTGTGTGTGTGTGTGTGTGTGTGTGTGTGTGTGTGTGTATATATATATATATATATATATATATATATATATATATATATATATATATATATATATATATATATACAGACAAGGATATCATTCTAAATAACTTAAGAATTAAAAAATTAAACATTTGAACCCAAACCCCACACAACTTGGCTTTGATGTGTGAAGAATTTACTAACACTGTCACCAGCCTTTCTGGCACTGGTACAGACAACACAAAGGGATATTTCCCCTACTCCAGTTTTAAATTAGAGGTGTCTTCAAAGCATCACTGCGTGCAAAGCAGCAGCTCTGTAGGGTTACATACGGTACATTCTGCAGGCGGTGACACATCCTCGCCCAGCTAGCTCAAACTCAGGTAGTCTTGTGCTTTTGAACTGAGGAAGTTCTCATCACACCACCACAAGACACATTTTCAGTTCCTCTGGAGAGTCTCACACAACATAGCCAGCCTCAGCAACACCTATATCCCAAACGTCACACACAGTCACTCTCACATACAGCCAACGCTCTGAATGTCCCAGACCCCAACGAAAGCCAAAGCTTTGGAGGCCTTAGGATCAATATTACATCATTTTCTCAATTAGGCCATATTTATTCCCCTCAAGTTATTGTAATTCTGCGAGCAATGCTATCCTCTGCATTCAAGCCAAGTCTCCGGATGAGTCACGGCCCTGGAGGGAGAGAAAGACAGTGTGAGATAAAGATGAAGAAAGAGGAGGAAAGAGAATGAGGGAAATATTAAAGTATAGGTGGAGTTTGGGGGGGGGGGAAGTGAGCGAGATAATTGAAGATTCACTGAGGGGGCTGAAATATGATGGTGTCCTACGTTGAGTTATGAGAGATGAAAGTGGATACAAGACAGCACACTGTCCCAAATGGTTAATATGCCCTGCTGCTTGGAAGCATAAATCCTGAGTGTCATGGTAGAGGGAGGGGATGCTGCTAGTGATTGGAAGGGATTCTTGGCAAAGGAACGCCGCCATTAGTGTTTTTACATAAGGTAATGAGGGGAAGAGACCTGATTCGCCCGCTGGTCCAAAGGAGGCTAATTTTACAAAAGTAGGAAATTCACCAGAGCGTTACTACAGTGCTGAAACCATGGTTGCTCGTTGGATGGTGATTGGCCCCAAAATCTAGCTTTTCATCCCTTAGCAGAAAATAGCATCAAGAACTGGCCACAGCCCTTGAGCATTAGGATATACTGACTCTTGTCTGTGCCAGCCATTCTTCCCGTCTGTGCGTAGATCTATTTATCAGAAATAGGCTATATGAAGATACACATAAACAACTCCTGTACAGAGAAGGGTATTATGGGTAACTGTATCTTGCAGAGGTCTTCTCAGGATGACTTGCACCCTGTTTCTTTGGATTCCACTATACGTTATAGTTTACCACAGTTTATGATTTGAGAGATGTGGACTAAAGCTATTGGGACTGTTAAAGCCATTGACAGCTGTTGCTCTATCAACCGCTGTGTACTTCAAATCGGAGTTAGTCTTTTTGAAATAAAAAATCCTCCTCCACGCGCACACTCCACGCACACACTTACCCAAATTCTATATTCATATGCTCCTTCCAGTACTGCCATGTGTCAGTAGTTTCTGCACTGTAGCGTGCGATACAGCCCACCTGATTGCCATCGTCATTCAAGCATCAACGCATGGATTATACAGACAGCAGGAAGAACCGCTTGGCGACTTATTCACCACTGTGTGACAGCTTGCTACCTCAAGAGCCACCTGCTTTATAATTAAGGCACCTTTTAGTGTTGCAGTTAAGCGCAGCCTTTTGTACAGCCCCTACTGTAGATTAGCCTCTCAGTTTAACCTCGACGCAGAGGTGTGACCTTGCTCCTTTGTGAGCCACTATTTAAAAAAAAACGTCCCAATTGCTGCTAGCAGGCGAGGGACATTCATTTGCTCAAAGAAAAATATCTTCATTCTAATTTTTTAGGTTGTTCAATTCACTTTTGTTCTCTGTTCAGTTCTATTTCATCCCCCTTTGTTGAGATGTTCGCCCTGAATGCTAAATGAAGCCTGGTAGTTTTCTTTTTCTCTTATATTTTTTTAAGCATTCATCACCCTCTCCTTTAAAGCCCTTCCTGCAGCAAAACCCACAGCCAAATTCGCAAAACCTGCAAACTTTCCCCTCATCATCATTCCCTTGGCCACCCATGTGTGTTGCCTGGTTGAACTAATTGCCCTTGCTGTATTTGCAGCCAAACAGGTGGCCATATTGGTTTCCTTCTGGCAGTTTTTATGTGACTTTGCATCCAGGTTGGAAAGAGATGACAGCATCCCCCCGTCTACGCCCGGAGCATGACCTTGGTTCTTTGGTCTCACATTGGTCCTTTTAGCCAACTTCTGATTGTGTGTGTGTGTGTGTGTGTGTGTGTGTGTGTGTGTGTGTGTGTGTGTGTGTGTGTGTGTGTGTGTGTGTGTGTGTGTGTGTGTGTGTGTGTGTGTGTGTGTGTGTGTGTGTGTGTGTGTGTGTGTGAGAGAGAGAGAGAGAGAGAGAGATAGAGCGGCCCTCTGATGTCTAGCCAGAGAGCTTGAGGGGCCAGGATCACAGTCGGGAAGGAAGAGGGAGGGAGATGACAGTGGCAGCACACTTTGGCAAGTGACACATGAAGAAGAACACATGTGAGACACACACAGATCTATGATGTCATCATACAGCTGCTGAACCCACACACACACACACAGGTCTAATAACACCTACCACTGTCCCCCTCTTGGGATTTGTGTGTGCTAAAGCAAATCTGGTGTGGCCACACTCTCCACACAGGCCGCTTTGTGTTGGTCCATTGTATCAACAGTTGTCGTCCACTGTTGGCTCTGTGGGCAGCCAAGCAACTGGGAATACCTATGTTGCGGATATTTGTCTCGCGGCTGCTGTGAATCAGGCAGCACCTTGTTTTCATACCTCGCGTCTAGAATAGCAAGAATATTTTTTTCCTCAGCAATGGGAGGGATTATGACACGCTAAAATAAGCCCTGATCTCTCTACCCAGCAGAATAGAATAGAATAAAGCAAGAAAAAAAAAGATTGTACTATGTCATCTCTATAGCTTCCTGCTATGCAACATGAACATTTCTAGCACCGATACGTGTAATTAGCAATTATTTGTTCTAACCTCTGTCATGGATTCATTGTCCTAGTATATCACTTTATTCACATAATATAATTCTAACCACTGCATGTATTCTATTGTGTAGTGTATGTCAAAAATACAAATTGGTCAAAGAAAAACTATAGAGAAGCAAAGAATCTTGCTAATGTCTTTCTCCCAAAAAATGTACCTGGGGTTAAAAGTTTCAACTTGTCTTAATACACATATATTTCCAGCCTCCCCTTTATTGTTTCTGCTCTGAAATCATTATTCAGAAAGTCTTCTGTGTGATGAATCAAAGGAGTGAGACGGCAAAAAAGGAAAAATCTCTGTCGGGCTGATTTCGTTTTTCTCTATATATTGAAGGGTTAGCTAAAGAGTAATGATGTGCAGCGAGAAAATTCAATATTTTTTTGATATTGGTGTGTAAATCAATAATTCCTTTGTTGAAGCCAGGATCAGATGTTTAGCGGAGCACTTCCACCAATTTTGAGAGAACAGGGTCAGTTAAAAACAGTTGCACTAGAAATCAAACCCTAATCACGTTGATCATAAACAAATGTTGTTTATGTACATAAGTGAAGGAACTTCTGACCCATATCAATTATAGAGCAAATACAATACACTCAAAAATGTTTGTTATATACTGTACATATGATACATATAAATGTGTTTATTGTCCCCTATGGGCTAACACATTGATTTTATATTCACTACCATATAACAACTGTGTCCCATTTCCATAGTATATACAGTAGTATATCACTGTTTGGTATATATAGTGAGCCTGAGCATCATTGGAATACATGCTTTTGTTAACTTTTGTATTATCTTATGTTGCATTGTGGGAGGAACACACTTGTTCACTTACTGTGGAGACAGTTTACTCTGCATGCTGGTGAAATTGTAATGTATACTCCCACTGATTCAGTGCATGCAGTAGTGTGTGGTTGGAACATAGAATATAGAGTAGGCAGTTCCTCCCCGAGCATTCTGTGTGACAGTCACAAGATGTGCTTGCCAACACAAAATTCAAAAAATGTTGCTTCACAGTCCCAACGTATTGCCTTTTGAAGGGATGGACATGTTCCCAACAAGGGGAAACCACAGTGCCCAGAAAATATTGTATTGTAAAAATATGTCTTTGTCCTGGTTTCGAGTAAGAGAAATCACAGCAACTATGCCAGCTGTCTTTGAGACTCAGACCAAAGCATAACATGGAAGTCTCCCTGTTGGTACACACACTGGTCTAATCACTAGTCACAGACAGAAAATGTTGAGCATCCTTCCATCCAGTGACAGAGCATTGATTTCAAATATGGGGGACAAATGGTTAAGACAAATTGGGTTTATTAGAGACTTTAGACTTTATTGTCCCCTAGGGGAAATTCTTTTTCACTCCACAGTACATGTATGGGCCGCACGCCGACAGACAATAGACAGATGGACAACAAACACAACAAAATAAACATGCATACAGAATATATAAACAGAGTGGGACTGGGGTGATTTATCTTGGCCTTTTGTTGAGGGCTGCTATAGCTGCAGGTACCAGGCTTTTGCCATAGCGAGCCCTCCTGCACAACAGGGACCTGTACCTGCGTCCGGAGGGCATAATGGTGAAGTGACAGTTGAGTGGGTGTGTGTTGTCCTGTGCTATTGTAAATGCGATGCATGAGATGGCCTTGACATTGAGCTCTGACAGTGTGGGTGTGGGGAGACCGATTAATTTGGCAGTTATGTTTGTGACACGTGTAAGTTTGACCCGGTTTTTGACAGTGAGCATGTTAAAGAAACAGATGGAACAGTAGAGCAGGATGGGCTGGACAATGCTTTGATATAACAGAAGGAGGAGATGGGGTGCAACATAGTCCTTTGAGTTTGCGTATGGCATATAGTCTTTGCTGGCTCCTTTTCTGAATGTCCGTTGTGTGCTGGTCGAAAGTGAGTTTATTGTCCAGTGTGAGTCCAAGGTATTTTAAAGCTGTCAACTGTTTCTACTGTGTCATTGTTGATGAGAGTGGGGGGCTGGGGTGATGGGGTACCTATTGTTATTTCTTTTGTTTTGGCTACATTGAGATGGAGGAAGTTATGTGTGCACCATTGGGAGAAGTGTGTGACAGTGTTGTGGTAATCTGATACAGAGGACGTGTGCATGGGTGAGTCCCTAATTTGTTACTCGATTTTTCTGAATTTTTTTTTTTATATTATTATTATATTTGCTCCCGACATGAATAGACTGAGCTTTTTTGTTGTTTGTGTTTAGCGTGCACCTAAGAAACCTTCTGTAAATTGTTCAAGCATTTAAATGACATAGACAGTACAGTTAAGTGTATAGGCACATAACAAACAACACTTTATTGGGCAAAAGGTCGTTGTCATGGTGAGTCACATGGTTGCATTGCTGATGTCCCAGAGATCAGTTAATGTTCTTTGCATCCATCTGCCATACTTTGGGGACGTGATTTAGTTTTTTCTTCTTATGACTGTGCTGGGTTTTACATCCTTACACACAGACTGGCAATGCAGACACATAGAAGCAGACAGATGGATAGTCTCACTAACAACTCTCTGTTATTTCTTCATTTGCTTGTCTATCACTTTTACTGTCCCTACTTCTTCACGTCCCATTCGTTGACGCACATAATAGTTAGACAAATCCCATCCAGTCGTCAAAGAGCACATAAAGAGAGAAACCCAGCTAACCAGAATGAAGGCTCAATGCGCTGTCCGTGGCTCAATCATTTTCATCCCCTGCTAGCAGGTACATAAATAAATGTAAAGCTTTTGAGTCCGTCCAACTTTCATACATTCTAACAGTTATCTCTCAATACCACTTGTGGCTGTCAAAGTGCAAAGGTGCCCAGTGCAGCTTTAGCCAAAAGCATTGAAGCCAGTGCTTACTCTCAAAAGTTACACCGACAAGCGTCTTGGCAAGCGGAAGTGGAACTGGGCCAAGCTGCCTTTCTATGCTTTTGCTTTTGTGCAGATACACAGATTATGAATTCCAAGTTCCATCAATGTATAAGTGCATACTAAATCAATCCTAAATGAAAGGCATCACCAATGCAGAAATTGAATTGTATCGATGCCACTGGGGAAATGTATTTTTCCATGACATTCACACCTAAATATTGGATCCACCTTCTAATATCGACATGTACAATTTTTCGTACAATCAATAACCTGTCTACAGCCAATAGTAGAGTGGATAAGTATGGGTTTCACAGGACAAACTTAATTAGCCCATTGGATGGACAGGTGGCACTGGTATTTATGTATCTCAGTTGTTTGCATTTGTGAAAGAAAAACAGCACTAACCTATCAACACCAGGCAGCCTCAGAGTCCCCAGGCTGTAGAAGGGGTTGCTGCCAAGTCATCCCTGTGTGTGTGTGTGTGTGTGTGTGTGTGTGTGTGTGTGTGTGTGTGTGTGTGTGTGTGTGTGTGTGTGTGTGTGTGTGTGTGTGTGTGTGTGTGTGTGTGTGTGTGTGTGGATTTGACTGTGGTGCTCTATTATTTCAGCTTTGACGTGTGGGTTTACTCATATTTCAATGTGTAACAGGGGGAGAAAGGAGCACAGCCAATGTAGATGGGAGCCATGGGAACAATTGTGTCAGCGCTTTCACTGCTGTACCTGGTGGCCTTGTACACACACACACACACACACACACACACACACACACACACACACACACACACACACACACACACGCCTACACATACCCAGTTCTTCTGTTGCTTCCTTCTCCAATAGTTAATACAAAAAAATGCATTCAGATACACTTAAAAATGTTGCATCCACTCATCTCCTTTGTCACAGGTGTGCATTGTGGTTGTGGGTGGGCATGACCTTAGTCATCCTCATTGTGCTGGCAGCTTTGTGGTCTTTCTTTCTGAGCGCTACAGTAGCTGTACATTGTTTTGAGCAGCTGTGGATTTGCCAGCTGATGTTTATGCTCATAACCTTTTATCTTTCTATGTTGATGCTACATGCATGGATGCTACAGCGCTAATAGAGTCAATCATTTATGTTCATTCCCACTCTTTTTGTTCAGCTGAAGCTTATAGTTCATTAGTCACCATTACATAGGATTTACAGTAGTATTAGTGTCCTAAAGAAAAGTCCCTTAAGTATAAAACAGTCTAATTTCTGCACATTGGAATAGTTCAAGCCTAGAATACAGAATAGTAGAGTAATGCTACGTGGCTACTTATTCATATTTGTAAACTAGCTAATCACTTTCAGCATTGGTTGTTGACCCAATGAGAAAGTAGCCCTCTTAGGTTGTCGTCCATGATAAAGCATATTGGCGTAGGACATAGCATTACGAGGCATGAATGCCCTAACCCAAATCAGCTGGATTTGAATAGATAACCACTTTGATATAACGGTCGAGACTGTTAAGATATTTAAACGTTTGATGGCTTTATTGGTTGAAGTTTTTAGAAACAGGTAGTATGTGCTACTTTCCACACTATGCGATAGCAGCACATAATGCTTGTGCCAACCTGAATTGATGGGCTGTGCAGCTAGACAATAAAACGCCATGTATACAGTTGGATGAATTATTGAACAAGGACTACTGGGCATAGGGCCCCAAGCAGGCCAAGTCTGATCTATTTTATTATGTATTTGTTTTTTTATTATGTGATACAGCAGCACAATGCTTGAGATATATTAAGCTAATAAAGTATGTAATTGCTTGTTCAACCTGCACCACAGGTTTCCTATTTATGGTTTGGTTTCCTACAATATTCCTATAACGTTTTGTCTGATGTGTCCTTTGCATTGGTCTGTGTTCATATATTTTTTTGAGCCCCGTGGCATTCAGCTCTCGGTCCATTTAGTTGAGATTTCATATATTCTCAGCTGATTGAGAGGTAAAATATCACACACACAGAGTAGAAGGCCACTTTTCACAGAATTTTTCCTGAATCTGAAAATAGGTTATGGCTTTAACTCTATAGTTTTTCCCCTGTCAGACGGGATACATGTCTGTAGCTCAGACCATAAACTTTCTGTATACTAGTAAAAACTAATGCAGTCTGATAGCAGCAAAGCAGCCACAAATACATTTGACGAAGGCGAGAGGTTTGAATACCCAGTGTCCGGCCTTAGATAGGAGCGATTCCCATCCATGAATACTGACTGAATAGATTTTGTTTTAAAGTGGACTTCGGGCTAAGCTCAAATCATTTTCCATTATAATCTAAGTCCCTTTATATATCCAAATTTGTCTACAGTGATCTGAAGTTTTATTCGGAGTCAGACACAAGAACCAAAGATACTCAAGAGACGTTTTGTTCTTGTTTTAGCTTTGTTTTGTTTTCTTGTGTATTTATAGCTTATTTTCTTAATCATTTTGTCTTAGTTATTTATTTCACTTTTTGTTGTATTTCTTGTCTGTTTATGTGAGGGAGGGGGAGGGAGAGGGGGAGGGGGTGGGAGTTGTGTATGTATTGTATGTGTTTACTTATTCTGTTTTTTTTGTCCGTATGTAAAAAACCACTCAAATAAAAGTAAAAAAATAATGATAATAATAATCAAGAGAAGCCTTCAGGTAGTGAACGCGGAAACCCATCTTGAAACAAACCTATCTTCTCTGGAGGGCATACAAATTGAGGCCTTATGTCACATTACACTCAAAAACAACGTCATTTTTCTTATTTTTTCCATAGAAGTGGGTGACTCATCGGGTGGAAGGCGGAATCAACGCATCGCCAAAGGCACGAACAGTAAACATTCATTCAAAATGCATCGTGCCGATCGAGTGCGTACATGTTTGCAGGGTTTTTCAATGTAGATGAAACCGGCGCATAGGTTCACAGAAGCTTCTTCATTTCTCTAAATTGATGTCAAGGAGAAAGTGGGTTTTTTTTGAGCTGTCAATCTTCCCACCTCCTCTACGTTCATGCCGTGTCTTGTGGAGAATACCAATGCATGCTACCTCCTGGGGTGCTATATGTGTGTGTGTGCACCTGAGTAAGATCACTGGGTTAGTGGAGCACACACAGAAGAGATATGAAACAAGAGGACGAGTTAAGTGGAGAAATTGTATAAAGGAGCGCCACAGGTAGGCTTTTTATTGGCCATGGGGGTTGGTTTCATATTACTATATAATGGTATTTGTTCAACCCACAGAGTAGAGTAGACAAGGGTATAGCACTGGTTTGCTTAGAAAAGGCTTTTGAGTACAGCTTGAAGGCCAACCCCAACTCTGGAGAAGTTCTCCTCCTCATTCTACTTACTCTAATCTTCTCTAATCTTGAATGATATACAGTAGATGATATAGCGCCACCTTTAATATGCATATGGATGAGTCAGCTTCCTTTAGGAGACTTAATTTCACATCAGCACAGTCCCTGTTTATCATTTTTTTTCCTCATATCTGAATTTGCATAGATTACCATTAAGAGTTCATCCCTCTTTTGTGCTCGTCCCTAAGGTAGATAATGAATCCTTAAGAGAGGGTAGTTCTTCAAAGCAGGAGAGAGCCAGCTCTGTTTTAACTGACCATCTAGCTTACTGCAGGCTCCTGTAGTTTGTTCTCCTGTGGGTTATTTTTGGGTCTCATTTTGGGGGGATTTTAAGTTTTGCCTGTCCTACTTACTGCATTCCCCAAAGTGAACTTGAGGCCTTTTTCAGCCTGATCCAGATTTTTTCTCCCTCACTCTGTCTCTCTCTCTTTCTCTCTCTCTCTCTGTGCCTATCGTTCTACTCTCTCACACTCTCTTGCAGACTCCCTCCTCAGCCATCTGTTCAAGCTTGTGGCATCTCTCTATCTGTTTTACCTCTCTTCCATGTTTCTCTCCTCTTCTCATCTCAACATTTCATCCCTGCTCCCCTCTTGTTTAGCTTGCCTTTTGCTGCCTTACCCATGTTGGTATCAACCCATTAACAGCCTTTGTTGCTCCTTTTTCACAGGCCTTTATACAAGCACTTGCTCTGCTACAGATTTGCCATCACACAATTCTTTCGTTTTCATATCGTTTTTAATATCCATGGCCAATGCAAAATGGAGATAGGGCTTGACGCATGCAGTGTGAAAGAGTTTATGAGAGACAGCAGTTCAGCAAGGCAGTTGCAGAGTGGCAGTTTGTCGCATCTAGTGTGAGCATGGCGCTACACACCATGTGTTCCTGTAATGTGATTTATCTCAGGGTTGCTATTGAATGCTCGGTTGATGGACTGAATAACTGCACCTGTTGGATGCTGCTTCCTCACCTTGAAACATCCTGTACACCTCATTTATTCACGTGCAGTTCACAGGGAATGTGGGAGAAAAAAAAAACGCAGACAAATTTACTTACCCGACTTTGTATTCACTTAAATGTAAACTTTGATCTAAAGCGACTGAAAGGGCCGTAGGGAAATCAAGACGGTGTTAAGAGAAGAGTGAACACTGAACTTAAATGTTTCAGGTGGCGACAAACATGACTGCAAATGAATGCTGGTTTTGCAGCATCATTCTATGAAAAATAAACCAAGATTATTTAACATCTGAAATCCTAGATGATTTGTTTTATTAATCATGATGTTAATGAGTTGTGTATGGTTTGAGAAGGCAGCCATCTCTTTTTGCTACGGAAATCCTTTTTTCTTCTCTCTGAGGGCATTCGGCTTGATTGTGAGGGGATACGCATCAGCAGGTATCTTTCTTCCTCCATGCTGTTGGGTGATGTATGGATTATGTCATCACATGCGTTACTACAAACTGCAGAAGCTGTTGCCATGGCGATGCATTTTTTTTTTTCTTCCCCCAGTAGTGAAATGCGGCCGGTGCCTGAAGCAGAAAAACAAGTGTGTCAACCTGCATAAAGGCAACGAGCGGCACAGTGTAGCGTCTTTGTCGTTGCTTAAATGTGTGTGTGTCTGTTTGTGTGCAGAAATGCTTGCACGCTTGTGTGACATTTCTGCGCACAATTCCCACTCACCTCTCTTAGTTATCAGTCCACATCCGGTTGTGTAATGTCTGGTATGAACTATAGAGTCTTGACCCACACAGTCCGTTGACTGGAAATAATTGGTCGCTATTTACATAGATACATAGATACATAGATACATACATACATACATACATACATACATACATACATACATACATACATACATACATACATACATACATACATACATACATACATACATACATACATACATACATACATACATACATACATACATACATACATACATACATACATACATACAGTACACTGTACTGTACATTCATATACAGTACATATAACTTTGCTGTTATAACTCCAAGGTTTGTGTGCTGTAGTGTTAAATCTGCCTTTCAGCCAAATGCATTCTTGTCATATTGGATTAGTTGAGTGTCACTCTGTGTAATCTCATATAGTGTGTGTGCATTGTGTATATGAATGCATACTGTTGTGTATGTACTTGTGTGTTGAGTTTTCTATGTATGTATATGCACGCCCAAGGGGATGCATGCTTTAGTGTATTCTAAACTGCAGTGATATTGTTAAGAGTGCAGATTACGGTTACAACACAAAAAATCATCCATCACACAAAGTAGGATTTTGGTATCTTGTGAATTTCTGCTAAACATATGACTCAAACAGAATTGTTATGTCAGTGGATATTAACAGTCTGCTGGCAGCCAAGGGATTTGCCTCCCATTAATAAGAAGCTTCATTCGCACTGAGGTAACAAATGCACCATTTTAAATACATGAATATTCACATGAACTTTGCTTGCACTTAACCTTTCACTGTTACTCTTGTGTCCCCGCTCTGGCTCTTATATACAGCCTTTATACACACTACCCAATCTTTCTCCCTCCTTTGTGATTGCCACCTGCAGCAACATTAAGTCTCTTTTGATCAGTGAAGGCTGATCATCAATTACACATGCAAGTGCAAATGCGCGTACAACTTAATGGACTGCGCTTCCAATTGATGTACCCGTGATGTTTTCTGAAATGGTGGATAGAAATTGTAGCTCCACTTTGTCCCGCAGAGTGGAAGATAATAGTGCCCACTATGTGTGTCCCCAAATCTTTGCTGCAATTATGGGCGAATGTTAATCAATTTCACAGTGGAGGCAAACAAAGGAGAACAACCCTCTTATACAACTAAGGTCATGAAACAATAGAGCGACGATAAAAAGAAACTTAGCCAGTAGTTCTTTGCCACTGTAGTCACGGAAACCCATAGCTTTCGTTGATACATATGCATTTCTAACCATATTTGAGAAAGACACCATCTTTCCCTGTTTTTTAATACCGTTATACAGAACCAAGTGTGGAAATCTAGTGTGAAAGCAGTGGGACTGCCTTGAATATATTGATGTACTTATGTAACCTGTAAAGTACATTTTGAGTCTTTGAACATGACCCGCCTCATGTGAGCCACAGCTTGTCCCTGGCATGTCAGCCACACCATACTCTCCATCACCTTAATGGGCTGTTATTAAGAATCATTACAGCCCCCATGACTTAGGCTAAAACACAGCCAAGGTTATCGATTTCAAGGTGTCCGGGGTGGGTGCGTGCGTCACAGGACACAATAGCAACTGATTTACAGAGGGATGTAGGGGTGGGGGGGGGGAGCCAGCCATTAATCAAGCAGTGGTACTAGGCAACTTGCAAGTATGGGTAATCATGTCAAAGATGAATATAGGCAACGGTTAAATGAGAGGCCCTTAAAGAGGCTCATTATGGTTATTGATCGGGATCCATCATTGACGTTATGTTACTCACAAACCTCCTGGGACACGTTGCAGTCTCATACAATCAGGATTGCAGTTGTCACTTGTGGGAATGCCCGCTAAATCGACCAAAGAGTAGCTCTAACTGACATTTAACTGACGAGAGAGGAATTTTTTTTCACGTACGTTTTCATGCCAGTTCTTTTGTCATTGTCCTCTTGATTCGTTACCTTGTTCACTGTACATGGTTTCAGATTTAGTGCTCCGTTTAGTATCCAGGTCAGCCGCACGCTCTGGGCAAAGGGAGTTCAGTCCACAGTTCACCAGCGATGGACCAAGGTCATAACTCAACAACCGTAATATACAAAGCATAAATACACAAGTAGGACAGTCAACAAACACACAGCCCTGTACTGCTACTGCTTTGAGCACAAGCCTTACTTATACAGTGATTTAGCAAAGCAAACACCCACAGAAGAGGCAACGAAAATAGATATGAAGCAGGTCCACAATTTCTAACATATTAAGTTACCAAATTAAACAATGTTAACATCCTTTTGAAATATATGCACCGATTTGGCTTTGTAGAATGGTTTTCCACCCTGAGGAGCAACAGCTGCAAAAGCATCATGACCTTTAGTTTTAAAAATGATAGAGTGAGAAAAAGCATATCTTTGTCTCATGAATTTGTTAAGGCTCACTTGTTTATGGAGCTATTTAAATAAACCATGGCCTTGGCCACATGACAAATCATTCCATAATTCTATTCACACTATATTTCAGTGCCTTGCAACTTTTGAATACAATGTGTGGGGCTTGAGCAGCCAAACACTCATCTTAACTGTCCAATTTCTTTCCTCTAACCTTCCGTCATCATTTGTTCTATTTTTGTTTCTCTCTGCCAGTATGATAGGAAGCTAACATTGAACAGGGAAAGTGTAACTTTCTTCTACCCTGCCAAACATTAATATTCCACACACAGATGTCGCTGTGTGGTTCAATGGCTAAAAATTATAGGCTGTGGCAATTCTGTTGACTTATCTATAGTCACAGGCAGAGACAGAATTTGAAGGACTTTTTTATCGAGTACCTCCAAGGACAGAAAACTCTGATCATTCCAGCGGTGTTATAAAAGGGGGACTGGCTCATTCATGGCCTGCCCTTCTAATACAGTCCACACTTTACAGTTGCATAGGGGTGTAACAGTTATTCATAATGATAAGTTTGCCTCAGTGCCTGAGGTTGGTTGGCCAACTATAACAAGCATAAATAATTTGACCTAATGCTCTTGGCTCTTTTATATACGTATACGTATGTATTTATTATTTTATTTTTTGTATTTATTATTATATATATATACGTATGTATTTATTTCTTGATAAATACATACATAAATACAGGGTTGTTATAATTAAAATAATGTTCATCACATTTTGCATCCATAACCTCACAAGTTACAGCAAATGATCCAGTAGGTTATGATGTGTACTATTATCAAACTATAGCAGGATAGACGAGCGGGATTTCTACTTCATGAATGTTCACCAACACTCATTTCTTAATTTTTACGGATTTGACAAATTTGTTACACCACAACAGCTATAGTTTCAAAGGTTTTCCTCAAGCCCATTGTATTTCTTGTACTGTGTGTGTATTTCTTGTGAGTGTGTCATCAGTCTGTGCTTTCCTGGGGAACATTCTGACTCATATTCACAGTTATGCACTTTCACACCTGGGAACTGACTTTTACAAGCAAAAGCACATTTCAGAGTGGCCTTTTATTGTGGACAGTCTAAGGCACACCTGTGCACTAATCATGATGTCAGATCAGCATCTTGATGTGGCACACCTGTGAGGTGGGATGGATTATCTCAGCAAAGCAGAAGTGCTCACTATCACACATTTAGACAGATTTGTGAACGATGTTTGAGAGAAATTGTAATATTGTGTATCTGGAATGAATTTTAGATCTTTAAGTCCATCTCATGAAAAATGGCAGCAAAAACAAAAGTGTTGCGTTTATATTTTTGTTGAGTGTATTTGGTCAACTCATGTGCTACTAAAATATGAACTTTAACATTCACCAGTGTACTTGGAAATATTGTTTTGAGGTAATGGTCTTAGTAGATGAATGCTAGTGTTATCAAAGTGCAGATAACTGTTGCAGACATTACTGATCAGATGCACTGAGTCAATGGCTCTCTACTACTTGTGCTGTGTTGATGACCACATTTCAACACTTCACAGTTAAACATTTTGATGATCATCACAAAAGTAAAACAAGAAAGTTTTACCATCTGTGGTCCCTCCCAATCTATAATAACGAGGTCTGCAAAGCAACAGGCTCGTGGGTGATGAAAATAAATGTAATATTCCATTACCAACTTATTCCTACCATCTCCCTGGTCCATAATTTTCTCATAAAAGAACACCTTGTCTGTTTTCAGCAACATTAAAAACTGATCAAGGTCTCATTTAATGATGCTTTGTAGTACCAAGGATTCTCAACCTGCTTACCTTCGTGAATACTTTTTGTCACACAGTTGATGTCAGAACTACTTTTCTTTTTAAAAAGAGGATACAAAGACTGGTATGATGCCTTTGGTAATATCTTTTTGTCATTTCAGCTCGCAGTATGAACTTGTAACTTTAACGTCATTGCCGGTGCTTAGGCTTCTGTGGTGCTCAGTAAGAAATATAGTGCAGATATTTAGCTTGAGAAAACTAAATTCCCCATACCTCTACGACTTTATGCTGTAGCATTCATAAGCAGATACAACATAAACAGAACAAAACATCAGCCTGGTGAGAAGTAATTGTGTTTTTGCTTTTAATTTGCCTCATGGTAAATTGATTGAATAGTGCCTAGTGGGCCGAGCAGCGGGAGGTAAGGCGGAAGATAAACAAGCATTAGCGATTATTGGACTTATCCACATGAATCAACGTTGATTGAGAGAACAGGTAAACAGTTGGACAGCAGGAGCGGAGTTTGCGTCGACTGTTGTTTGATGAGCCTAAAAGCTACTGAAAGCTGTCCCATATGCTAAGTGAGACAGCTGAGGCTTTTTGGATTTAAATATATGGCATATAACAAGTACGCTGCGCCCACAGTTTTTCCCTTATTTTCAGGATTTTGGCATCTTCTTATTGGTCAACTTAAAACCCTGATCTTACAAAACAGGCTTTACCTGGATGTATAGTGAGCCGAATGATCCCTTCCAGCATAAATATAGTAAAGAGTGGAGAAATCTTGTTACTCATATTTTGCATTAGGGTCACATTTATTAGTTAAAGTTACTTGCCAGCTGTACTAGAGTGCACATGTTTAATTGCTTACCAAAGAGTCTTGTAGCGAACATCAAGCCGAAATGATTTTAAGTCCAGACATCATTAAATCCTTTTCAAACTCACCAGCAGCCTTTAAGCGCACTTGTGTGGAACTCTCAGGTCCACGTGTCTGGCTGATAAGACCTTTATGAGACCATATTTCATGTTTTACCAGTGCGCCGTTGAGTGTCAGGGGTAATGCAGGGTGGCATTGATATAGGGGTCTGGTTTGCACAGATTACAGCGCAGTCGAGAAAACAAAGTTGCTCGTATAAAAAGTCGATTATTGTAATGACAACGTTTGCTGTGAGGCAAAGCAAGGCAGCAGATCTGTACAGCCCTTTATTTGTAAGATGTATACGCGTTGATGGAGGTTTCCTTGTTTGAACAAAGTGGACATGTGATCTGTTTTAAAAAACTCACAAACATAACATATTTTACATGTGTCCTTGATATATGTTTTAGCTATGCAGATTTTAAGATATCCCCCATTGAGACAACTTCTATCACCACAATTCAATAGAGATTATTGGATTTTTTTATATGTGTATACTGTATGGCGCTTATTGCTTTGAGAAATGAAGACCTCAATGGCTCTTTGACATTCTGGAAACATTATGTGTGTTTTATTCAGATCATTTACATACAACGTCCAATTTTTGGAACACCACAAGCTACTTTCCATCCATCTCCATGATGTTGGGTTTGACATTGGAAAGAGTAGTTTTCAATACTGCAACCACAGATCACAGTCTTCATCACTGGATTGGATGGAGTTCGCTCTGATGTCATGGAGATTCTCCTACCATCTCATGTGGTTAGAGGCTCCTGAATAGGCAATATCCTGTGCCTTGAGTATATTTATTATCAGAGGTGATATTTCCGCATCACAAATTAGTGTATAAAATGACTTCCCTGTTTTTTAATAGAAACCTTGTGGCATTCATTAGAACACAATATATCTTGTTCGTAGTGGGAGGACGCGGGTTTCCGTTACTTGCTTATACAACAACAAATGTCAAATGTCAGTTTATTTTCAACCATCTGAAAACTAATAAAGACACGCTGACATTATATGCATGTTTAGTGCAATAACACAAGAAGTATTTGAGAGCACAGCAGGGCAGGCATACTGCTTTATCCTGTATTTATACAGTTACCCACCCACAACCGGCAGCACCCATCTCTCCTCTGTTCTCCTTTCCTCCCTCTGAAGGAGGATGTAGGCTGATTCTTGACCTTTCAATGCACACTCCTCCCACATACACACTCACTCACACGTGTGTGTGTGTGTGTGTGTGTGTGTGTGTGTGTGTGTGTGTGTGTGTGTGTGTGTGTGTGTGTGTGTGTGTGTGTGTGTGTGTGTGTGTGTGTGTGTGTGTGTGTGTGTGTGTGTGTGTGTGTTTGTGTGTGTGTGTGCAAGCCTATACGCTTTGGAGCCAGGGGACTCAGAGAAGGCTTTAGCCCTGACTCTGTGCCCCCACTTGAAAGTTCCCCAATGGAACCAGTACGGGAGTTACTCTCACACTGTGGAGATGTTGACTCGTGTGTCAGCAAGAAGGGGTGAGCAGTCGTTTCTTTTTTGTCATGCAGTGGGGAATAAAAAAAAATTCTCAAACACTGCAGCGGAACACGTATACTTGCTTTTGCTGTCATATTTTGTCCAGAATCATATTCTGTCCATATTATTTATTTGTTTTTTATGACTCATGACCATATTATCATGGTATGGTGCACAAACAATACAATCATAACAAAGCAATGGCGTACGGCACGGTCACAATACAACAAAATATTTCAGAATATCCTGAGCTACGTTTCAATGTGCCTCTGAGGCGGACGTAACCGGATGACGACAGTGCTGTGCATGCGCCGCAAAAACCGTGATAATAAACAATGGTGGCACTGGCTGCTGATATGTTGTTTGAGTTTGAAACGCGGCTTTCGCCTCGACACGTAACGATTTGGAAGACGGCACTCATTCTTTCATTAGAAAGTAAGAGTAATGTTCTGTTTTGCCGACCGACCACGGCAAAAGTTTAATTTAACAGTTAATCTCGCTGTTTGCTAAACTAACGGGGCTTAATAGCCTACGTCACCTTGTTCATTGCTTTGATTGGTTGTAGTGCTATCCAATTGCGTGCAGTGGCATTTGAAATGCACTTGTAGGTGCCTCCCCTTCAGTTGGGAAGGTCTATTGATCGTGTGCCAGACCCTCTATTTTTCAAGATATGGGTCTGGTTTTCCAGGCTAACATTTTTCTGCTTCATTGCTGTAAGAGACAAGAACTTGCTTGTGTAATTGACTGTAACAATATCATTAGCATGCAAATTATAAGGGGAATACATGCCGCTGTGGTCCTAAAAAGAGCTGCATCCATTTATATTTGAGTGTCTTTCCACCAGGGGCACTCTTACCTTTGCACTTTCCCAACTTCACCGGAAGAGCACAATTAACTAGACTCTTAGAACTTTTTCTTTTTTCCGCCTAACCGTCTAAACAAATTATCCTGCAGATTTTTTTTACCCAAACCTCCACTGTCTCACTCTTGCCTCATTAATTTGGGCCTCACCACAGCTGAGAGCAATAATTGCTTTTTAGTATTCTTGGTGCAGTATGCTATGGGCTTCATTTTCTTTAAGTAGATAAGACTAACCGCTGTGATGGGATCTGCATTATTAATGTTGCACTTGATGTTGTGTTTTGGGGATGGGAGACAGAGTTGCTCTGGATTTGGGTGTATTAACGTTTTAAAAAATAGGTTGCGTAATGCGTGCGTGCGTGTGTGTGTGTGTGTGTGTGTGGCGCCTGTGCGTGCGATCATATTTGTGTTTGTGTATTTCTTGTGTGTGCGTGCTTGTGCTCCTGTGCTGTGATAAATATAAACACCAGGCTGCATGTCTTAGCATTTTCTACTACGCGTCCTGTTTGCAGGTTACTTTGCTTCGCATGCGGAGCAGCTGCTTCACAGCAATGAGAAGTGACAGAGGAGAGAATACCCACTCTGGTCTCGTGGCTAAGCTCGGCTGCCTCTGTGAGGCCCCAAGCTCCCAGGTGACACAGTCTTTATTTCTGGCAAGATGGGCCCCGTAATCGGACTCATATACTTCACCCCCTCCCTCCATGTAATTGGAACTCTGGTCGCAGATTTAACCAGAGCTGCCAATCACTTCACTGAGAGGGGGAAACGGACAGAAAGTAAAGTGGAGAAATGGAAGGGGTCTCCTTTTTGTATGGGCTGTGGTGTCTGATAGAGATAGGTAGCAGGCTTTCAAGGGGCATAGCAGCACAGTCCTTGATGACCAGACCGGGGATGTTAGATTCTTAACAACGGCTGAGAATAGCTGCTGCTGCTTGATGTTTTTTGTTGTTTGAAATGCACAACTTCACCCAAAATGAAAAGGTAAGGTCCAATTGATAACCCTAGCATGAAATACATTATTGGGTTGTTGTAGGAAGTTGTCAAGCATATATCTCAAGATATAAATCAGATATAACAGAAACTACCTCCATTTCTAGACATATTTAAGTTATTGTGAAAATCCTTTCTTTTTCTTTTTGAAGTTAAGCTAAGCAACTCAAAGAGGGATTCCGAAACACAGGCCTTGAATACTAGCACGTTTTTACAGTTGTGTGAAGCAGCGTATGTTATCCTCCATGGACAGGAAGACCAATGCAAAGGGAGAATGATCAATTAGCTTCTTCAATTAGACTAATCTAAGCCAACTTTGTTCGCTCATTTACCTCTTTGACTGATGAAAAATTAGCAGTGCCGCAGAGCTATTTGCGTATGCTAATTGCGGTTGTTGTAGTAATGCAGCTTTTGGGTCTCCATACACTGCCTGTGTGAGATGGATGCTTCTGGAGTGCTGTATAGAAGGCGATAGACCAATCCTTTTATTGCTGGCTGTGTATTGTGTGTTTATAATCATCATAGACCAGTGATTACACTCCTCTAATTACCGTAGCACATATTTGTTGTTTTTTGGGATAATGAGAGGAATCGGCAGCTGTTTCAATCGCATGCGCAGTGCATTTTATTGTGAAGCTTTTTGCATTTTATTTTATTTTGAAGTTTTCCAGCCACAGTGGAAGCTTTTTTTGGATAAGCCCTGCAACACAAAGTGCTTATAATGACAGAGACAAGTGAATGTGTGCACACTAACCACGCACAATATAAATCTCTGCTGCTAAAGCCCAACACAGAAGAAAAAGAAAAACAAGTGGCGCCTTGGGAAGCTTCGGCACGTGAGCCCCCCGCGTGAATGATCTGCCCAGATTGCTTTTCTGGACTTAATCATCTCCTTTTATGTTGTTCATTTGTCAATGGTTATTGTTTGTCAAAGTAATGCAGTCGCCGCACGATATGAAGTGGAATGTAAATTTTGTTTGGGGCAACTCATCGTTAGGCACAAAAAAGAGGGTGGCCGCGCGGCTGCAGGATTTACATTTACAATTACAGTCATGATACAATCATCTCTCATCATAATTCCTCTGCCCAGGATGTCAGCTCCGATAGAGAACAGGCTTTACTCACTGCATACCAAATAGCTGCATGGCAGGCCGGGTACCAGGCTTCAGGCCCAGTGATTTACACCATGCAAAAACCTCTCTCTCTCTCTCTCTCTCTCTCTCTCTCTCTCTCTCCTGTGTACCTGTAATTGTTAATGTCTGTCTCTTTCAGTGTCTCTGCCCCTGTAATTTTTTGCCGCTTGTCTTTCCTTGTCTCGCAAAACACAACACAAAACAGCTGCATGGCAGGCCGGGTACCAGGCTTCAGGCCCAGTGATTTACACCATGCAAAAAATCTCTCTCTCTCTCTCTCTTTCCTGTGTACCTGTAATTGTTAATGTATGTCTGTTTCAGTGTCTCTGCCCCTGTAATTTTTTGCCGCTTGTCTTTCCTTGTCTCGCATAACACAAAACATGCACGTTTGACCAGGGTCAATTCATTCTCTGTTACATAAACTATCATTTCATGTCATGGCGGATCAGCAGGCCAACTTGCCAATGTCATATTTTAAAAGTCAGCCGGTGTGATTGGTTACGTTGCTAGGTTCTCGTATGTCATCTTTTCTTGCTTATTTCTTCCGGGAAGAAATACAGTGTATATTTGAGCTAACAGTATCCTGAAGGATGTCTGGATGTCTCTTGTTAGATGATCATGATTGGCCGGATTTTGCAAGCAAGCTACCTTTAGCCTTCAAGTGGTACATGTGTAGGCACCCATATGCACACAGGACATAGAAAATCAATGGTACATGTTGTTCTTCAATACTGCCAAATTTGTGAGCAGACCAATTTGACATGTCTACGGGTGTGCTGCATCCATGTGCTGCTAGGATTCTCCAGCCTTGAATACCTCGCTCGTTTCAAAATCCAACCTTGGAGGGTAATCAAAAACTCGCTGACACACGTATATCAAAATGTGTATTTAGTAGCGTTTTGGAGTGTCAACACCAAAACATAAATGCTCCCTAAGATAACGAACATTTTTAAATATCGGCAGTTGCTTGCTTTTAGCGGCCCAGTGAAACTTGGTAAAGCCAGTAATGTTATTCCGTCTCTACTTTGGTGTCAGTTTTGGTGTCAGTGGTTCTTCTCATAAATCTTGAGACAGTTGACAATTAGAAGATCATCGGTTTTAATCCAACCGCAAACTTTTCACCTGCGTTGGCAGACAGTGTGAGCCTCCACAGTATAATGATCAAGCTAGAAAATAACTGTAAACTTTAAACACCCGAGTTCAATAAGACATTTCTCAGTCACCTTAATTTGCGCTCCGGGGCTTTAAAGATCCAACATTATCGGTTCTCTTTAATTAAAGCAGAGTTATTTTTGATTATGTTCATTTGAAATAATTGAAGGTTTGTTACATTAACTGTAATATAGAGAGGAAGCCCAGGACCATTATCAAAACACGGCAGTATAAAGTGTTTCAATATCCATGATTCAACAACAGACTCTAGGGTAAAAAACAAACATATTTGTGTGTGAAATGGATGGAAAAAGCACATAGCGGATAATGAATTGTGCTTTTCAGGTGATGCATATCTCTTTATAGACTCAATTATCTTCGCCATAAAAGAAAGTCTGCAGGCTGACATAGTGAGTAAAAATACACTGTTCTATCTAAGATGGATGGGGAAGGAATGAGTAGATAGAACCACCTTGTGAACACTGAGTGCCTCTGTGAAATGCAGAAAGGACATATAAAACTCTGTCTCTCATGATTTATATTCCCCGGCTATCACTCAGGTTTAGCGAGAGGCTACATGGAGCAGTGTACTTGTTAAATCAAACATTTCACAGTTTCATCTTTCATATCTGCTTGCGGATTTTCCTGACGATTTGCATTATACAACTTGGACTTCAGGGAATTGCCGGGGTCCGTATGAAAGATGCTATAAAACTAGTAGGCTAACTAGTAAAAATACATCATCAGGTCAAATGTTATACATTTTTAAAAAATGGTATCCTTGACACACTTCAATCACTTGTAAGGCTCTGTAATACAGCGATCTAACCCTTACTGGATACAGCACATTTGACTTAGTATCTTGGAGATTTTCATATGCCAGTCACGAGCCTTGATAAAGTCAACTCATTTATCATACATTTATCATCATATTCCCCCAACTTACTGGTGTGTTGAGCAGCTGACAAACGCTTGTAATTCACCTCACACAAAATCTTAGTAATAGGTTCTCCGTTCAAGACATTAGCAATGATTGTATGTTGTAAAATTGCGTGTACAGCAGGGGAACTGAGTATCTGGTCGAAACTTTCATGTGGCTTTTTGAAATGCACTCACAGCCAATTTTTCGTTGTCAGTATTCAAGTGTTGCCTTGCCCTGTTGATCTTATCAAGGAAGCAGCTTTGTTATAATGCCACAGGTATTATATTTGCTGAAGAGAGAGTATTGAAATGGGCTTGAACATGGCACGTTTAAAAGGGGCTTTGCATTCGATCTGCTTGTGATGCAGATCTGAGTTGGGAAAATGAGTCCCCCCCCCTAGTTAAGTACTCTTCATTTTATTTATTTTTTAAGCCTTCTCTTTCTAACTTGCACTTCCGCTGAATCTTGCCCGCTGTCAGGAGTTTTATGCTAATGCAGGCAGTTTGGAAAGGGGTGATGACAAGGGACCAGGACTCATCCAACAGACAGCTTGGTAGCATGTAGAACAGAGCTCCTCGCCTCATTTGAGGTTTAGGCTCTTGCATTTTATGTCCAAAACGCTCCTCTTAAAGGCCTAATTATACATGGGCTGCCAGAAATAAAACAATGTAAAGTAACAATGGCTGCAAAGACTGTAATGAATGTACTTCCCATAAGTCAGTGAAATGTACATATTGTCTAAGGAATAAAGAAAGAGGCCATTTACAATATATATATATATATATATATATATACCCATGACAAATTAAGTGACAGACATGTGGAAAGACATGTAATGGACAATACATTATATATCTTTAAGAACATGCATTTATAAAAACAAAGAGTTACATTCTTCCATTCTGATCTCTCTCATACTGCGTCACGGTGAGCATTTGTGATTCATTATTTGTCTTTGTTCTGAGTTTTTGCTGCTGCATAGAGGTCTTGCTCCGGAGACAGCACAGCTTACAGACAAAAAAAAAGAAAAAAAGTAATTAATTTCTTGCCATAGCCTCTTGTCTAAACCCGCTGTCAGGAGGGCCTAAAGGTCTGGAAACATTTAGCGGGCAAATTATCCAGCAATTTTGTGCAAATATCAAGGGGGTGTCATGAGGAAATGTTGCAGTGTAAACAAAGGCATTTGTGTCACTGATCCCGCGTGTGATTCTCTTGCCCCCATTGTTAAGCTCAATTAATCCTTTTAGCTAGTGTTTCTAGCTCGGAGACTGCTATGCTATCCCCATGCTTTGAGTGTGGGGATAGGAGGTTTTGCTGGAGCACAATCAGCACGTGTTCAACAGTGATCTCTGTGGATCACAGGGCTGAGTTCATTAAACGGCTAGCAAAGTACTCCAGGGAGAGAGTGCGTAAAACCTACAGCCAGCAACAGTGTGAAGGGACTGGAGAGCCATCAGGTGACCCAATCTCGGCCCAGCAGCTGGCCACTCGCTCCCCGGCCAATTAGCCCACAGAGTTGAGATGCTTTCACGCCATGATAAGGCTCCGGCTCTTTCTCGTCGGCCCCCATTTAATCAGCGTCTTCCCGAGCATCAGTCTCCAGATTAAGGCTCCTATCAGCGCCGCGCAGAGGACGGGCCTGTTCACTCACAGCCGGCCCACCTTCTTAACAGGAGAGGCAGCTGTGTGTGTGTGTGTGTGTGTGTGTGTGTGTGTGTGTGTGTGTGTGTGTGTGTGTGTGTGTGTGTGTGTGTGTGTGTGTGTGTGTGTGTGTGTGTGTGTGTGTGTGTGTGTGTGTGTGTGTGTGTGTGTGTGTGTGTGTGTGTGTGTGTGTGTGTGTTAGCGAGGGAGGCATGGGTCCTCATAGATAAAGATGCACCGCCACCGAGTGTCTGTAAAAGGGGGCAGAGGCGAGGGATGCGAATAATCAAAAAGTGGTCAGTGAGTCGCAGGTGGTGTGTGTGTGTTTGCACAATGCAGATGACTGTCTCTGTCTGTTTTCATTGTAAATCAAAGGCCGCTAATGCTGCATTCATTTTCCTGATCTGAGTCATGCAAACAGACAGGAAATTGTATTTCCCGAGGTAGGCCACTGACTGACCATCCATGATTGCACCCTGATATCAAAACGCAATAAATAACATCCTGAACACGCACACTCTAAACCGCCCCTGGAAAAAAAGAGTATATCTGAATCCTTGCTACTTTCAAAGCAGATTTGTGAAGGTACGTCGGGTTTAATCCCGGCATAGACTTGGTTTCCCTCGGAACAGTGGATATCCAGAAGGATATCTCTGCAATTCCTTTTCAAATGCAAGAGTATGTCCCACGCTTGGCTCCCCTTGGTTCAGCAGGCCCTCTTACAAGAGCTCTTCACAAGAGGGAGAGGGACGGGTGAGTTGTTACAGGCCTGACGTATTCTTGATATAGCCTCTTGTTGTTGCAAACACAGGGATTATGGACCATTGCCTTTTGAACAAGCCCTCTCTCTCTCTGTCCCCTCAGTAATGTCCCCATCATCAAGCTATTACACCAATGCACTGCTTTCCAGGATCTGTTTCAACAGACTGACTGAGCACTTAGGCCAGTCAAGGAGACAACGAGAAAGGCAGGTTTTTGTGCTACCGGCAGAGACTTGTGTCCTTGACTTTCATAGGATGTTAACTTGACTTGTTCAATCTTGGCCCTTTGGTAGCACAGAATCACAAGCTACACGGTCTCCTACTGGTATTTTACATTTTTCTTCGATCGCTAAACCACAGTGGGCACAACTGGAGCGACATGTACAAAACTCTAACAACAGTATGCAGAGCAGCGGTTCATTCGGACCAAACTGTATCTCGTTTTTCATTGCTTAAACACAATTTTCAAATCGCAACACGCCTATCTCATGGCTTAACCACAGGCTGCACAACACAGTGGATTTCCAGCACTTTTTTCAAATGCTAACACACTGCTGCCACAACTGTAAACCACACATTCAAAACAGAATGAATGCCTAGTGCATTTAAAACACTGCAGATTGCAATTTCAACTGAAACACTACGGTAAGATGTCTTGTTTTAGACTTGTTAGTGAACATACAGTATAAAGGGAAAGCTCAAAAATATATATTTTTTGGAAATGGACCAAGGAAGACAGGTTGTTGGAGGTAGAAGATTGGCGGTGAGAGTGTGGATGTGTGGAGGAAGACCTAGAAGACATAGAGCTGTAATGTCTGATGAAATACAGTAAGGGCTACACTGATAGACCCTGTTGTGAATCATGGTCTCTCATTGAGAGAGGCAGGGTTGAGAGTGCAACCCAATCTGCAAAAATCTAAAGTTGCATCTGTAATACGGAGTTTCCAGCAAACGTTTCCAGTTCTGTATTATAGAATATTTACACAGATAAATACTACATTTGGAAATGTTTTCAATAAAATATACAAAATGTGTATCTATTGAAGCAAACTTCTGATTTTCATTTCTTTTTGTTTTCCTAAAAAAACTGGTATGTTATAAAATAAACAATTTAATGTGAAAGAATTTCACCCTTTCATCAAAGAAAATATTACGTAATGTGTGTGAAATAACTCAAATTATTTAAACTGTAAAGATTAAAAGTTTGTACTTTGTGTATTGGGGTTTGATGCAAGTGTTTGTACTCTGAGCATGTTCTGAGGGACAGTGTGTGTTATCTCAATGAGGCTGGCTCATAGTGTTTGCTGCACTGAACCTGTTTTGCAGGTGAAGTGAACTGTTCAGCTCCAGTGAATGTTGATAGTGCATAGTTAGAGTTTTGCACATTGATCTACAGTTGTGGGCTAGCAATCGAAAAAAAACTGTAAAAGTATTTGACAAAGAATGGTTAAGATTAAGCTGTTAAACATTTGCAGTAGTTCCCTGAGAGAAACTCAGACTCTGTGGAGGTTGTGTAGGTGAAATGCACTTTCCATTTCAAATGACAGATTTGCATTTGTCCTTCTTATACACTATATGATTTCATTCAGTTTTTCAGTGACTTTTCCCCCATCGGACTTCAATGTCACTTTTTCATTACGCGGCAAGCTGTGCACTGCCATGTTGGATTGGTGGAACTGATTGTTTTTTGATGACAGTTGAGAAGGTGACTTACATATTTAGTTGATGCTTAACATTGAACATTTGTCGGAGTGACTGGGCAAAATTGTAATGCTGGCATATGCTCGCACCTAAGAGCGCCCTAACCTTTGAATACTGATGGACTTGCCTCCGGTTATGTGCAATGTCTGTTTGCAGTTTTAATAGTTGAGCGTTTAAGCTTTAGGCTGTTGTTCTTTGTGCTTGTTAGGGGAAAAAAAACATATTCGAAGGAAATAAGCATAATTAACAAATATCTGCATAGACAAATATAAAAGGTTAATATGTGGCATTTTAACACCAGCAGAAGCTGACACAATGTTATAGATTAGCATGTGCCTGCAGATAAAGTCCACTGCATTCAGAACAAAAGTGCCATTCAGAGCTTTGAGTCTAAAACGACATAGAGGATCAAGTTGAATGTGTGTAGAATTTGCCTTTTCAGCCTAGTTTTATGCAGCAACAACCCCTGGGACTGGACCAAGCTTGTAGCAAAAGAACAGCAGCTTGGCTGAGTGGTTATCCATCACGCTTCAGTCTATCTCCACAGGGGGAAGCAGTCAAAGAAACACCACACACCACACATTTACTATTTGTTTGCTACGATTGCCACCTCTGCGAATATCCTCGCCACTCACTAAATTGGCTGCAGGAAACACTTTTAGAGGTAGTGCAAGCATGTCCATTAGAAAGAAAAAGCAGCTGCGCTGTTGTGCCCAAATCCCAAGATTTGTCCACGGTCATAAGGCCCAGAGGAATACATTCTTATTTGGCCTCATTTTGAACAGAATAAAACCGTATAGGGGTTGGAAAGAGGAGGGTTAAACTAACGTTTTTTTGCAAAGCCATACCCCTTTCATTCATCTGTTTGTGTCCGTCCACTGAGATTTGGATCCTGACGCAAAGAAACCATTTGAGCAGTAGAGCTAATTTTTTATTGAATGTCAACATTTAGTTTACCATGCATCTTTTGTTTTGGCTGTATACAGCTACATTTCTCCAAAGTCGCCCTGGAAGTTTGTCAACTGAATGAGGTGGTTATTAATGTAGACACTTCCCTTGTACTTACTGCAACTATACAGCTGTGACAGAAAGGCTTTTTACTTAGGCGTGACTACACACGTACGATGAATGGAGGAAAAGCACCAATTATGGCCACAATGCTCCAAAGTGGCTTTTAGTGCCCAGATGAGGCGATATCTTGAAACTGACTCTGACTCACATCCACTCACACTCCTCCATTGATATGCACAGTGTCTTCCCTTTTTCAACTCTTTGATTACTTTGTGGATGCAGTGATTGTGAGGCCACCCTTGATTAGCTCAATGTATTCCCCAGCCATGCCAGAGGGCCATTTAGGGAAGTTTTTGCAGACTCTTTCCATTTATCAAGATGGGAGGCGGACCTGATTTGAATCTTAATGCGTCCTTGCGGCAGGATCCAAACAAGTGCATGCGGGCAAACTCTGCGTGTGGGCTCCCAGTCCACCTTGAATAAAGAACATAAAAAACCTTCGGAAAACAAAATGTAAACTTGACTGGTTTAAAAATAAATCTAAACATATATTACAGCACTTTATTACATTAACAGACTCCACAGACTGGACACCAATTTCATTTGCATTGAATTTGAAGACTTGATTAGTTTGATAGCCATGGAAACACCTGCTGGCGTGATGCGCCACTGGCATTACTCATCCTGTGTAAGGTTGTCTTGGCAACAACTTTAATAGCATGTATAAAACCTTGGCAACAAATTAATGGTCAGGTAATACAGGCAGCATTTATAGGAGAGGTTTGGGTGTGCTGCATTGTAACAGCAGATCCTGGAACAGTTTATCATCCCAACCCTTGTCTTTATTTCTCTTATCAACCTAACCAAGCTAAGGTAAATAGGTTCTTTTTCAGAACTGGGGCGTAATGTCGGCTCTACCGTGGGTCATTGTCTCTCGTAGGTATAATCGGTTTACACTGACTCTCTTTACCCCCCGTTTTGACATTGTACACACATCAGAAGCGATAAAGAATGAGGGGAACAATGAAGTGGACATTCATTCTCTTTCTGAGAACCTCTTATTAGTCTCAAGTGGCTGTTTCCCGAAAATGTCTCCAAATTTATCTTGCTCCAGGAGGACAATTCTCTACCATGACATGATGAGAGCGCTCATCAATTTTGTGTTTATGTGGAATCACAGCCCCTTCAAAAAAACAATCTCCTGGGAAATTATTTCCCTCTCAACAAAACCTTATGTTTATACTTGCCCATACTCACCTGCATCGGTCCAAAATGTATCGAGTCAGCTACGGTCTCTGTCGTCCCTGTATTTTGTCTCTGTATTTCTATTTATATATAAAGTCCCCTTTCTGCAAGCCTCTGCATTTCCCTGAACATAGCGAGAAATCACAGGTATGTATGTGGCAGGCTTGGATCTCAGCTGGCTGATTGGATTGTCTTCTTGCTCCATCTCGTGCTGCATTAAGCGGGGGCGAGGCTTTAGACGTATAAAGCGGTGATGGATGCCTCCGCGTTACGTCTGGAGCACTCTGCGCTGACCTCAGCAGAAGGCAGGAACGGCCAAAAAAAAAAAAGAGAGAGAGAGACTGTGATTTACTGACTGGGCCCCGGTGGAAGCAGAATGCCACTCAGCTCCCTAAGCTTGACAGTCACATATGTAAAGAAGTTCTCTGTGTCTTTTTTCCCTGACATTTATTTTTTTATTTTCTATCTCCGAGGTTGTTTGGAAGGAACATGCAGCTTGGAAAGAAAAATTACAGACGGCAATTATCATTTACTGCAAATCACAAGATTTTGTGATTAGCCATCAAAGCCAGTTCATTCCTCATCTTAGCTTCCAGTTTAGTCATTCTCTCCTCGATAATTAGTCTGCTCTGTCAGAACGTTATCTGCTCTCTCCTCCTCTCCCCCACACCACCATTATTCACTGCTGCCGTTCTCATCCCAGTCCTCTTATGGTTTTAACATTACAAGAACATCAAGCTCAATTGGTGAGGTGGTGGTTTCAGTACTAAGTGGGTGCATCTGCTGTGACCCTGCCATCCATCTGTCAGTAGTGATTAGGCCGTTGGATGGGTGAACCCGGACATTCTGTCCCTTTTGGCCTACGTGACGATGTCTGTTTTGACTGCATAAGGAAGCGGAAATGATTCAGGGAGCACCATTATCCTGTGTGCAGTCAAGATGAGTCACACTCTTGTTATTTTTAATTCAAGTGAATCCTCGTCACCAAGCTTGGACTCCATTGATAGATCCTCATACGTCATAGTGTTTGGCAAGGAGATATGCACTATTAGGTCAGGCTGTTCATGTCATTCCTCACACCCCACAGAGTGTTAAGTATTTTTGTTAAAGGTGCAGTCAGTTGGGGCGCTCCGGTGGCGTAGTGGATAGAGTGCGTACCATATTGGCCCCGGCCTTCGTTGCAGTGGTCGCAGGTTCAAATTCGTCCATGTGGACCTTTACTGCAGGTCATCCCCCCCTCTCTCTGTCTGTCTCCCCATTTCAACTCTGTACTGTCTAATAAAGCTTGAAAATGCCAAAAAATTATATTTAGAAAAGGTGCAGTTCTGGAGAATGATGGTGTGGTCAAAATCACTTTATGTCAAAATCAGTCAATATCTCCTTACATATCTGCTACCTGTACTTACTGTATTTGCGCAACAACAACAAAAACAGTGTTCATACACAGCCTAGTCTCTGTAAACGGGCATTTTGCTAGCTACGGCGGGGCCCTTTTGTTTATAGACCCTTTGTTGAGATACCATAGGACAGGATAAGAAAATAAGATGATATGAGCATTATCAGTAGATTATGTAACTGGACCCTATTTATCTGCAACTCCGTCTCCATAGTAATCCACCTCTTCAATGGCTGCTTTCCCATCAGCCGTAAAAGAGTGCTCAATCACTTCTGACAGGTTTTTTTTTTAAGTATTAAAATTGATGCACCAGAACTAGAGATGTTTTTTTTTTTATTTCCATGCATTCGTCTCTCTTGTCAAAACCCGGCGCAGACGTAATGCATCTTCACCGCCCACACTTTGGTCGGAAAGGTTTTCATATACGGCTTCTTTTCACATATGCAGTAGTACAGCTCAAAAAACCGGTAAACAGACTATGATATGTACAATCAGTGCACTTCTTCTCAAACTTACAGGCAAATACAGGAGAGTACATTTGGATCGTGCTAAAAGGGTTTGGTGTGATAAGCCTTGCAATCACCAGGGGCCTCATTTGTAAGCGTTGCGTACGCCCAGAAGAGGGCGCATGCCAATTTCTAAGCAAATATTGGGATTTATAAAAACCAAACTTGACGGGAGATGTGCGGTCCTCCACGCAAACTCTGACCCATGCGTACGCACAGAAAGTGGAGAAAGGAGAAACGGCGACTCCGTCGGCACATGTATGAAGTGCGAGAACGAATGTGTTTGTGTAAAATGAATCCAGATAGGCCTATTATAAGCCATGTAGGTCTATCATATATTGGGAGTTCCTTTGCAAAACGGATGAAGCCATTCTTACAACTAATGAACAAATGCCTCCACGGATTATTCCATGGAGTGATACCAACAAAAACAAAACGAATTAGGATCTTACATAGCCTACAAACGGAGATAGGCTATATGAGTGCAAATGAAAACAAAATAGCGTTCGAATAAGCTCTGCAGTTAGAATAACCTATCTGCATGTTGTGGAATTAATTCTGATAATATTGAGGTGGAATACAGCCTATTACTTTTACACTGACGCTGTTCTCGATGCCTCAGTCAGGCAGACAGGAGTGCACCTTTTCATACACTAATGATAAGCCTACTGTACATCACATAGGCTACTGTGATCTTTTTCACGACTTTTAGTCCGTTTTATCTATGTGTTTTTCTTTGAGTTTAAGCTCGTCGCAATTGTGTTTTGAAAGAGACTGTGAAGTTTATTATTAACCCTCCGCCGCCCGCCACTGCCCCGGGATGAATTCTCCGAATCTGTATCTCATGGGGGGTCTCAGTGTCCCCCGCTCGTGGCACAAACACTGTTGTGTGAGGATATGCACTTGTTTGCGTCCACTTTTATGTCGGATCGCTTCTTTTTATTTCGGCCACAGCGTTCACAGAGATCGCCACAAGCTGCACTCTGACGCCTTTACGCTCACACTGCCACCAAACTATATTTTCCCTGGTCGCCACTTCTCCAACGGGTACTTCGGGGTGACCGCAGTGATCCACACCGTGTGGAGTCTATTTTTCCATTTCCCTTTCAGTCGGCGATTGCCACTACCGCCTTCATGCAATCAGTAAATGATATTAATTTGGGCGTGTCGATGACTATGTATGGGTAAATATGGGCGGTACGTGAAGCCCGCAAAGTCTGCGCCACATTTAGAGTTGATTGTGATTTATAAAGGGAAACAGGCGTAGGACGTGAGTGCGCACTGTTTTATAAATCCGAATATTTTTGTTCGCGCGTATATCCTACATTTCTTCCGTACGCCAGCTTCCACGTGAATCCCACGCAAAGCTTTATAAATGAGGCCCCTGCACAGAATACAGCAAAGCCATACATGCATTAGATACTTATACAGTGAAAGCCTGCAATAAGGAATTATTGTCCCAATGTATTTGCTGATTCAGATTGTTGTGAGTATAGTCGACCTGTGCCTGTGCCTTATAGTGGTGATATGCTCAGATTTCCTGTCCTATCAATCAACCATACTTCAAGGCACTATTTTATACACTTTCATAAAAAAAAAAATTAGAAACTAAAATCCTTCCTTCACCCTTTCTGGGAAGCCAAGTAAGTGGAGAGGACATTACAGTAATCGTATGAATCTTTCATAGTCAGCCCGAGCAAGAAGTTTCTGTTAAGGCATAAATAAATGATTGGATTTTGAGAGTTAAGTTGAGGGTTGATAAAAAATGAATAATACAACCCATATTTCTGACTCGCTGACTCTTTTTAATACAGTTGAGAACCCAATAGGAATTGATCACTTGCCTTTACAATCCTAAAGAAAAGTAAGAGTATATAAGAGATTGTATCTGGTAAGGAGGTGGCAGATGCATTAAAGACAGGCGATCTGATGGAGTAAATACGTTTCTCGGGAAATAGTACCTGGGCATTATTTTTTTATACTCATTTCTCATTTCAGGAATGTAGAACTTTCTCTAAAATGTCCTCTTCTTGTTACAGCTACTGGTGTTCATGTATATATATATTTCATAACTTGGTAAAGGCTTTCATTGCTTGCCTTCAGTTATTTGTAACATCTTCACAAATCTTGTTTTTCTCCAAGGAGTGTTTTGTGTTCTAGATTCCTGTTTTAGTTTTTGCCCTGTCAGGACACAGTGGAAAAAGTCCCCAGTAAAGTTTTCAAATGCGAACGTAAAAGGGTAGTTTAAACTTTGTGTACTCAACGATAAAATATCTGCTGCGTGTGCAGGTCTGGAGATAAAATGCTTACTTATGAATATGGCTACATTGGAAGTGGTTAGAGACACAGATGTAGCCATGCACACAAACACAAACCTGCTTCTGCTCATCCTTCCGTTTCTCTGTGGCCAATTGAAACTCTTTGATTTCCTATTAAACATTGACCCTCTCCAGCATCTCTTGATTGTGTTTACAGTTGACTTAGGCTTGTTTGATAATCAGCTATCTCTATGAATAGTAATATTTCCTCCGATTGTTGAATGAATATTCACAGCAGGCGGGAGCATTTCTCTGATTGTCCTGTTCTGCGAAATGTATGGATGCAATTTGTAAGAAGAAAAACAGGATGTTCCCGCCACAATAAAGCGGTTTGGTTTCCAGAGATTGCACAGCCTGCGAATGCACAGTACTGTATACGATATAATTCCCCCAGCAGACACACCTGCTATGGAAGGAAATACATTAGCAGGTGTAGTATGAAGATATATGATGTATGTATGGTCCCATTTGTCGCTCGGCTGCTTGCACTCGTGGCCCAGCTTTTACAGCCTCCTGACTGTTTTATCAGCTCACATCAATGTGTTGCCATACGTTCATAACAATATATACAGTGTATGTACACATGTGTGTATTGACATGTCTGTGTGTATACACACAGGAGAGAGAAAAGGCTTTTTCAATTGCCTCATGCCCCACCAGGCTAGCCCGGCACAGCTGGGGGGGAGGCCAGAGACATTACTCAGCTATTAAACTGTTACTCGCAGGTGTCACCCTCAGCGGGGGCTGTGTTGATAGAGGCGGAAACACACCCTCAAGGTCCACAGTTACACACACACACACACACACACACACACACACACACACACACACACACACACACACACACACACACACACACACACACACACACACACACACACACACACACACACACACACATCAATCAGGCAAGGGGGGTTGAGGTCTGGACTCCCTGGCCTGATGGGGTGTTACAGGGGCCAATAGGGGGGCAGGCGGGTTAGCCGGAACGGGGGCAGCGGGACAACAGGACCAGGCCAATAGGGAGTTAACCTGCCACTCCATTTCACCCCTGATAAATCTAACTGGTTCCTTTGCTTTTTGCCTCCTTTCTACAAGTGGGACTTCAGACTGCAGACATTCCTTTCAGATACATACATTGCATGTTAGTATGCCTACGCACAGTATACAGTGTTGTCATCTTGGGAAGAACACTTAGAAGAAAATAACCCTACTATTGTCTTAGAGATGTTGTCAGGGTTAGCCAGCTAGCTAGCCACCTCTCTCACCATATCCCTAATATTTGTTGTAAAATCATTTGAAACAGAATGACTCCCTGGAGAACAACCCATCTCGGAAACCTATTTAGGTCCCAAGTCGAACTGCTTCAGTTCTAGATCAGAAGGATTTAGATTCAGCCACTGTTACTAAAAATATGGCTGCAAAATTAGAAATGTTCTATATAAAAAATATATAATTCATCTTAATAAAAAAAGGTTTAAACCCATATAGTTATCTTCCATCCCTTTGCTGTTATTTATCAAAGAGTTATTTGTTTTTTATTTATAATGAGTTGGGCATTGTTTCTGGTATGTACGCCGACAGCTAGGTGAGCGAGACAAAAGCTGGCTGATAAGTGACTTTGTATTTGCAGTCCATTCTGCTCCAGCTGTGCTTGCCGATGTTTTAGGAAGGAGGTTCATTCATTACATGCTTCATTAGTTATGTCCCTCAAGGTATGGCACCTTTGTGTATTTCTCTTCCTTTTTCTCCCTATCACCACATTTTCTGGGACTTTGACTAAAGAGTGCCAGACTGGCAGTTTCCATGTGCAGTGGCCCTCAGGGGCTTTACCTCAGAATAGCAAAATACCTCCCATAGGGGGAAGAGAGAGCAACTGGATGTGCTTGGCTGAGAAAGCAGAAAAACTCAAATGCAAAAAAAAAAAAAAATCTAATTTATTTTATTAATCTCTTATTGAAACACATACACAAGTTAGACACCTAGTATTGAAAACTAAAGTATAAGTTTACAGTTGACCTTGTCCACAGACAGGGAGAGATGCAATGCGAAAAAGACATTGAGTCAAAGTGAGAATCACAGACACAGTTGTGTATATTTGGGTCCACTGGAGTCGAGCTTGTCTCCTCTTATTTTCACAGCGGCAAACGTCTGCGCCATATGAAATCTACACAAAATAGCAGAGAGTCCTAACAGCAGGAGGCATCCTCTCGCCAACCGCTCCTCATTTGAATCCAGTTGGGTGCTTTCCCCAATATGATCAAAACAGTTTTCTTTTCTGTTTATGGAAAAATAAACAAAAACAAATATATATTTTAGAATGGCTTATGTTTCCAGCTACAGTGTGCCTTGAAATTGGTTTAGACGGCCAACATGTTGCCTTTGATTGAGTTTACCACCCATTGCTCTCCTAATTGGTTTCACTCCAATTTCCTTATCCGATTATTGTAATGCCAAAAAAAAAATTTTTATTTAACCTTTATTTTTCCAGATAAAACATTAAGAACAGTTTCTTATTTACAATATTGATCTGGGGCCGTATTCACAAAACATTTTAAGGCTAAGAGTAGGTCCTAACGTGCTGATTTAGGAGTAACTCTCAAAAATAAGGGGCGTTTCACTCCTAATTTTAGGACTCCTAACTTTTTTAAATAAGTGTAATTCACAAAGCATTTTAGCGCTAAAACTAGCTCCTAAATCTATGAAAAGCTAGTCCTCAAGAGGACTCCTAAGTCACTAAGAGTAAATCACAGACAGTCATTTGATGGTGTTTTGGATAGCTGTAAGGGGTAAATGATCTTAGTAAAGCTATATTTAGAAAGTATAGACACATTTATATTTATTAAATGTATATAATACAATATTTATTAAGTTCTCCTGCAGTTGCTTTGGGTTTACGATGCACTGAAAGTTACTGTTGGTATCACGTTTGGGTTTAATTTCCTACTAGAGGCCTATAGAGCTGTTAAGCGGAAGTGTCCAACTTCCGGGGCATGGGACCCCTCGGCTCGAAAAATTACAACGGTAGTCAATGGAAAGAAATGTATTATTTTCTGGTCCCAGTCATGAAATACCTTCGATTACACATATGTTTTGTATGGATTTAGATGGTATTTTTTTGTGCAAAGAATGGAACAATTTAGCGAGTAGAAGCTGGATACGGTCAGGTTTTGTGCAGAGCGCTTTTGTGGACTCCAGCTCTTCGCTGCTCTTGACACTTATGATATACGTCACCACGACTCGCACCCGCTTAGCTCAGAAACATGGCTGTGTCTTTAATGCACTTTACCGCCTTCTTTCAATGACAAGACAAAAGTCTTCAGCGTGGCGAAAACCACTACACAAGTGGACATGTGGAGAGTTTCAATTTCTCGAGTGGGGAGATTGTTGGCGTTGTCCACGCCAGCCATTAGCATTAGCACTGTCAGTCGAGAAGTGGAGGCAATGTGTTGAGGTGACGTCACAGAGGCGACAAGACTTGTAGTTGTTCTCGTAACATTTTTTCAAAAGTCGTTAGACGAATAATCATACAACATACCGTCAAACTCTTCACATGAAAAATTATCATTTAGACCCATACAAAACATATATGTAATCCAAGGCATTTAATGACTGGGACCAGAAAATAGTAGATTACTTTCCATAGACTCCCATTAATTTTTTTTCAGCCGAGAGGTCCCATGCCCCGTAATTCCCCCACTTCCGCTTAACAGCTCTACATGTGGCGCTATAGTTGCATCTCACCTTTTTCCTTCCGCATGCACTTTACGATTTCGCCGGCTGTTGTTTCTAAATGGTGAATTTCCTGGTTTGTCGTTGTCTGGCTATTGCTGCATAGTCCGCCGTTGAGAGAAATACAGTGAGAGTGCATGGCGTGCAGCTCTTCAATGAGGATATTTTTTCCGATTCAAATCATTGTAAAATTTAAAATGAATAGATCTATGTGGCGCTATTGTAGGTTAATTGTGAAATAATATGTGGGAAACCCTGCAGTAGGCCTATCTTGGTTTCATGTTAAATCAGTGTCAATTGTCATTAATTGTATATAAAAACTCTTTACTTTAATACAGCGAAACAATATGGATATCTCCCACAGTGTTTCTATTATAAATTCACTCTTAGCTCTCATTCCCTCTCAGCCAATCACTGTAGGCATAGAAGGTATGAACATGACATCATCCATAGCAACAGGGTCAACACCACCCTCTAGTCTTAGCTTAGGAGTCCCTCCCATTCCTTTGTAAAAGTTGGTCTTAGCAGCTTTGTGAATAGGTTTTAAGAAATGACTCCTTACTAAGAACTTTTAGTGCTCCTTAGGAGTACTCTTAGTGCTAAGATAAGATGTTTTGTGAATACGGCCCCTGGTCCAAGAGACCCCACTAGGAATAAAGGCACAAATAACAGACACTCAAGCATGACTCACATTAGACAAATACAGTATATAATGGATATACAAATGTACAAAAAAAATAAATAAATAATAATAATTAGAAAACACAAATGCACTAAAACTAGTCAGGGGAAAGGTCTGGTCAGGGTGTAATAAATAAGAGACAACATAAAAATGAAAGGGATGTGTGTGTGCGTGCGTGTGCGTGTGTAAGCGAGCAGATGCATGTGTCTGGGTGGAAATATTAAGATGTGTCAATAATATATTGTGTATGCAAGTGAGAAATGGTGGAATCAACAGGAGCAACAATGTGAAGTTTCTGCTTGAAGGCAGACTGTGAAGTAAACGCTGTAAGTTTGAGGGTGTGTTGCTGCTTCAAAATGAAAGGAGTTCCGGCTGAAGGTAGATCTGGTGAGTGGGTTAGTGAGTTTAATAAGCTCAGATGATCTTGTGCGGTAAGAGCTTCTGGAGTGATGGAGAAGGCAGGAAAGGTAAGACTGGGTCTTGCCCAGGAGTGTCTTATAAATAAACTGGAGGCAATGTCGGAGTCGGCGGGTTTGGAGGGAGGGCCAGTCCACCAGTTTGAATAGTTCACAGTGGTGTGTATGAAAGGGAGCATTGGTGGCAAAGCGGATAGCTGAATGGTGAAGATCGTCCAATTTGTGTAGCGCTGTTTTTGAAGCCATTTTATAGATTGTATCACCATAGTCAAAGATGTGTTATTGCACCAAAAAGCACCCTGCAGAGTGATAGAAAGTCATAAATACTCTTACTTGAATATGAATACACACACACACACACACACACACACACACACATCATCTGAGATGTTGGAAGGGACCTTGTATGAAGTCTGTCCAGAGCTGTTGGAATGAGGCCTGTATACTGTTGTTGTGGGCCTGATGCTGGGAGGGCTGCTTATGCTTTTTTGGCATGCCAGTTTTACTTTATCGCAGAGACAGACTTGCACACTCAACAACAGTAGTATTTTGGCTCCAGTATCCACCGCCATCCTGGGCTAGTAAATAGCTTCAATAAATCATGATGTATGTAGTAGAGTTAAAACATTTGAGTGGCAGCAGCAATGACACTCATTATTCCCCCAAAGATTTTTCAGAAAATTCAATTAGTGCCTGAACACAGTGTGAAACTGGAATATTATGCCTTCTCTCAATGCAATATGATATTGCAGCAATGATGTGATGATATTGACATTTGGAAAGTTTAATTCATAACAAGAGGATTTGGTTAGCCTGGTGCTACCAGACCATCGTACTTCATTTCATTTGTACAGAAGGTCTGGCAGTGCTTTAATTGGCAAACGTTCACTCATGGAGGCGGGTGTCTGTTAAAGTTTAAAACTATTGGATCTGCCCAGTGCCACTCTGGATTAGCCAACCAATCGCATAACGTTTGGTCATCACGTGTGTCATGAGCCGGCTTCTGGCAACTGAAACTGGAGCGCGACTTCGACGTCATCGTTCTCAGCCACTCGCTCTGTTCGCTGATTGGACCGGCTGTTGAATCTCCGGCAAAAGTGGGAAATGGGCTGTACACCCAGACTGACTACTGAAGGGAAAATAAAGTTTGGCCGGAAGTAGGCGGGCGGGCGGAGCCAGTCTAGGATTTGGTCTGATTATAACTCAAATGTAAATGAAAATACAGTTGTGCACTCTGATGACATCTATTTATTTGAATAAAAAGTTTGTCGTTTTGGAACATCTTTGTATAGTCAATACAAATACATGATCCGATCTAAAACAGCCATGTGTACAGTCTATTTCTTTTCCCAGTTTTTTCTATCTTCACTTACTCATATACTGACTCCAACTCAGGATCAGAAACCCAAAGCCGCTGTTGATTGAAATGCAGCGATGCTCTAAGCTCCGGCTCCTCTTCCTCCCACTTTCCCTCCCACTGGTCTTGGCACAGCTCCTGCACATTATTGCTGCAGTTTTTGTGGAGTCTCTCCCCTCCTCGCCGACACTACTATACAGTGCTTTCCTTTGTAATAGCAATAGTTGTTTATTGGGGGGGAGGGGCCTTTTGGAGAAAATGAAATACTGTTGTTTGTCTCCTGTTCTAATGAGACATGAGGAGGTATTGGATCACTGCTTATCTTCAGCATCGGAAAGCAATCAGAACTCCGTAGCCTCTCTGTGCGTCTCACATCTTTTCCCCGTAGCTAATCATTCACTGCACAGTGTTTGATTTACTTTGCTTTGATTGGAAACAAACAACTTCTTTTCAAGGGCCCAGCAAGTTACAATAATCTGTAATTAAGCTCCAGCATGCTATTTCTATCTGAAAATATTGACTTTCTCCCTGCCACATAATGTTCAAGGAAGTCAGCGTGTCCTAAATGTTTTTTGATAAACAATCACACTTGGTTACTCTGCTGCTTTTTTAACCTCCATTTTGACCATAAGGCTTTACAATTAGTTGGAATGTCAGCACTCTCCTATTCTTATTCAGCGTGGGTCACCTCTTCATCCTTCCCATACTAAACAGCAGAGAGCCTGCGGGCCTGGATGGAGGCTGTATGTATGTGAGTGTGAGAGGAAGATAGACAATATGTGCTGAGGTGCATGTATGCATGTTGCCGGGGGATGTTTTGATGTGTGTATCCCAAGGGGGGATATGGGTTGGTACAGATACGGTGTGTCACTTCACACACAAATGAACACACACACACACACACACACACACACACACACACACACACACACACACACACACACACACACACACACACACACACACACACACACACACACACACACACACACACACACAAACTGGTTGTGTTGTGTTGCAGCAGTGTGGCCCAGAAATAAAGCAGAGAGACTGTGCTTTTACCATACAGAAACTAAGTTTAAAAAATGCACCCTGCCTGAGTAAGAAGTTATACAATATGGTTATACAAAAAGATAAAAAAATCAAATAAAGTATTGTGCTTAAATGTCACACCTACAGGTAGCACATTTCATTTTCATTTCATTTAACTTTTATTTATCCTCGAGAGACCAATTGAGGGGTGACCCTCATTTTCAATGGTGTCGAGTTCAAACACATTCCAAGGAAAAACAACAATGCATACACAATATTCAATGCAAATACATCAAATACACAACAACAGGTGAAGAGAAGAAAAAAACAAAAAGCAAAAAAACAATTGAAACATTTACATAGTGGTGAAGAGTGGCAGCAATTAAAATGAAATTAAATGGGTGAAAGTACAATATAGCCTAATTAAAACAGTTACAGGTAGAGTTTGGCAGATTTAAGATAGTTTGTTTAAATTGATTAAAGGATATGAAGGTATTTAGTTTAATTTGTTGCTGTAAGTTGTTCCAGGAGTCGGGGGCACTGAAGCTAAAAGCTGTCTTTCCCAGCTCAGACCGGGCTTGTGGGACATAAAGCATGAGCATGTCAGTGGAGCGGGTCTGATAAAGCCCATCTGAAATTTGCAACATTTCTGTTAAATAACGTGCATGTGGCGATTTGTATTTTGGCGTACCTTCATGGTTAAATGCACACTCTTTAGATAAAATCGTCAGTTGAATGTAATGTAGGAAATAACTTGTCTTGAACAGTTGAACTTGTTTCAAAGATGGCTAACGTATGAGCAACTGCCTTACGGGGAAGTACAGTTCTATATTCTATTACATAACAAACATACTGTGACACATTTTTCTTTTCCTCCTTGAATCACCACTAAGCGTGTGTGTGTGTGTGTATATGTGTGTGTGTGTGTGTATATGTGTGTGTGTGGGAGGGGGGTGGGGGGGAAGGGTTTATAAAAAAACACAAGCAAGCTGTACCCTGGCCTGTCATATTAAAAAAGCCCGCAGCAAATTGCACATCTTGGCTAATAAAAGAACAGGGAAATTGCTGCCAGCAGATTTCCTCCAAATCTCCCCCAGTAATTCCCCATGAGCTGTGGCATTACTGCCTCACTACCCAGCCTCAGATTAAGCTCAGGGCTTCACCATGCTAGTTTAGCCTCTCGACTCCAACGCTCGTACATTGTCCTTTTCATCTCTTCACAGCTGCCTCTTCTTTTCAAATGCAATTTATGAACTAGTAGCATTGTGCGTTCCAGCATCATTATTGTAACATAGATGTTGTACCAGTGCCATTACTGCAGATTTGTTTTTGTTTTTATCATCATTATCAATGTTGAATGTGCTAAACTACATTTTAAGCATTGGGGCGTTAATATTCTATAGTAGTTTAATATTGAATAATGTTTATAATTATTTGCTTTGTTATACCAATTTGAACAAGACAATTGCACACTTTACTTACAATTAGTGCGGAAAGAATTTGTGGATTAATCAGTTAGTCCAGCGATAGAAAATGAATCAACAGTTTGATAATTACATGTTTAGAGTCAATTAGAGTGTGTGCTTTTCTCCTTGTACTATTGCATGAATAATTTGTGTTAGTTTTGAACTGTTGGTAAAGCATTTAAGTGAACAACGGAACAATAATCCAATCAACAGATTGAATGAAGATATACAATTATCATAAATCGAAGCCCTGAATGCAATCAACCCCTGAGATATGACTCATGGACCCCCCCACAGCAACAACCTTTAGAAGAACTGTACTTTTCTTCATGTGCTCACACTTCACCTCATGTCTGTCTCCACTCAACTCCCGTAACCTTTGGGTCAACCGTCCCTGCTACTTCCTCACCTCCGAAAGTGTTTGACTTAGACCACGGTGTCCAGCCGTGCTCCGAGGCAATCAGCATTCAGAACCACATCTTGTCTCTTTTGTGCCCACTAGCACCAATTCCATACTAAGCTCTAGATATCCCAGCTTCTAGTGCAAAGACTCACTAGGATTCCAATACTATAGGCCTTCATTCTTTGTGCAGCTGATATTAGAGATTCTGTACTAGGAGGCCTAATCTGTGTTTTATGGTTGCGCCTCTACCTCTGTACCTCCATGGATCTATTGCTTCAACTCTTTCTCCCTCCACCCCTCACTCTCTCTTGTCATATCCCTCCTTTCACTCAGAGAATACAAACTTTTTTTTATTCGGTAGACTGGCTGTAAGGATTGCAATATCGGTCGGTTGTTCCACAGCTTTAGCTCAGTCTAAAAAAAAAAATACCCCAAACTGTTCAATAGATTGCCATGACATTTTGTACAGATATTTGGTGTCCAGAGAATGAAGTCTGGTGCCTTTTACTATTCCCATGACTTCTCATTATGGGCCACCAGAAATATCTGTGTTATTCCAGTAATATACCTCAACACAGACAAGATGGATCGGAACAAAATGCATTGCATTGTTGGTTCCCAAATTATAAATCATAATACCTTAGTGTTTAATGCAAATAAGCAACATATTGAATCAACTGAACTGAAACGATTGATATGGCAAACATCATACACTCTACAAATACCAGCTGTCATTGTGAGTATGTGTGTGTGCTGACATTAGCGTTTAGCTTATAGCGCCGCTGTGCCTAAAGTACAGCCTCACAGAGCTGCTACAGTTGCATTTCTGTAGACTTTTTTTAGTTGTGTTTTATCTCCCCGTTTTCAAAGCTTTGATTTATATTACCCCCTAGTCAATTTGTCTAAGTGATGTGAGTGAGGTGTGCCAGTTGCATTTGCAGCATGGTTCTCAAGTATATACCACTGCAGCCGCTTGCAGGGGTATACAGTATGTACTTCTGCAGGGGCTCAGCAATGCAAAATGAATTAGTATGTTGATTAATTAAAATACAAGTTTTAGGAAACATAAAGCAAAAGTACATGGAGATATAATTGTCTGGCTTGGAGTATCAAATATATGCAGAGTACATAGGAGCTTAAATAAAAGTGCATCTGATAGCTCTCCCATAAACAAGACAAGGCTCTCAGGTAATCAGGAATTCAAAGACTGTGGCAGCTGGCGGTCAGAAGCATCACTCTGTGGATTGATTGAGTTGATTCCATGCCGAGAGGGGGGGGGAGAGAGATGAGGGGCAAGACAACAGGCAAGATTGACGGAAAGACAAGCCAGCGAAAAAGGAAAAAGGGAGTTGCGTAATTTGAACGGTGCATGCTGGGAACTCATCAGTATGCTGCTCACAGACACACACACATAAGTTGCACGGGGATGGCAGGAGAGACAAATAACAGACTAATGTAATCATGTAAACACTCCATCACTCTCATTGTCCCACAGGTTCAGCATTTCCAGTCTATAAACAAACACACACACACAAACACACACACACACACACACAAACACACACTTTTGACATAATACTCATAAACACTGACCCCGCAGTCATTCCCAGACTCATATGTCTACTTGCTTTTCACTTCATTTTTAGGCCTAGGAGTATTGAACCTCAATAATTATTCGTGTGGAGCTAAATGTGTCTGTAGCATCGAGCAGCAGCAGTCGGCATGAAATGCTTGGTTGGTGCATTAAGTTTGTTTACTTCAGGGAATCATGAAACTTATTTTTACAACTGTGGTGTATTTTGCCAAAGCTCTTTATATAACATATTTACTAGTTTTGGTACAAAAGAAAAGTTAGAACGAAGGCAGCCAAAAAGTATTGTTTTTGCACTAGGACTTGGGGAATTGCATTGGCACCATCAATGATACCCAGTGCTACTTTTTTGAAAACATTGTCAAGAGAATATCCAGTTTGTTTTGCTAAAGGGGTATTTCAGTTAAGTATTATAGTTCCTTCTTTCAATTCCCATATTGCAACATATGAACATCTTTTGAATAATATGCAGTCTCAAACACCAGGCTGAGCCTCCAGAGTCACAGAAGATACTATGCAATGGTTTTAGTCTATGAACAATTCTTGCATTCAGTCACACTTGCAAAAAACTGTGGGTATACTTCCAAAACATTTCCAACCTATTTATTTTTTCCTCAAACCCTTGTCTGAACTGATAATGTGGGCTTGAGCGGAGCAGATTTGATCTGTTTTTTTATTGGAAATCATCCGCTTAAAGTCTCTACAGTAGATAGTAGGGCCCGACCGATATATCGGCCAGCCGATTATAGCACATCTCCGAAAACTCGGCAATCGGCAAAATGGCCACAGATTTTTGGACGTTTTTTTATTTATTTTTTCAGCAATCATGTTGAGTGAGATGCATTGCTGCCCCGGAGGTAGCTTTATAGCCTATTAACAGCAGCAGCAGGTGTATTGTAATACAATGGATTAATTCACACTTGACAGTTCCCCCTGACACCAATAGCAGAGTCATTGGTCATCTCTTGACTCTTAATAGTAGTTGATATTACTAATAGTTATTATAAAGAATTTATATAGTCCAGTGTAATTATGCTTTCTTTAAGAGGTGAGTTTTGAGTTGACTTTTGAATGAGTTTATTTAGTCTGAGATGCTGATGTTTGGAGGGAGGGAGTTCCAGAGGGTTGGGTGCAGTTACATAAAATGCTTAATGTCTGAGTTTAAAAATGTGTCATAGAGACAGTGCGGAACGCGTCATAATCGGAGGCCACGCCCATCGTGGGGGAAAACAATTCACAGCGCTCCATTCACTTTGTATTGAATGACACAGTAGTCTGCAAACAAACTAATGAAAACTTAATAAGACATGCCTTTCACAAATACACGTTACTTTCTTTAAAGCGACGACTCTTGTCTGTCTATACGAGCTGTTTTTGTGAAAAATTATTGAGTAATTTTCAATATCGAGACAAAACTCTTAACTAATGTATGCTGTATGCTAGGCTAATGTTAGCCTTCTGCGGTAGGCTAACCCTCACGTATACTCCATCCTTGCCAGGTCGGACGGGAAAAAAACATCTCAATATTTAAAATTACTCAATAATTTCTCACAAAAACAGCTCGTACAGACAGACAAGAGTCGTGGCTTTAAAGAAAGTAAAGTTTTTTTGTTAAATGGATGTTTGAATAAGTTTTAATTAAGTTTGTTTGCAGAAGACAGGTCTCCTTCAATACAAAGTGAATGTAACGGTGTTCAATGTTTTCCCCCACGATGGGCGTGGCCTATTTCATGCAATGTCTCTATGTCACTTTAGACATATTTGTAACACTTTATTTTTTTTTAGATTATGCAAATTTCAATAAATAAAAAGTTCCTGTACACCCATCGACAGTAACAAGTATTTATATATATTTTAGGGTTCAAAAAAGTAAAATTTATATAGGCTATTTATGGGATTTAAAAAAAGAATAATCGGCCGATTTAAAGCGGCTACGAGTAACATTTAAATATATTTTAAACAGTCTCATGTTTCCTCTGATAATCATAAATTACCTTTAACAGCAAACGAGACCATCAGTGCAAAGAAAGACGTTTTTATATAGTTTTTATTACTGCTTTTGGTCTGGTCGCACACCCAGTCCAATTTTCGGTTCGCTCGTGCAAGCTCTATGGTCACATATCCATATTGGTCGCAGATTTCAGTGTGGCGCAGCAACGTGAATTGAGAAGCCTATCCCTCCAGGTGAGGGAAGGGGAGCGGGAGCCATGTTTGATACAGTTATTTGTCCTCATAATGACTGATAACGGGGCTGAACCATCAAAGAAAAAAAAGAAAATGCAATGAAGAAAAGCTAAAAGGTAGAGTGATATAGGCTACGGGGGGGACGAGGGCGTTGCCAAGCAACGTGTATACAATTTCACAAGAACGAAACTAGACTGCAGTGTTTACTCCTAAATGAATGAGCGGTTGGTACTAACACAAAGTTTGCTTTGCTTCACCATCATCAGATAACCATTATCTGAAATAGTAATTATTTACAACAACATAAACACATCACCTCATCGTGATCCATACTAACTGCCGTCTATCGTTCATTCGCTTTCTGTGAGGAGTCGGACACGTAATCTTTCAGCTCCGTGAGAGAGAGTAGTTAGGTGACACTGCTGCATCAACTCATTGCAATCAGGTGCGTGTGGCAGTGACTGGCATTAGTTCATGCAGTGTCAAAACACGGAGCCGAAAAGAGTCCTCACACTTTCAACACACGGACATGCAGTATATTGCTCCCTTCTCACTTCACACTAACGCGCCTGGCACGCGCTAGAAAACAGCTTTGCGAGAGCGGGCGTCGTAAAAATACTACCGCTTTTGTCCAAAGGGGACGCCAACGTGCCATGTTACTCGTAGTGGCTCTAACCGTTATCGTAATTTTTCTCGGGCGGGCCCTAGTAGATAGGCTACTTGTGGAACAGTGGATGAAGCGAATAAGCCCAAAAGCTCCTAATGTGCCTGCTGCTTTACAGATTATAACAGATGTCTGTCAGTCTGTTTAGGTGGTGAAATGTGCCGGCTGCAAACAGTGATAAAGTCCTTTTTATTGTGATGAGATTGAGCCTGTCACTCTGTGAAATTAAGAGAAAAAAAATCAATGTGTTTCTGTTGTTTGGGGCATTTCAGGGGTGATATGGAACCACTGCAACATATTTTTCATTATTCTGTCCTTATTCTGCTTCTCAATTTTTTTTTTTAATTTATTTTAATTTAACCTTTATTTATACAGGTATATCCCATTGAGGCCGAAGACTCTTTTGCAAGGGAGACCTGTTCCCATTCCCACGTTACCATTCACACACACATTCATACACCGATAGCAGACTAACTATCGACATTCACACGAGGCAAGGTGGGTGAAGTGTCTTGCCCAAGGACACAACAACTGTGACACAGGTGGCAGGGCGGGGATCGAACCTCCAACCCTTTGATCATCAGCCGACCCGCTCTGCCAACTGAGCCACAGTCGCCCAAATAATTATTAATTATTATAAAAAATTTTATAATACCATCAATAAAAGGTCACTAGACAACAATGGCTGCGTATTATTCCACTCCGCCAGAGCTTTTTTTATCCATCATACATGCACAAATTTGCAGTCTTGTGGTCTTCACAGCTTGAAATATACCATGAAATATGAATGCATACTGATTCTCAGTCCCCCACTGTTGCGTTTAGGGAACAGCGCATGATTGACAGGTCAGCACTTGTGCTCATAAATTTATGCACACACCATGATATCCCCCCCTTTCAAATGTTTTCCGGCATAAGGTCATAATTTACTTTGTCTCCGGTTACTTCCACTTCTCCCTCCCTCCCTCCTTCCTTACCTCCTGATAGCATTGCTTGTAATTTATTGTATTGTTTTTAATTAAATGGATGGCAAGCGGGTTTAAGTGCCCAGCAGTTCCAAGACGTGCCATTTCTAATCTGAATTCTAAATTCAGCGCACACCTATACAGTAAAGAAGGACTATAAAGCTGAATCGGTCCCAAACTGCAGCACCGCATGGTAAAGGGAAGGACAGTTAGACAAGTGGCACCTTTAGAAGAGAAGAGCAGGGATTATATTGCAACGGCTTGGCAGTAATGAACATACAAACTTACACAGTCATCAGGACAGCACAGATTCGCAGCTCCAGCAGCCTGGCTTGTGTATTCTCAGTCTGGCATAGAGGATCAGAGAGGAAAGCAGCCTTGGATTACAGAGATGCTTGCCCTGATAAAGTAGAACTTTAAATTAAATGAAGTCACAGCGGGATCGGTGCAGCACTGCTCTCTTCAGTAAAAAAGTCAAACCTTACTTCCACACATAATCTTTTATGAAACAAGATTACAAGAAATGATAGGATAAATGCATGTTACATGTAATTGCTTAACTCTACTATCGGTGTATGTAGTCCACTCCTTGCAGCGTAAACCTTGTATGGGTTTTGGCCAGACCGCCAGAGTGCTTAATAAGGAAAATATACTGCAGCAAGCCACGGAGTCGTGTGTGAGAGCGAGCAAATCAATTCGATTATCCACAGTCCAAGCTGAGATGTATGTCTGAATAACCAGAGGGTGAGCTATGGGCTCCGAGGGGGTTTATTCTGTATGACTGGCGTAAAATATATATCTACCCATATATCAGGCTAGTGGAGAGTTAGCCTCAAAGGTTGTTTGCACTAGGTAGCCGTTTCACAAGACTCTGATTTCATTCCGATGGCAATCACTGCCACGTGACCCTCCTGACCTTGCAACATTAGAATCCTTTACCGATGCACCATTCAACCAGTCATGTTGACGAACCCCAATGAGAATTCTCGCCGCCTTCTTCCCCGGCAGATATTTCTTATCATGGTGACATTTTGTCCGTCCCAAGACACTTGTGTAAATATTATGGTAATGTATCCAGTTGGGGACGTGGATAATTTTTTTTTACCTTGCTTCTTTTTTCATCATGGCATTTGAATGAAATTAACAGCCATGTCCTCTTAGAACATGTGATTACGGATTTTATTTTTCCGCCATATGTTCATGCAAAATTGGAAGGACAGAAGCATAGGAAATACAAATCACTCTCAATTATCCTGCCTATCTAGCAGAACACCACATACTAGCTCAGACGGAAACACACACACACACACACACACACACACACACACACACACACACACACACACACACACACACACACACAGAAAGGCATAAATCTCACACTGTGTTTTCCTGTGAACATGACGGACAGCGAGGAAGCAGCAGGACGCTGTGTAGATGATGCCTGAGCTGTAACCTTTCTCTCCCTCCTTCCTGCAGAGTCTCTCTCTCTCTCTCTCTCTCTCTCTCTCTCTCTCTCTCTCTCCCTCTGGCCCCTCTGTCACACAGTCCTATTGTCTGTCCCTGTTTCTAAATCTGCTGCTCATTATACAAGACCTGTTTAGGCACACATCTCTCCCAAGCCAAACAGAATACAGGTGGGGGGAGAGAACAAAGGAGATGATATGAATAGCAAGGCTAGAGATAGTAAAGAAGAATGAACAATGAGAATAGACACAGATCAGTGGGGTTCTTATGACAGCGTATATACTGGTATTACTGTTTGACAATGTAGTGGGCCAATTAGCTTCTGCATCCTTAACCTGTAGATTAAGCTTTATACTTCAAATAGTATAGGTTAGCAAAGAGTTGTGTATTCGTTTATATTTACACTCAACAAAAATATAAACGCAACACTTTTGTTTTTGCTCCCATTTTTCATGAGATGGACTTAAAGATCTAAAATTCATTCCAGATACACAATATTATCATCTCTCTCAAACATTGTTCACAAATCTGTCTAAATGTGTGATAGTGAGCACTTCTGCTTTGCTGAGATAATTCATCCCACCTCACAGGTGTGCCACATCAAGATGCTGATCTGACATCATGATTAGTGCACAGGTGTGAATTAGACTGTCCACAATAAAAGGCCACCCTGAAATGTGCAGTTTTGTCTCACAGCAAAATGCCACAGATGCCACAAGCATTGAGGGAGCGTGCAATTGGCATGCTGACAGCAGGAATGTCAACCAGATCTGTTGCTCGTGCATTGAATGTTCATTTCTCCACCAAAAGCCGTCTCCAGCAACTTCGCACAGCCATTGAAGAGGAGTGGACCAACATTCCACAGGCCACAATTGACAATCTGATAAACTCTATGCGAAGAAGATGTTTTGCACTGCATGAGGCAAATGGTGGTCACACCAGATACTGACTGGTTCTGAGTCCCCAGACCCCCAATAAAGCAAAAAAATGCACATTTCAGAGTGGCCTTTTATTGTGGACAGTCTAATTCACACCTGTGCACTAATCATGATGTCAGATCAGCATCTTGATGTGGCACACCTGTGAAGTGGGATGGATTATCTCAGCAAAGCAGAAGTGCTCACTATCACACATTTAGACAGATTTGTGAACAATGTTTGAGAGAAATGGTAATATTGTGTATCTGGAATGAATTTTAGATCTTCAAGTCCATCTCATGAAAAATGGGAGCAAAAACAAAAGTGTTGCGTTTATATTTTTGTTGAGTGTAGATCTTTAGCTCACTATACGTTTGACTTTGAGTGAGTTTTATCGAGTTCAATTCACACACATTTTCAGACATGAAAAAATCACAAGCAAATTTGAAGCTGCATACTGATTACCTCTAATCCATGTGTATATACTATAGTAGCACAATTTAGAAAGTCTCAAGCTTTCTTTCAACGGATTTAAAGAGAAAACATATTTTCTTTCCTTCCTACGTGTCATGAACAGGTGAACGAATCTCATAAAAGTCATCGATATCTCATCTCCGCATGTGTTTTTGAAAGAACATTCTAGTATTGCCACCACTCAATGGCCACAGTCACACCATGTGTAGCCGGTGTCTCCACTTTTCTGTCCTTTCCCTGGAGAAATGTGATGCAATGATTTCCAAACACACTTACACCAGCCCCCCCCCCTCCCTCCCTCTCTCCCTCCCTCCCTCTCTCGCTCTCCATCCCTCATTCTGCGGCTAGATTTGAGGTGATAAGTTACAGCAGCTTTTCCTCCTGCTCTTTCAAACCTGTTCCACTCATTCACTTCACGTCACTGCCACTGACTTCTTTGCTCATTCAGCTCACACACACACACACACACACACACACACACACACACACACACACACACACACACACACACACACACACACACACACACACACACACACACACTGCAAATATCCAACAACGCTAGAAAAAGCACCTACAGTCCCAACCGCTCTGCCGTATCCTGTTTTCATTATGGATGTGGCAGCGCTCCCTGGCTCTCGACTCTCTCTCTCTCTCTCTCTCTCTCTCTTCTCTCTCTCTCTCTCTCTCGCTCTCTCTCTCTCTCGCTCTTTCTCTCTCTCTCTTCTCTCTCTCTCTCTCGCTCTTTCTCTTTCTCTCTCTCTCTCTCTCTCTCTCTCTCTCTCTCTCTCTCTCTCTCCTTCTCTCATTGAGCACAGTGAGCACAGTAAGCTGTCTTGATCTTGGCTGGTGAGTTTGCTCCACTAGACCATTTAGGGACTAGATTCCTCCCAGCGATGGCTTAGGAGACAAGGGCCACTCTGCTGCAATAGGGAACAGCCAATCGATGCTTTGGCGAATGTCTGAACACATGAACATACACTCTTAAGGGATGAAGGCCAGAGTGACACAATGGTACATTGATGTACAACTGAACTGTGTGCCCCCTTGCTAAAAGCCACTTTTTTTGGTGCGAAAGATTTTACAGGACTGGGATGATAATGGATAATAAATAATGGAGAAACTAAATAAATATATCTTATCATCACTTGTGGAAAGACTTGAAGGCCACTGTAACTTCAAAGTGAGGGGTTACCAATGGATTGTTGCAATGTAGAACTTTCCCGACTTGATGCCACTAAATATTCCAATACTACACACTGCACCTTTAAGGGGAACTTCATATTAAGAATGTTTGCCTCTGCAGCATCTGAAATGTACAATGAGATTTTTGGGTTCATGTGCATCAAGTGACTCCCTTCAGTGGGAGAGCATTGACCTGTTTTGGCGTGTGAGTGTGAGTAACACAAATTAACTCTGCTGTAATTTGTCACGAAAGAGCCAGTTTGGAGATATAAATAGCATTTGATAGTTTCAGCAGCTCCTGAAAGTCAGCCATGCAACTGCCATGAGTCACAACGTTTCATCATTAACAGGCAAATAAACAAGGCCGGGACTTTTTTAGCAGAAAAAAGTAGATATAGTCTGCGGTCGTTTAGCAAGTGCATGAAGGCTGTGTGTGCTGTGTGGCTGTAAATAATGCTTGAGATCCCTTGAACTATAGTTAAGAGAATAATTCATTGAAAGCATTGCTAAAGTAGACCCACGCTGAGCACCTAACCACAGGGAGCTTCAGCCAGCAAAGGAGACTGTTGGGAGTGTGAGCATGCTTCAAAGGTGACCCAGCAAGGCCTCTAGTAACCTGCTATTTAGTGTCATCAGTCTGTGTCTTTCTCCCGTTGTGTATCTGTCTGTTTTACTTGCTATCCTACCACATTTTCCTTTTTCCCCGGCTCTTTTGTTCCCCCCGTCAGTAGCTTAACTACATGATGCCACATAGGGATTCTCTAGATGTTTTTGTCATTTGGCACTTAGCCCGCCAGGAGTCCTTCCTTCCTCTGTGCCTGCATAGTTATGCACCACAGCCCAGTAAGCATTAAGGTCCTGTTTGTATACAATCCCTGCCTTTCTCACTGTCAGGGAAGCTAGTTTTAAATTACCAGCCAACAGCAGCATCAGCATTTCAGACTATAAAGAATCAGGTTAGGCAAGGAGACAAGGGATTTCAACAAAGTTTCTCTAGCTGACTCTTTTGGCTGCACCATTGTATGAAGTGACAGGCCCCCTTTGAAAAAGGAAAGGAAACATTTACATTTGTCCGAGGACATGTATTTGGATTAGTTACCAAATGGATGGGACCTGACGGGAAATGATTGTTTGGGAAATTACAGAAATAACTGATGCATAACTACAACAACAACCACAGCAGATCAAGATTTCACAATGCCTCACAAAATCCCTCGCAGAAATAGAATGGGCCTCAAAGTTGACATCGCCATTGCTATCATCTGATGATTTTTCTTTCTTGTGCTATGGCATTGCTTCCTCCAAATAATGTGGCATTTGTCTAATGTTTTGTGAAGTACCCTTTAAGTGTTTCATTAATGTCTAATTAGCTTTTCATGTGGAGAATTCAATTGTGACACAACACAGAAGGTTTACCATTGGCTATGTTTCTTTGCTGGATTGTGGTGGTAATACTAGTTGCTGCTTTTGAATAGTGTATTATGAGAACATCGATGCGAGGAGTGGGTGTTGATCTTTGCAAATGTCATGCTTTGTTCCACAAGGCTCGAATTGGACTTGTTATATGCGCGCCCAACCGTCCTTGTGTTTTTGACTCTGTAATATTCAGCAGTACTACCTTGGCAAATGTGACAGAGAGCGGGGGAAATTGTAATTTCACTTCATCATTGAGCATTTGCTGTTATGATTACCATGCTAACACGTTTATAAAAATCATAAAAATTGCATAGTGTCTCTTTGATCTCTGCTTTACCTTCATTAATTAAAGGGATTGGCAGCAGCAGTTTGCCAGTTTAGCGATAATGAGGTGCAACGGCAAGTATGGAGAACGTGAGATTGACCATACACGAGGGGATGTAGCTATAAATGAATACTGAACACAGCACACAGTCAGTGGCTGCCTTTTAAAATGTGGGATTTCAGAGGTTTGGGCTTTAATAAACACAACAAAAGTGAATGCTGAATAAAGAGGCAATTAAACACATCTTGCAATGGTGATGTGAATGGCTATTTTACTGAGCTCCATCACTGTTCTTAACCCTTGTTCTTAACCCTTCTTAACCCACTGCCTGGATGAAAGATAATAGCTCCCATTTTGAGATTGTAACAATGTTCAGGAATTGCTGGGAAAGCCCCTTTCGCCATCGACAATCATACTGTATTATCCACTGATTTGATTCTTGGGCTTCTTCTCAGTCCAGATATGTCGCTCGCTGATCACAAGCTGCAGGGCAATCTTCAAGTCCTTTTATGTCGAGCCCAGACTGTTCCATTAAAGGGAAGACTCATTACAGAGTAAAGTGAATGTCGTTTCGGCTGGACAAACGGAAAGAGCAGTTTCCCACTAATGCCAAAATGGCTTAGGCCCTTTACAACTAAAGAAGTATATTTTACAATCCACCTTGATTAAATCAGGAATAAAATAAATGAACACCACAAATACAGTGCATGAGCCTCCATGAATGCTTCACCGTTCCTTGGCACATAGTTGAATTCTAATGTCGGGAGAACCCCATTTTTCAAAAATATATTCCCTCATATGAATTATGATTAGTCATTATGCCAACACCTTAATATCTCTTCATCTTACAAAAAACATTAAACAAGAAGCTGTTTCTGTCATTGCTGTTGAGATTGCAAATGCCCTATCCAAAAAAGAAAACTTTGAAAAGCTTAGTGTTGTCCCTCTCTGAAGTATTTTTCCTGCTAGCTCCAGTGCTTAATTTATTCAAGGCTGTTCAAGGCAACTAAAAAGAAAGGCTTTGCTACTGGAGCTGGATCGTTTGGATCTGAATGGGAAACGCTGGTACCTCAACATGGATGGTGCGCGCACTACATGCCGATGTACTGATCTCTGTAATCTATGTAATCTTCAGCAAGGGCCATAGGATGCTCTACTCGCTCTGTGTGGGAAGCCTTTCAATTTTTTCTATGAAGAATTATTCGTTATATTCCATATGTGTGATTCCTCCGTCTTTTGTTTTCTTGCTCATGTCCACACTGACATACACATACAGTTTGCACTCATGCTAGGTTGAAATTCAAATAGGCAGAATTTCATGGTCTCTGTATCACTCACGCAAACAACTCGATAGATGTTGTGACTTGCTAGTGTTACTCCTTCAAGCCCCGAAATGTTGATACTGTTTTTAACCAAGAAGCTGAAGTGGTTGGATGAAAAAGACTGGGTGCAAGGTTTTATGTATTTATATTATGTATTATAAAGCTATTATACTTTTTTACTTTCTATGTTTTAATGGTGTCTTAGTGTCCGTAAATGTTTCTAGTTGAAAGAACAAGAACTGTATGAGAGAATTTGTGATATACATTTTTATGGAGAGAGGAAAAAATTGTGATTAACATGCGAGAGTCGTGCCACCATACTCTGTGGTGTTTCATGGTGTCATAGTTTCCAGTCCGTCTGCTTAGCCACAGGAATCTTTGTCTCCGCCCTGCAGAGCCAGTGCACAAGGAGAGAGATGCTTTAGACCCACTTTACCCCCCTGACCAAGACCAGAGGTTGGGATTTAACTGTTTGAATCTGTGCACTTAAATCCCTGTATGGCTGTTAGTGGTGCATCGTCTCCCCAAACTTGAGCACACACAACTGCTTCCCCATGCAGGCCCGGCTTAGCTGCTCACAGTAAAGCCGGTCCAAAATTAGCATTAGGGGAACAACATGCAGCCATATGCATCAGGAGCCCTTTTGGAATAAAGTCGTGGAGACTGTTGTCTGCACAGCAGTGGAGCTTTCAATGCTACAACACAACACGCTGTTTGGATCCATGGTGAAGCCTTCTTGACATCAAAAGGTGCCAGACAAAAAAGATCCCTGTTGCCTTTTACTGTTGTCTGCACCTGTCAAAATGGTGGGTTTTTTTGTTGTTGTTTTTTAATGTACTCTTCCCTCACACTGGCCCCCCTGCTTTGTGGCACCACAGAGACCCCTGGTGGACCCAGGAAGTGTAGCAGCGTGTGTGTGCGTGCGTGCGTGCGTGTGTGTGAAAACATTCCCTCTTCAGCTCTCTCACACACTCACACAGCCCTCGTTTCTCAGCTGTGGACAATAGCTTTGTCGTGCCTCGGGACGAAATGCAAAACAGCCATCCAACTTGGGGCAATTCTTTCTGAAATCTCCAAACCAGATTTTCCCTGTTAACGCTTTTAACTATCATCTGAGCGCGCCAGACTGCACTAGAGGGGCCAAATTAGAGCAGGCCTTGGTAAAATAAAAAATCCCTATTATCTTTGAACTAGCAAGTACCCAATTATACGCCACAGTTATCTCCCCCCATCTCACAGACTTCTGAGTCCTCGCCACGGGGCCAATGAGCAAGGAGTGCTAATGAAGAGATGCTGAATCACCTTTTTGCCTTGCCGGACGCACAAATGGTGGAGCCTCCTTGATCATCGGCAGTTTTTTTTTTAATGCATCAGAGTCATTCCCAGGCTGTAATGATGTGGTTCTTTTTTTTTCCCACCCCCGCCCTTGGGAGCCGGTTGTGGCACACACACACACACACACACAGGCCACACACTCATGGATGTGCCATCGGCTGAAAGCACGTGTGTGTGATAAGAATGAGAGGTCTCTAATCCGAGTGTGAGAGAGAGAAAAACGGGTTTAAAAGGGGGTTTATCTTTCTCGAGTCACACAGGACGTGTGTTTCAAACGGAGGCGAGCTAAGAGAAGAACCCCCGCTGATGTGAAGGCGGGAGGGTTTGTCTGTTGATATGCATTCTCTCTGTGGACTTTCTGAGCCCCTCTGTTCTCATGGTCTTCATCATCCCAGGAAGCCCATCTGTACTTCAAACCGCCTGCTAGTAGTGACCTCAGATGTCTTGACGGCTAACTATCTGACTCTCTTTCTATTTTATGTTTGACTTTTTCAGTCCACTTCCACTCGTGTATTCGCTAACTGGAATGACCATTAGTGGCTTTGTTTCAACTGCCTCAATTTCAGATATTACAGCCACACAAATACATTGGAAATGCTTCCATTTTTAGGAAATTAAAGGTGTTTCAAGTGTCGCAGAAGTAAGCACACATAATTACCTTATTCTCAATACTTAAGAGCAAAGTATGTGGATGTAAGCTGCACTGTATTAAACAACTATGTGTAGAAGAAAAAGGTGGTATGTTCTACAGCAGTGCTGTTCCCATAGAGAATTCTCATCACTCCTGCCGTGCCCCTCGAAGTAGCATTCTGGCATCTTTCAGGTTCTTTAGATTTTACGGCTTGCGATTGTAATGTTTTGCTCCGGTCTCACCTTTTTTTTTATCCGTTTTAATCAAGCCACAGTGCCATAGCATTGACCTATGCTGGATGTGCATGAACACCCTTTATTTTCTAATTACTGGAAGTTAGTTGTTAGAAGTTGCATCTGTGTAGTCTTTTGGAATGAAGGTTGACTCAATCCCATTCCAGCGCAATGCACCCACAAGGGCAAACAGCATCCTCTCATCAGCACAGGAATACGATCAGGGTTATACAAGTTTAATTGTGTTGTGCAAATGAATCAGAATGAACTTTGTTTTACATAGCCTATTGGAACTCATTAAAGCCCTGTGCTTAATAGCCGTGCTGTACTTGTATGTTTAAAATGTAACAGATGCACTTCCTACAGTATACAGTGATTCAAATTAAAAAAGTTGGGTCAGACCGAGAAGGGAGCTGCTGAAAACTAACAATAAGAGCTTTTGAAGTTACAGTAGGGCTGTGAAGTTGTCCTGAAATAGGTTTCAAGAGAGTGTTTTAAAGTTTAAAAGGCCAGCAGGGAATAGAAATGGTCTGGTATGGTTAAAAATGACACCTTTGGAGACTTTTTTAGGAATTGTTTGATACAAGGACGCTTTAATGGAGTTCTTAAAGGGTAAAAAGTGTCTGAAGAGAACAGTAGGAAGAGCATCTTTGTTCAAGGGGTTCAGGACTGGTGCTCATTAATCTAGTGGCAGATATGACCAGTTAGCCACAGAGAAAAACTATAGATGTTCTTTTATTTAGTTATTTTTGTGTCCAGCTGCTGGCCATGTGCAGGCCAGGTAAGATTCAACTTCTACCAGTCGTCAAATAAATGCCTTTTCCATGTTTCTGGAATAGTGTGGGGGGAATAAATGGCGCAACATCACTCTAGAGTAAAAGAGATTGAGATGCTACACACCTATCCATTATGTCACAACATTGCGTCATTTAACACTCACCAGTTTTTCGCCTGTAGCACTCACGACTGAACAATGGATACGGATTGTAATATTCAAGGAATCGCAAACGCAAGGGAGAAAATGTGATAGAAATGTCAGTTTTTTTTGCCTCACATCCTGGCTCTTGTCTCCAACAGGGACTCCTGTCAACCTGACGTGCAGAGCCTTCTTTGGATACAGCGGAGACGTGAGTCCACTGATCTACTGGATGAAGGGCGAGAAGTTCATTGAAGACCTGGATGAGGAGCAGGTTCAGGAGACTGACATCAAGTAAGACTTTAACTCAGCAGACTTTTACTCAGTCATTTCTAATTAAAATCTTAATTAGGAATGGGTATTAGGATTTAAGACACTAAACATGTATCATCTACATATGAATTAACAAAATAGAAAAATAAAAATCATTAAAAGTATTTTCCAACTCTTAATATTACAACAGCGCTTGAACAACACATAACAAATTCATGAGATACTTCTAATCTCTTCAAAAGCAGCAAAGTACCCTGGGGCTGAACTGGTAAACACCTATTTAAACCATAATTGTGTGACCACGCATCAGCACACGGAACAATAAAAGGAACCCTTCACTACCGGGCTATCATTTCAATGATATTCATGAATCTTTTATGTGGCTGTTTTAATAATGCAGAGAGCTATGCATTCTTTATCATGTACAATATATATGCACAGGTCAGGCACTGCTCCATCAATGATTAGCGATTACTTTGCACTTAAATATGAGTTGGGGCTGCACAGCGGATGGAAATACCAATGAATATCTGTGTTAGCTTCCTTTTCCGTTTGGGTGACCTCAATCTTTTTGGCTTGCACCCATCAATGGAAACAAGGGCTTCTTTTGCTTCAAGTTATATGGGGAAAAAATGACGTTGGCTTATATTTTGAAAATGCTCTCTTTAGGTTTCAGGTTGTATACAGAACAGGGGATGTCCAGCTTATCAAACTCACCAACAAGTAGAATTACATGTGAAACAACACTTTTGGACTTAGTGGTCATTGAGTCCTTTTATTTATTTTTTAATTTTCCATTTTCCTTTATTTAACCTGGAAAGATCAATTGAGGGGTTGACCCTCTTGTAGAGTAGATGTTGAGATCAGTTCAGTGCCATCTCTTAACATGTCCCTTGACTGCTCATATCAGAATATAACTATCGGGCTGATGCAAACCAATTGATGAGCTGATCTTCAGCCAATGAAGGTCAATCATATCTGGAGTAGAGTGCTTAACCTCGCATGACCACCTCGCTATAAGGAAGATCAATCCTTATTATCAATAGACGACATGTGTTCAACATTGGAGAGACTCAGTTAGTAGAAGATACGTGTTAGATTAACCCTCTCTGACCAAGAAATACAAGCACTTTTATTCACTATATTTCACTTTCAGTCACACAGAAAGGCTTATAATGAGCATATAGATGGATGGACGCAAACTCGAGACGAAAAGAGGATTTGGTTATAGCAACAAAAATGAAGTCAAATCTACAGAATATATATCTTGACAGTCGTCCAATTGGGAAAGGTGATCCTTCAAAATTAGTAACTGAATGCCAAGTACTTGTGCAGTGGTGTGGTTACAGTGTTGTTCCCATATGTCTAAAAATATGAGCCACAAATGATATTTCATTGAGCTTAAGCAGTGAAGCAGGGATTCTTGATCCTCAATAATGTGTTGTATCATCGCCAAGGCATTGAGAAAAATACCGTGGAGGAAGGGAAGTGTATGAAATGTATCAACTAAGGTCACACAATCTGTTTATTGGTAGCAAGCCATGCAAATACTGTGGGTTGTATTTGTTCAGGTTTTGAGATTACAACTGCATTGTATGACATTTCCTGTTTTTTCTTACAGCAAAACAAATTTTCCAGAGAAAAATATCCTGGTTACCGTGGATTTTCACAGACATCACTCACAATACTTTTCATCAGGACTTTCTCTATTGTTTTGCTAGAAAGTAAAGTAGGTCCAACTATTCCCAGTAAGGTGTGTGTATTATCCAGAGATACAGGGACAGGGTGTCTCGAATGCTATTTATTGTTGCTATTTCTCAATGTGTTAAGCATTAAACATTTTAAATTAAATGTACTTAAATTTTATGACAATGTGAGGCAGAAAACTGGACACAGAGTCTGGGCAAATAAAACCAAGCGACTTGCATGACTAGAAAGCACTACGGCTAAATGCGTTGTTTTGTCATTTGAATGAAGCAACCCTTGAAGAGAAGAGTACACTTTCAAGTAGATGGATTTTTGTGCAGCAAACACTCCTTGGGCGGCTACTTTCTCAGGAATAAATCAGAACAGAAACTAATGTATGTTTCAAGTGCAAATCATTTGCATGTTCCCTTGCTACACAATAAAAGCCAGCCAGCGTTTTGTCAGTTGGATGCTTTAATGTGAAGCATTAGGAAATATTCGGCCGCATTAGCAGTAACTTAAAACAGCTCTGCTAACAGCTCTGCTATCACAGTTACTGTAAAGAGCGAGAGTGTACTGATATCAGTGGTGAAAAACAGTAATGCCTGATTGCATTCCTACACTTTTTCATTGAGCACAGAGATGAAAGACAGAACAATACAATAATTTTAAAGGCAATGACTGAATGTAAATGAATTGATTAATCTAGCTATTGCTGTAAAAACTAAATCTAGCCATAAATAGAATTGCTTTGATGAAAATAATTATTGTGATTAGAAAATCAAAGTTTGTGTGTGTGTGTGTGTGTGTGTGTGTGTGTGTGTGTGTGTGTGTGTGTGTGTGTGTGTGTGTGTGTGTGTGTGTGTGTGTGTGTGTGTGTGTGTGTGTGTGTGTGTGTGTGTGTGTGTGTGTGTGTGTGTGTCCTGCCTCAGTGACTGTACTCCTGGACCCCACATACAGTATGTCTAGAAATGGAAACTCCCCCTTCGACAAATGCCGCCTAATGAAAAGGTTAACTGTAAGCAGTATGACAAGGCTAGGAGGAGAGTTAGCGGCCCAGTCAGTGACCTGGCATTTGGAGATGGCTCTATTAGCCCTATAGCGCACTCAGTCCAGCTTCTCTTGTTGTGAAGGACACAGGGGCCAATTAGAGCCTACAGGATTTAGGCTTGGGTGGCAGGTGGCGGCATGCTGACATGGTACGTGGTGTTATAAAGATGAGAGGGAAGGATAAAGCAGGAGTGCTTCAAATGCTGTTGGAAACTCTGCTCTCGTGTGATAGTCAAATGAGCTAACAAGCCAAGAGATCAAAACCATGACCCTGAGCTACTTTGAAAGAGTGAGAGAGCGCGCGCGCGCGCGTGTGTGTGTGTGTGTGTGTGTGTGTGTGTGTGTGTGTGTGTGTGTGTGTGTGTGTGTGTGTGTGTGTGTGTGTGTGTGTGTGTGTGTGTGTGTGTGTGTGTGAGATTATGTGTGCACAGGCAGAGAAGGCTTGTTTGCATACTGGGTGCCCTCAGCTCTCAGTGTGCAACATTCAGGTTTTTCAAGTGCATATTTTTTGTTGTGTGCCACGGCATGGTACTGTCTCCCTGTGTGTGTGAGTGTGTTTATTTATTTAATATTTTGTTCCCATTTGAATGTGCACCACTTCAAACCCACTCCCTGACATCATTCCATGAGCTTTTAGCTTTGAAATGGAAATCAATCACACCGGAGTATTCCCTGAAGGGCTGCCTGTAATACATGAAATGGAGCTTTTGGCACAATGTTTCACCACTCAGATTCCGGGTTGATATAAAAATGTTGTCGGCTGCAGAACAAGACTTTGTGGATCTCAGAGGTGAAGTTACAGGGTTGACTTGAGACATATAAAGGCCTGCTGAAGTTTACGTGAACAAGTCTGGGTCCCTAGCGCATGTGCACGCAGCACCGTTTTGAGCAGCATTTCAAGTGAAAAATGTCATTTTGTAACTGTAATTGATTGTACAACAGATATATTCATGGGAAATGAGGGTATTCACAGACTCCAGCATTGTTTCCACTGCCCTTTTCAAACCAAGTTCTTCTTGGCCTTTTACAGTCCGATATTGATGCAACAATGATAGGCATACAATAATATACAAACATTTTTGAATTAGTGATTTGAGGGTTCTCTGGAGATACTCTTTACATGGGTGGAGGACGTCTATATTTTGCTAAATGTTTGGGATTTTTGCTGTTCTATACTGATAGCAAAGTGACAATGCCTGTTAATCTGCATAACATCACTGAAGTTAGACATTTCTTGAAGAGTTAGATTTGAAGATGTGGTGGCAGTTGCTGGTTAGCTTTGTGTAAAATAAAGTCTTGAAACAGGGGGAAACAGCTTTGTCCAAAGTGCGCATGTAATGTTCCATTTTACGCTATGGGTTTTGTAAGAATTAAACAAGGCAGACACAAAAGGTTTCAATTAGTGAGCTTAAGAGGTGCTTGAAAGCAGGTTTGTGGCCTTTAGACATAGCCAGGCTAGCGGTTTCCTAAAATAAACCAATAATAATAACACAATGTGGTATTGGTAAGAAGAGAAAAAGTATATTTCCAAAAGTGCAGGACTATTCTTTTAAAACAAAACAATAGCCTCTTGCATCCACAGACAAAATAAAATAAAAATGTCATACAAGTTGACAGTTACCTAGCCTCTCTTACCCCACTGTTTTGCCTATTAGTGTACCTATTAACTTCTTACACCTACCATCTGATTTTTACTTTGGGCAACACAAGGAATTCTCTGCACACCCATTATTCCATTTATCCATTTCCTTGTGATTCAGGGTCAGTGTGCTACAGAGCATTAGCATAGCTGTTCCGACATCCTTTTCTAAACCAACTTTGTCCAGCTCCTCAAGGGCTTGATCATGCATTTCCAGGCTAACAAGCTGGTATAGTACTACCAATGTTTGGAGGTAACATTTCTGTGGTCCTCTCAGCGCACCATAGATCCCCTTAGGACTTGGCTTTTCAGCAGGTCATCTGTAACAGATATACATGTCACTATATACTGTATCAGAAACTTTAATTAAAAGGTCAGAAGATAAAAGTGTCAGGAAAGCCGGGAACACTTTGAATTTAGGGCAGCCTGGACTTTTAAAGTGAGACACGTGGCCTGAGTCTTTGAAAACCTGTTTGTAATTAAACTGTATTCAGCTGTAATAATTAGCTATTTATCATTTCAATTATGGCCAGACATGGTCCTGCGGTTGCAAGTTCAAACACTGTGTTTGAATCGAGCAACTCAGTGAGTCATTGTGTGGCCTCTTCACTGTGTAGAGCATCACCCAATCCTGGTGCACTTACATCTCCATCCAGCTTACATGGCACCCGTTTACCGCTGCTCTCGACCTTTTTGCACACCCCCCGCCAGATGTGTGTGTGTGGGGGTGTGTTCACGCTCTTTTCCAGGAACACACACTTTCTCCAGCTCCTGCTGTTTATCTCCGTCACACACACACACACACATTCTCGCTATTCCCGCACTCAAAACTTTCACTAAGAAATATGACGGATACGAGGCTTTTTTTTTTGTAAAGAGAGATTGATTTTTTTTTATTCTTTGCCAACATCTACAGTGTTTCATCTCGGTCTATGTTGCGTCACACATAAGTGCCACCTCTTTAAAAAGCCATCAGCGTGGATCTATATCCTCAACCTTGTAGAGCGGCGTGTCTCTGCCTGACTGGCCGCGCAATGGAGAAGAATGAATGTTGGAAAAGCTTGCAGGAATAAAGAGAAAAAGGCTTGGTTACGTTCCTTGTCACATAAATATTCACACATCCCTAAACCCAGAAAGTAACCTTACCTGCAGAGTACCTTTTTAAAAAAAGTACAAACTCATAATTAGTTTTTATGAAGCAGGTGGTCCATACATCTACACAATGATTACTTCTAATTGACCTTTATTCTGCATGGCTCTGTTTGTTGGGTCAAATTGCGTTTCAAAGTTTGAAGATCTAGGAAAAAAGTTAAAAGATTTTTCAGTTGTACTCTTCTGCTTGCCTTAATTAGGCAACAACATAAATATGAAAATTTTCATCTCACACATGGCACCCCCAAAAAAAAAAAAAAAAAAAAAAAAAAAATTTGAACCAGATGAGGAATTGTATTCCTATTCCTCCAAGCAAGACATTCAAGTCAAAAAATTGTGAAATTCATCCCCAAATATGCGTCTGAGAAAACATATAGGTGAAACTCATATAATTAGAATATCATTGAAAATGAATTGGAATTGAGGCAATAAGTCATGAAGAATAGACCAAACAAGTACTGAGTACATGATGATTATACTTTATAGAGGGCTGATTTTAAAACCTTTTTATTGATTTCATGTAATATTCAAATTTTCTGAGATTTTAAATTTGGGGTTTTCATAAGCTGTGTAAATCATAATAATCTAAATTATAACAAATAAAGGCTTTGAATATCTCACCTTTCATGTAATGGGTCTATATACTATATTAGTTTCACCTTTTGAGTCAAATTACTGAAATAAATGAACTTTGCATATTCTAATTTTCGAGTTTCAGGCCAGGGCCCACTAGGATGGCACTGCTTACGACATCAAGCGCTTTTGAGTGGTCATGCCAGATTCAATACAGAAAATCATTCTGGAAATGACTAATCCTAGAAGGGAGGTGTGTTTTTGGGGAAAATTGGAAGGAGCTGGACAAAACACATTTAGATGCGTATTTGGGGCTCCTCATCCTGGCTGGGGTCGAAGGATGAATCAACAGCAAGTCTGTGGGATGCAGAGGCAGGCAGGGCTATATTTCAAGCCACAATGTCTCAGGAGACTTTTCACATTTTCTCCAGTGTTTCAAAAGTAATAAAGTGGTGAAACATTACAAAAAAAGTTTGAACATGTATTTTTTTAATGAAAAACGAGTGAATTATCCTTATTGAACCATTACCTGCTAGAGGTATGGAACACCACATTGCACTAAATATTGATAGAACAGTTAGTAATGGAGTTGGTAATGACATGTGCAACAGCTTGTTAGGATTCTTTTGGGTTTGGGACATCTTTTGGGATTTTAAACATGTCAATTGACCCTTGTGTTCCTGACAAATGAACATAACAGGAGGGTTAATAAAAGAAATCTCCCAGCAAGTGTGATATTTTCTATGCGGGGTACCAGTTATTAGCAGCCCTCTGTAAAGGTACTGGTGAGCTATTGCCAACGCAGGAGTGGTGGTTGTATGGTAGTTTGTCTTCATCTCCGCAGCACTCCGATATCAGCTTTGTTCACTCTGTTCATTGATCAGCAATAATTAGATTTTCATATTCATGTTCTTCATATTCAAATGCCCACAGCAGGCAACAGATGAATGCTCAAGTGGCACTTGTACCTTTTTGGTGCTATTAGTCCCATGTATAATTAAACAGGGCTTTTGAAATAGCTGCAATTGTTGTAACCTTAAAACAAGATGATTGGCCCTAATAGTGCACAGCAACCCAGCTCTTTTAGCCGTTAGTTAAGCCTCAATGACTGCATTTTGCGAGGCAGAAAATTTGTCGCAGTTATTTTTTGTTGGATTTCTAGCATTAGGGGAGCGTTAAAAAGGCTGCTGTGCTTCTACATCCTTTAGAAATATTCATGTTAGAATAATTTCCTTCCGTGCATAAAATTATTTCCCCACCTAGATAACAATTATCGATTCTTTCTTTTAAGAATCTTAGCTAGTTGAAGCTAATCAAATGTGTAAATAAGCAGGACAAACACATTATTGGTGATAACAGACACGCTCCAAAATGTGCTTTCATTTGTCAATATGTAGTTGTTTCGGTGTGTGGCAGGCAGGCAGGCAAGCAGGACCCAAATGCAGACGTACAGCAAAAGAACATTTATTTCTGCTCTAAAACAGGCATCAATACAAAAACTCCGGAATGGCAAAATGGCCACAAGGCAAAAAAGGCAGAGACGTAGAGACACGGGCAACTCGGGCAACACAGGAGAACAAGACTCACCAGACACCACACGACAAACCAAAATAAAACAGGAAACCACAAAAAAACAAGACAGGACAAGACAGACCATGACAGTAGTCATTGAGTCATTTTCCATAAGTAATTGATTACATCTTCAAGTGACTTAATCAATACTGGATCCTGTCAGCCTCAGCTCTACTTTGAATTCAGTGGTCATTAGTTAACATTATCATGCTAACAGGATAAATTAACATAGTGGACATTTTAAATAGGATACCTGCTGCACATCAATCATTTTAGCGTTGTCATTGAAAACATGTTAGCATGTTCCACATCTCAACCTCAATCAGGAAAATGAATGTTGTTCAGTGTTGCGTTCAGATGCTTCCAACTTTTACTGTTATATCTCCAATTTAAAAGGCTTCGCTAAAACACACCTGTATCAATAGCCATCCTGTCTGACTGCTGTATGTAGTGTGAAAAGATTTCTGGACAAAGACTTATATGCAACAAAAACATCGAAAGAGGGTTTTTTTCCCCCTGTCACTCACCGTAATGGCAAAATGTTGTGAAATACTGTGGAGCTGCAGTGTATCATGACAATCACACTATTATCCCCTTACCAACATGTCACAACCAATGGCCTCAGCCGGTCAACAAAGGACTATCTTTCATGGGCAAACTCTGCCATGACTCATATGTTGCTGCTCTCTTGTCAGTCATGGGCTGTCACCTCCTGCATTTAAAAGCATTAGCATAATAGCTTGCACCTATTTTAGTACAGTATTTTATTGAGTAATGTATTTTAATGTGTTCTATGTGTGTGTGTATGTTGGATGTGAGTGGACCATCTGAGTCCGTAATAAAGATTATGATTTACTCAAATGTTACCCTTTGGGAAGGTAAAAGCTGTGACAAATATCAGCAGATTATTGATCTTGTAATTAAAGCTATAGTGCGTACCTTTTTCGGCTCTCAACAAAAATCTCTCTGTATGTTTCAGTATGGCAGCGTATATAAACTGGTGTTACCCCATGACACTGGCACAGGAGCTAAAAAATCCCCCCCCCCCGATAGAATCTAATAATTCCAAGGTCATGATTTATTGATTTTCCAATGCATACTGTAGACACAATTCAAATCTCCTTGAGGCATAACAGTTTTATTTTTAAGAGAAATCTATATTTTATGAAAGAGTCAATACTATATGTGTGACTTTTTGACTCTGCAGTTATTCTTTTCCATAGTGTATTTATTTCTATATTTTTTCGTTTATTTTTTTTGGTAATTTGTTTTTGCACAGATTCAGAACATTTGATCTGACACTGTTATTTGGTGGTCACAAAGCATACTGTACCTGCATACATTGGGACTACGGATTTAATTAAAAAAACACTGTAGGTCTGCATGTTCTCTGATGATTTTTTTTTTTTTTTTTTTTTTAAGATATTTTATGGGCATTTTTTTTAATGCTTTATTGATAGTGTAGAGACAGAGTTGAAATGGGGCAGAGAGGGGAGTGACATGCAGAGAACGACCGCGGGCTGGAATCGAACCCGGGTCCGCTGCTGGCCGAGGCCCATGGGGGGGGGACGCCCTACCAACTGAGCTAAGGGTGCCCCCCTATTTTATTATTTTTCTACGACTTCAGACTGTCAGAAGCTACTTCGAAGTTCCCCTCACTGTCAGTAATGAGGCGGTCAGACTCCCCGTTTTGGCAAATGTTTTGAAGTCAGGTTGCTGTACAAATTTGACCATACAGCTTGTAAGTTGGTTCTGTTTTACCGGCCAAACTTTTAAAAGCTTTAAGCCAAACAGTTATACATCAGTCGTTCTTTCCTAATTGATGAAGTCCAGGCCTTTTTTCTGTCCAAATCAAACAGCAGAGACACATTATTTCGGAAACAAATAATTACACTGGAAGCACGTTATCTACTTAGTCACACCAGGCAAACACTTTCAGAATGTATTTCTTTAAAGGAATGAAAGGAGCAGGTGATTATGCTTGCCTAATTCACCCTCTGTGAGAATATGAGCAAAGCTAGTGAACAGGAAGAATCAGACAATATGTCTGCCTTTGATTTATCTACTTTGTAAAACTGTCTCTCCTAAAGCTTTACTCTGCATCCTGTTCAAACAGGTAACCACATTTATCACTGGTGTCTTTGGTGTCTCTCATTTTAATAATTGCATTTTGACAACATTCAGTATTCATATATTCACAATGGATCAAATGATGACATGGTGTGTGAAATGTTCTGTTTGTTGTGATAAATCAACTTCATTTGACTCTGCTGTTCTGTTCAGTGTCACTCATTCAGTGTTGGGTTTTCAGCTTGTTCCACTTGTTTAAAGCTGCAAAAATGTATTTATTATATATATATATATATATATATATATATATATATATATATATATATATATATATATATATATATATATATATATATATATATATATATACAATCACCTTTTGAAGGGAATATGGATAATGTGTTAGCAAACAGCCAGCAGACACAGATCATAATGAACATTCATTTTGAGACATGTTTCGCGACAGTT
>CM049418.1:11890000-11905000 GCA_026929865.2 Hyperoplus lanceolatus | reverse complement strand
ACTTTATGGGATGGGTAAATCATCTTGTGCCCCTTTAAAGTTAGAGTGCGTAATTTTTACAAACCGGTGTCACCCCCCTGACATTGGCGCAGCTACTGCTAAGAAATAACCTGGACGTACAGCAGAAGGAATAAGATCCATGCGCAATCACCAAAGGCTTACCTCGAGTAGATGCTCCAACAGTGTTGTTGTTGTTGTTGTTGTTATTACTCAGAATTCCTCATGGGGGGATACAAGTTACGCACTATAGCTTTAACGATTCAGTTTGATTTCTTAGTTTCTCCTCAACAAGTCATTCAAATCTCTCCTCTTTCTTTCTTTGCCATATTAGCGGAGCTGATGTATACGGTGGAGCTGGCTGGAGGTCTGGGAGCCATCCTGCTGCTGCTCATCTGTCTTGTGACACTATACAAGTGCTACAGGATCCAGCTTATGCTCTTCTACAGGAACCACTTTGGCAGCGAGGATATAGATGGAGGTAAGATTAGATAAGGCGCTAGACATACTTCACTTGACGCCGCTATATAATAGTCCAACACAATCTTTGACAGGCCCAGTGTTTGCTGTTTAGTGGATGGTTTCTAAAAGCGCCTTCCACTGCTGTGAATGCAGAGTATTCTCTTTCCTCAGCCCGAATCAAATCCCAAACCTGAGCCGTAACAGTGCTGCTCTGCTCTTCATGCATATGCAAAGTTATTCAAAAAGCACCTGGGCTATTTCTTCACATCTTAAAGCTCCATGTGGTATTATTTTATGTAAATAAATATGCATCTGTTTTTATCAGTACAAATGACACAGAAAATAGGATGCCATCGTTCCTGACTCAGAAATTCTGTTGTCAATATCAGAGGGGTCTCCTCAACTTCTCTGCTTCCAAAGTGTATGCAAAATATTCTTTAAACTGTCCCCTAAACCAGCAGGATAACCCCTCGCCAATCTTTGATGTGGTTCCTTTTCTTGTCATATTTGAATCGCTCTAAAAACGAATCAAAAGCCAGCCCTGTAAAAAAAAAAATGTTCATGCTGGTTGCTGTCTCCTGAAATCACAATGCATGACTACATTTCAGGTTACCTCTGGCTGTGTTTCAGAACCCCCTATAGGCAATGTTTCCGAATTTAACTTTATAAGAATATGCGGCCCCCCCTGATCACTTAAAAACTGTGAATAAAGTAGTTGCTGGTGACGTACTTTGTGTTTCAAGGTACATTTTTCCTCTTGTGAATGATTCCAGAGGTTAACCAGCTAAGAACAGGCAGCAAGAGCAATGTGAACACATTCCACTCGGCAGTCTTTGTCAAGCCCTAATATTTATATGTGTGAATGCTGTACAGTGTATGTCACTGTTATATTGTTTATATGCTGCTGCATATCTTGTAGTTTTTTCCGTTGTTGGTTTTTGACTGATGCACCAGCTATTCTTCTGAAAACGCACCGCTCTGTTGATCGTGTTTTCTCACACTGCAGTGGGGTTGGGAGATCACAGAAATCGCTGTTTGCATTATTGTACAAAGTGAAATAGACTTTCCAGTTGGCAAATGCCTTGGCTCTGCGTATTCCACCCGAACAAGCTACCCGTTTTGATTATCGTGAGCATCTTGCTACAGCAGGCATCAGTGAATGGATGAGGAGGCAGGATGAACGTAGTGTGGGAACTGGAAACAAAACTGGTGTTAATAAACAGCCTAGGCTCTGTAAACTGGCATGCAAACAAAGGGTATGTAAACAAAAGGGTGTAGTAAAACAAAGAGGTGTTGACCGTGGCCGAGTGGGCCATTTTGTTTCACTACATTTGATATTACTTGAGAGAGAGGAGACATCTCAACAGGCCTCAAGATAGACACGGAGGAGTGGGAGGTCGGTCTAACAGGATACTTTATTCAAAGGTTGACATCAGGTTACAGCTTAGTAGACAACTTCTACTATTCAACACAGGTATTATCTTATACGTTACAATAGATCAGATCTTTATCCTACCCTGCCCTATTCTTGGGAAACCGGGTAAAGGGGGAAACCCCCACAGCAGCCGTCTCCTCGGGCATACGCGCGCCCCTCTAGTGAAGGCGGTTGGTTTAAATACACTATCTGTCTGTGTGTGTGTGTGTGTGTCTGTGTGTGTGTGTCTGTGTGAATGTGTGTGTGTGCAAGTGTGTGTGTGTGTGAGTGTGTGAGTGAGAGTGTGTGTGTATGTGTGTGGGGGTGTGTGTATGTGAGTGTGTGGGTGTGTATGTGAGTGTGTGTGTGAGGGTGTGGTGGGGTGTGTGAGTGTGTGTGTGCATGTTCTTTCTAAATGTCAGATCTGTGGCTATTCGTGGCTATTCGTGGCACGATGTGGCAAGATATTGCAATATGGTGTTCAGTGTCTGTTTACTGCTCTGTTTGCAACTTGCAAGCTGTGATCTTGTGGCCTAAAAGGTCATTCTGGTCTGAGTGCTGACCTGTATGTGCTGTGAGCAGTCAAGCAGTTATGCTTAACCCATTAACCTTACTAACTTCTCTTTAATATAACATAAATATGTTGGAAAACACTACAAGGGCCCCACCATAGCTAGCAATATTCCCCTTTACAGAGTCTAGGCTGTGTTTTAACACTGTATATTTTAACAGCACACACACAGTACAGACAGGTAGTGGATCATGAGGAGATATTCACTGATGTTGACAAAGTGATTTTGACAACAAGCATTCTCCAAAGTTGACTTTAGACTTTAGACTTTAGACTTTATTGTCCCCAAGGGGAAATTCTTTTTCACTCCACAGTACATGTATGGGCCGCACGCCGACAGACACAACAAAATAAACATGCATACAGAATATATAAACAGAGTGGGACTGGGGTGATTTATCTTGGCCTTTTGTTGAGGGCCATAGCGAGCCCTCCGGCACAACAGGGACCTGTACCTGCGTCCGGAGGGCATAATGGTGAAGTGACAGTTGAGTGGGTGTGTGTTGTCCTGTGCTATTTTAAATGCGATGCATGAGATGGCCTTGACATTGAGCTCTGACAGTGTGGGTGTGGGGAGACCGATTAATTTGGCAGCTATGTTTGTGACACGTGTAAGTTTGACCCGGTTTTTGACAGTGCGCATGTTAAAGAAACAGATGGAACAGTAGAGCAGGATGGGCTGGACAATGCTTTGATATAACAGAAGGAGGAGATGGCTCCAACTTTAAGTTAGGAGGGGTGGCCTTGTGATTCAGCACATGTACATACAGTATGTGTCTCTTGTTGATGGTTCTCTACGTGTCTGCATGACAACTGTGCAATAGTTCAAGGATAATATAATCTGCTGTGCACTCTATAAAGCAAATCAAGACTCAGTACCTGTGCCAGACAAAAACAATAACTCTGAGGCCCCATCAGCCAAAGTAAGAGAAGAAGAAAAAAGATCCTCTGATTGGGCCTGGTGGATGAGTCTTGGCTTGGGAATGCATCAAACTGTGACACGGAGCAAGTTTTAATTTGATTTCCCTGTAATGAGTCTCCCAAGTACCAACGCAGCAGTGAATTCAGGGGGAATGAGATTAGTTTGGAGAGGCTGAGAGGGGACTGTACATAGCGAGAGAGAGTTCTGAGCCTTTTAAGGTTAAAAAAAAAAAAAAAAAGCATTCTGTAAACTGCTCCTCTCCTCATACTCCAGCTCTGCTAAACTGTGATGGCTGATACATCTGACATTTCAATCAGAAGTCATTGCCTCTGTCTGTGTGGGGCGCTTTGCCCTAATGGATGGCACAGAGGCAGTTATGTAGAATAAGGGAAGAAGAATGAAAACAGGTTGGGGCCTTGAACTGAATGCCACACTGCCACCAAAATGGTCTCCTTTAATTGTGTCACCCGGGTGAGTGCTTGAAGAGAGAAACAGTTTTTCAATTTGTTCACCAGTAAAAGGGGATCAGGTTCAATAAGACACCGCACGCTGCCTCCGGAGCTCTCGAGAGACCGCTGATACTTTCCTCTACGCCACAGTCGATTAGATCACTTCACTGCCATGGCTGTGGGCACGCACACACTCACACCTGCACCTCAGAAGTCATATCTGACTTCTAACAACAGTGGTTAGCGAAGGATAAGGCATTTAAATGAAATAGTAACTATCAATAAATTATATTAACGTTTGGTGTTGTACTAAGCTTATTGAAAATAAATATTCCTAAATATTATAAAACCAAGTTTAAAAAAAATAAGTTTGTTTACTGTCCGTTTGACAGGACTCCATGGCAACAGTCATTGTTTTTATATAACGTTTGGGCAGAGAACTGCCGTGATTGGTTCAAAATACTTACTTCTAGTCATAAGAAACCGCCTCATTTCTGTGAAGTTTATCAAACTTAAATGACAATATATTTCATTCCGATTGATAAATATGCCCAACTTTTTTCAGACGCTAACTATCAAATAACTCCCATAATAAACTAGCTAGAAAGTTTGTGTGGATTTGGGTTTAGAGAGGCTTTAATACAAGGAAAAGTGGAAAGGGTTTCCAGTTGAGTGGCAACAAAACATTTGCTAAGCATTTGCAGAAGATCCAGACCCGTCTATGGTAGCCTGACAGGGAGGGAGTATAGCTGCATGTTAGACGTAGTCGCACACACGCATTCTTCATTAATAAAGCCCTTAAGTCAGTGTCTCAGATGCACCCGGATTTTTTTCTGCACACACTGCCAAGAGAGGGCTTGTGTTTCATTGTGGCCACTTGAAGAACTAATTGAGCGCCTGCCTCCCTCTCCTGCCAGATGTAAAAGTGTATAAGCTCTATGTAACAATAGGAGGGACTCACTGTCAGCTATTTGTCAGCAGTGCAATTTAGTTAAAGACCACTCAGTTGTCACATTGTGTGGGCGTCAGTGGAATCAATAATAGGCTTCACAATGACAACAGCCGAGCAAGCTTGTCGAGGAGGGGAGGGAACTCATCAACACTCACGCCATAAATAGCAATGTCAGTGTTGTCAGCGCCAGCGTGGAATTATGAGGCTCCGTCTGTGTGCAGTGTAGTTTGGTGATACCGAGGATGACTAGTTTTCCCATCGCACACACACAACAAGTGTAACGCATACCGTTTGTAAATGCAAATATATAGGTATACCTGATGAAATAGCACATCCAGTGGTGTGTTGATTGTCGACAGTGATTTTGTCAGACACAAAATTACACTATAGTAATTGGTGTAGTTCTTTCTAGAAAAAAATCTTGGAATTTGTTAGGAATATACAGACCAGGAATTACGGTTATTTTTGGGCTGTAGTTTGTGATACTGGTGTATTGTGTGTATTTTAGTGTTTATTTTGACTACTGTAGACCTAACACATTATCACTAAGTGTATGTGGGAACATTTTTAAATATGGTGACCACAAAGCACAGAGAATCATATGTATGCAAGCAAAGTAAAAAGCCGAAAACTAAACCTTTTTAAAACTACATTGAAACAGTGCATCCCACCAAGCACTGTCTACTTTGTACCGTCTGAGGCAAAGCAATATTCTTCTGGCTATATTAAATTATGTAAAACAAAATGATATGTGTATAAAGAAAATGTATTTAAAAAGGGGCTCAGCTACTAATTAGCAGTCGTCTTCGTGTGGGCTTTTGTAGCGTCACATATAATAGGTGTTACGTTCCAATCTACTCCCCATTAAATGTAATGGAGCCCATAGATATCCCAGAGATTACGCCTACAACTCTCTTCATGCCGCTCTCAACTCCAGGTTCAAGAGTTTACAATCTAACTGTACACACACACACACACACACACACACACACACACACACACACACACACACACACACACACACACACCAGTCACCGGGAGTGACTCCTCAAGGTGCAATAGAAGGGTCATTCCGCCTTCCAGATTTACCTTCTTTCTCTCCCCAACTCTCTCTCTCTCACTGCAGACGAGTGAAACAGCTCCTCTAAAATAGACCTTGATCTGCCTACACAGTGTACACTTAAAAAGCTGCAAGAGAAAAACAGATGGAGATTTATTCCACTGTGAAGTAGAGTATAAGCCTCACAGTGAACCATAGTAAGTGATTATGAGGTTACATTTCAATTATTTTTTACATGTCCCTGGTGTTGTAAAATGAATTGCAGGTTATAAAAAACGAGTTGGATTCATTACATGGTGTCATGTAAGAGGGGTGAGCATTTGCCAGATATCGAGATATACCCACTGGGAAGTGAGTCGATCTTGTTCTGACAGTCTCAAATACCAGAGAGAGAGAGAGAGAGAGGTGTACAATTGGCAGGATTTTAAAAGTGTCAGAAAAGGGAACTGAGAACTGATCCCAATACCCCTCCTCTTGAACCAACTTCCTCGTCCCATCTCTCTGATCGTCAGCTGCCTGCTTCTCCCACGGTTTAGCTTAGCATTTGACCTGGCTGGAGTCTCATTGGTTTTGCCTGCAGTGGGACACTATCTGATTTGTACCATAATAACTGTAGTCATCACTAGCAGATTTCAAGCGTTATGATTATAAAGGGTAAAATGACCAAAACGACCCTCTAATCCTTATTCTTTACGAACTATTGATTTTTGATATTTGTTATCATTTGCCAATGAAACAATTAAATGTATCTTCAGGGATGAATGAAATATCTATAGATATGTCTATTGATCGATCGATCTGGGATGGAGGCAAACTTTTTATTCAAGTACTTCCTCACCAAACTGGGAAAAGCGGAACCATGTTAAGTTGACCCTTTAAAGGTGGAGTCAACAATACACATCAGCCTAGGCTTTGTAAGGAAGCATGTTGATAGCTACTGAGCTACCCTATGTAACATTTTTACAGAGCCTAGGCTGTGTATTAACCCTGGACAGTCAAGGACAATTCACTGGAACTGGTGAAAGGGCTTGGTTGTCAGTCAGCTTCGAGCACTATATTGGAGTTTGGGCTATTACTGCCGGGGACCAAAAGTTCTCTGAACCTCATTCCTGTTGTATTCAGAGTATGTGTGATATCTCTTCAATGTCTTCCATTTCCATCCCCTTTGAGTCACTACACTGAAGTGCCGAAGCTCCAGAAGAAATATTAAAGTCTTCCCTCACTCCCCACTCTCCGCCTCTCCACTCAGTCCTTTTTAAATCTGTCATCAATCAGAGCTTTGATGTGGGTGAAGCAGCCATGCCATGTGTCTTACCCAGCAGGCAGTATGGGACATTTAGCTCAGGCTGGAGTCTAATTTGTTTTGCCTGCAGTGGGGCAAAGTAGCTATCAAGGTAACATTATTCGTGGTGCTGTAATGAAAAGCACTCAGATGGGCCGAGGTGCCCAGAGGTCAGTGTAATAGAGACGTCATGTCTCAATGAAGTCTCCCAGTGAATGAATAGCTCTCTGTGCGCCATGGTTGTGAGTATCAGGGGGTATAGCAGTGCAGAATTTTGCTGACGATAGCAGGAAATGTAATGTTCAAATCATAAAAGATGTACGTATTTAATTGAAGCAAAGTGGTTTTGGGAGCTTTTTATGAAGTAACGCAAGTGTTCAATGGAACAAGACTTGCTGAGAGGAAGGTTTTATTTTCCCTCTCTCTTTCTCTCTGCACCTGCTGGATAGAAAGGATTATCAAACTAAACTCAAGGGTCTGGTTTTTTATGTTAGAGCCCAGACACTTAGGAACTCTGTGCCAGACTAAATTCATTACTATTTTTTAAATCGCTTCTCAAAACTTTTTTTATTTTGCTAAGCGTTTAGAAAAGTTTGACCTGTGGTTTTATGTCTGGGATTTTTTTATGATATTATACTGTTTCTGGGCTTAGGCCTTGTCTTCCTGTCGTAACACTTTGTGACAGTGTTAAGAAAGGGCGGCTATAACTAATAAAAAAAGTGTCAAATAAATGGTTTGAAGGATCTGAGGAGATGATATTTGACCCATCTCCTCTCTACCTGCAGATAACAAGGACTATGACGCGTACCTGTCCTACACCAAAGTGGACCCAGACCAGTGGAGCCAGGAGACCCGGGAGGAGGAGCGCTTTGCCCTGGAGATTCTCCCCGACGTGCTGGAGAAGCATTATGGGTATAAACTCTTCATTCCAGACAGGGACTTGATCCCCACAGGAAGTAAGCTCTCTCTCTCACGGCGATTGTCTCGTTGTGTTTCCAATGTCTTGTCGCTTTGGTGTTGCTCTGTTGCTCGTGTTGCCCGTGTCGTCAGTGCAGTGGTGCTGTTGCCTTGTTTGTGGTGTCTGCTGTGATGCATTTGTGTTGTGGCATAACTAGACACGTAAGACCATCATTCTTCTAATCACCGCGTTGAACTCAAGTGGATCAGTTTGCTTAAAGGTGGCATCTCGAGGTTCTTCAGTTTAATGTTTGTGAGAAATAGCACTAAATGACTAAGGTAACCATATTCCATTACAAACACAGACTTTTCACAGAGATTGACAACCAGGCATTGGTATTGCAGGGTGTAGTTCTGTAAGGGGGAAAATGAAATGCATATTGATCTAAATAATGAGGCAGCTGTATCACCTAAACACCATGTGTTCAGATTGAGATTGTGTGAAAACTAGTTAGCAAGGCAGCAGAGAAGAACAGAGAACACTTAACTTAAATATTAGCATATATATATAAATAGCCTAAAAGTGATGGGAAAATGTTTTAATTAGATAGCTAATAGTAAAGAATGGATATTGGAAAAGCGTTTGGAGTGGATAAATGGAACAAAAAAGATTCAAAATATTGCCCGAGCATCCACAAGATGAGTTTAACAATTCGACTAGTTCGTCTGATGGAAAGGGTGTGTCTGACAAAAAGTTGAAAAACCAATGCTCACAGCACATTCTAACAATGTTTCGACTTCCAGAAAACCTGCCATTCATTCACCTTTAGGTCATAATAAGAATCTTTTTGGCTCTTTGAAGTATCTCGGTGTTCTTAGCAACACCTCTGAAGAAGCCCTCGAGTTGAGTTTGACTTTGTTATTTAATGGTCTCCCCCTGCAGTAGGGGTTTTTTGAGGATGACACAGTATCTGAAAGCTCCATTCATCTGAGGAATTTGTGGCGGATAACGCATTAAAGTACACTAAAACACCAAGTGGAAATTGTAATTTTTTAGGCTGTACAGTTGGAAAAGATTAATCGATAAATCATACGTGAAAATAACTGAATTGCTAACAGCCTTACCTGAGGTAGAAAATAAATAGGTCCTGTACTCTGGAGGTTTTTCCTTTATTCTAAGTTATACTGCTACTGCACTACATTTTAGCAGGGATATCGGAATACCTTGTAAAACATGTATTTGATAATTATGGCCACAAGTTACCATGCAGGCATTCTTCTAAATGAAGTAACCCAGAAGTAAAGAATGTCATATCTGCCCTACCTCTAACTGTGCTGCAGGTAGTTACCTCTAACGACCTGCAGCCGGTAGCCTACCTACAAATTATACTCCTTCGCTTAAAAAAAAACTCTGGCTAGTGTTGACAATGCACTTTAAACACTTGAGCACATATAAAACCGACAATGTAAAGCTTGTGGGAGAACTAACAGCCTATATCACATATGCAGCATAATTGGCGGTAAGAGGCCAGCCCTATTATTACAGTCTATATGTTCCTGATCCAGCTCCATACACACTGCACCTTTGCATGCTGCTGCGTTCTGATGTCAGCCGTACACTGAAAAAGCTCTTCATGCATGTTTATTAATGCATGTTTTGCCACAGTATATGTCTAATGGAGCGTCTCACCATGCCCTGTGCTTATCTTTGATTAACACATCACACAGATGAGTTTGATAATGTCATTATGTTATTAGCCTCCTTTTGAATTCCTGCATCTGCCTGTCTACCCGCACATGCCGCCATTACTAATTATGTTCCACTCCAGTGGCATTTTGCCAAGGTTATAAATGGAATCCCCTGCTGTAATTATGTGCTCGATGCGGGGGGACTGATGTAATATGAGGAAGATGGCATAAAAAGGCAAGGATTGAGAAGAATCAAAAAATCTGTCTCCCTGTTCCCTGGCTTGGTGGCACAGCTTCACTGCTTTATTGTGTGGATGTATAAACATTAGTTCCCATTGGGACAACAGTCGATATAGTAATCCACAGCTGTAGATAAACACACTTTGGCCGCTTGGGGTTGCCGTCTCCCACAGTATGCTGGATTATTTGTAACATCTCAACACTTTATAGTTCTTCTATATTAAGTATGCATTCAGTATATTCTGATACAGTATATGGCAGCAAAAGCACAACTCCTTCCACCAAAAGAAAAAGGCTTTTTGCTTTTTTATGCTACATGTCCCATATTAAACTGGAATAAACTGCTCAGAGCCATTATTGTCTCACAATCGAGGACAAAGAGTGATGAAACACAGTTTATACCTGGGCCACGTCCTCACATTGACACAACTGTTTTTTGAGATGCTTCTCTGCAAATCGTTTGATCAACCTTTTTGAATGTAAATATCTATGTTTAGGTTTCACCAATGATCATTTCCAGGATGACACGAGACTACTTAGAGGTACTTTTTTTTCCTACTACTGTAGATCTGAAACTGCAGATTGTCTGATCTAATCAATAATCAGAACATGATGTTGGTATCATTTTATAAAAAGTGAAACTTTGTAAGGGTCCTATTACTGCATTAATGAAATATTTCTTAACCTTTTGTAAAGTTTTTTTGGTGCACGGAATTAGGTGCATGGCGGTTACTGCTTCAAAACTATTCCCAGACCCAAATCTATTCCAAATGTATTATTGTGTCTCAACTTTATAGGTACACTTAGACCCAGGGAACCAGACATTTCCTTCTTTAACTACTTTCCTCCGAGAGATTAAATTCTGGAATCCGGTGTAAGCACAACCTATAAAAAATCTTATCAAGACACAATCAGGATAAGAGAGGCATGAGTTTTGAGTCGGGGTGCGGAAACAAAGTAAATTGTTGAAGTCTGTTATGCAGTGGTTTAGGAAGAGTCCGTACTCAAATGTAACTGCTTACTGATAGTGCCAGCCACTAAATTTGATATCGCAAGCTCCCTGAAAATGGTTTTATGCTCATGTTTTCCGTTGTTGTTTGTATGTTGTATTTACACCTTTGATATCTATTACATGACATTGGTGAATAGTAAAGTAACATTGTGTAATATAGCAAATAGCTGTAGTCAACTTCTGTCCTTAGGGTACTTCCTTGCTATCACTGACCTTCCTAGGCCGCTTTCACACCTACCTCGTTCGGTCTGGACTTTCTGACTTTTCTGTGGCTCCTAACCAAAATGAAATGAATCGATCAATTAAAATGACTTCTATTATTATTATATTATTAATTCGGAATTGTAAATACGGTCAGACAACGTTGTTAAAAAGAAAACTGAAACAATGTGTTGCATTTGAAGATAATCTCGAGTAGCGGGCTTGAAGTTGCTGCTGCTAGTAGTAATGCCCTAATAATATTTCTATAATGGCAATGAAATTAATCTGTTCATTCATTGATTTAAACTGATGAAGGCTACCCACCCAACTGGCAGCATGCCAACGTCAGACGCACAGCCATCCACAAACCAATCAATGTCCACTTTAGGGAAATGACTTAGCTATGTCATGGAATTCAAACTTTCATCTCACTTGATTTGATTAGTTGTCCCAATGGTCTCTTACCCGAACAGATTTTTGAGAGCGTGGTAACAGTGATTTTTTTGCCTCGTGTAATTTAGCGTTGATTTCTGAACTTTGAGTGTGACGCTTGTGAGGTCTCTGAAAGGAATGAATGTTAATCTATAAAGCTATAAAGTGTTACCAAGGCAGCACACCTAGAGATTCAGATTCACTTACAGCTTTGTCAATTCAGAAGGTGAAATGAAACTACGACTCATTACAGTAGCTAATTGTATGGTATCCATTCATCCATTCCTGTTTGTTTTATTCACCATAAGAATTTTTTTTTTTTTTGCCCGATTGGTCTGACCTAGACCTAACAGGCTCAAACCCTACAGGTATTGTGGCCAATTTTGGCATGAACAGGACCAATTACCAGACAGCAAAGAGTTAGACTTGTCATGTTGAAGTGAGGACGCAACTAGGACGCAACTTTTAAATCCAAGTTTATCCTCATTGTGTGGCCTCGGGCATAGCGTGACATAAAAGACGAGGTGTATTCTGGATGGACAGGAGATGTGGCATTTGAATACCAGCAATATATTATTTGCTCTCTCTCACACACACACACACTCAGTATCTCGCAATCTCTTCACTTAAAGAGAGGGAGGAAGGAATATAAAAACACACACACACACATACACACACAGACAAAAGGGTCTTTGATTGGAAAGTGAAGCCCGGTAAATGCCGTCTAGTTGCCACTCTGTCTTTGTCTCTGCCAAGAAAGGTTTAAAGCAGGTATCAGCTGCACACACACAAACACACACACACCCTCTCACTTCATCACAAAAGTACACACACTGCTGAGCTACTGGTTATAGACAAGTACTGTTATAACCGCAAACTCACACTTATTTTAACTTCAGGTTATCAGAGTAGATCCACACAGATATCGTGCTTAGAATTCATACAATATTAAATCAGTCAAGTTAAAAAAAAGAAAAAATCAAATTCACATGACTTTGTATGAACCCAATTGGATTTGGTTGTTGGAAACTTTGATGAAAGGAAGCAGTTTGGTAAGCAGTCGCTATGAGGTCAAGAGAGTTCTTCAAAAAGCTGTTATGATGTATTTTTTTGATACTTTCATCACCCATTAGCTCCCTGTACTTTCATGCATAATTAAAGTTATCTGGGAAATAAATAAAAGCGTACACAAGTATTGAAGCAAATAGGTCATACAGACAGAAGATTTGTTTTGCTTTTAATACCAAGTTATCTATATACCCTCTATCTCTGTCCGTCCATACAGCGTACATCGAGGATGTGGCGCGCTGTGTGGACCAGAGCAAGCGTCTCATCATCGTGATGACGCCCAGCTACGTGGTGCGGAGGGGCTGGAGCATCTTTGAGCTGGAGACGCGGCTGCGCAACATGCTGGTGACGGGCGAGATCAAGGTCATTCTGATCGAGTGTGCCGAGCTGCGCGGCATCATGAACTACCAGGAGGTGGAGGCCCTCAAACACACCATCAAGATGCTGACGGTCATCAAGTGGCGCGGGCCCTCCAGCAACAAGCTCAACTCCAAGTTCTGGAAGCAGCTGCTCTACGAGATGCCCTTCAAGCACACGGAGCCCCTCGGCATCTCCCACGAGCAGGTGCTGGATGTCAGCGAGCAGGGCCCCTTCAGCCAGCTGCAGACCGTCTCCGCCATCTCCATGGCAGCAGCCACCTCCACCGCCATGGCCACGGCGCACCCCGACCTGCGCTCCACCTTCCACAACTCCTGCCACACCCAGATGAGGCAGAAACACTATTACCGTAGCTACGACTACGAGCTCCCGCCCAGCGGTACGCTCCCGCCACTCGCCACCCTAGGAAACCAGCACACCTACTGCAACATCCCCATGACCACGCTCATCAACGGACAGCGGCCGCAGTCCAAGTCGCCGCGGCAACAGAGCATGGAAGAGGCCCATGGCAACAACGCCATGCTGCCGCTGTTGCCCAGGGAGACCAGTATATCCAGCGTCATCTGGTGACAGAGACGGTGCCGGGCGGGATGGGGATAGACCGTCGACTAGACTAATAGATCTATACGATGTCCGTCAAAGGGAGGGACTCACCACTGGCACTTGGACCTTGAATGCACCACAGCCAGATCCAGTTGGAGCTGAATGCCACTAAGCTATTTGCCGCTCGAATTTGCACCAGGACACACCGCAGATGTGGGGGGGAGGGAGGGGTCACACCAGACACATTAGTGGATGGAGCTGGTGGAAACATTTTTGTTTAGTTTTTTGGTCCAAAAAGAGCTTTTATTGAAACTGAACAAAAAATGAAGCAAGGAGAACTTTTTGTATGCCTGTATACACACTCGCTTAACACAAGCCAACACCTATGATCATTTTGTGGAGGAATACAGGGTCCTGTACATAAGTTTTTCTAATTCTTTGTAGCATCAGTGTTTGGGACTTGTTTCTTGTTTATGTTTTTAACATCAGTTGGGACTCTTTTTCTTTTTTTTAGTTTAGTTTATTTTGTTTGAGTTTGTGAAAAAGTGAAGCAATGTGACGATGTTTTGATTAACCGTTGATACCTTTCTCTTGATTTGTTGACTGGTGTAGTTTAAAAGGCTTTTGGGATTTTTCAGGGGTGTTGAACGTCTCCACCTTCGGGAGATGAGAACGATTTGGTTTGGATTCCCGGGGAGTCAAAGCTCTGAACTGTAACGGGTTGACCATCTGGACCCAACCACAATATGCAAAATATGGAGTCCAGACAGCCGGGGAAGATGGCTTTCCCAAAAAGGATAATACGCCAATGCTTTTCAGAAAAGTCATATCTGTGAAGGAGGATATAAAGAATATGGTTCTAGGCTTCACATCTCTCTGTTTCTCTCACATTTACTTAAAAAAAACAGCCTTGCTATTTACCTTAACAGATGAATATATCACCGAAAAATTAATGATGTGTATTATTTTATGGAAAAAGAAAAGGTCTATTTTTGTAACCGAAGGGATATTTGCTTAGAGGAGTTATACCTATAAAGTTTGTGATAAAAGGAATTGGGGGAAACATAATGTTAAAAAAAAAATTGTTATGTGGAACTGCACAGCTCACGAAAATCGATAGGTCATTCACTAAATGTCTTACCCTTATATTTGCAAGAGAGAAGAAAAAAAAAAGTTAGTTTGTATTGTTCATTGTTTGAAAAAAAAATGAGTTTTGACATTTCAAAACCATCTCAGATTGCAGCTCAGCAGGCTCTTTATACATTGGTTGATTTAACGCCATGGCAACAACGCATTCACTGTACCTGGTTTTCCTCCGTCTGACCAATCAAGGCTGTCCAGGGCTAAACCATTATCTCCGTCATTCATTTCCTCTTCAATGACAGCTCTGTTATTTCTTTTCCATCCCGCTTTGCCAACGGAAATAAAACA